>JALNQK010000012.1:0-436400 GCA_028458525.1 Ophiosphaerella herpotricha
AGAGTAAACTCTTAGGACTACTAATACTCTTATTATTATTACTTAAATTTAATAAGCCTTCTCTATTATTATTATTAAGCCTAAAGTTACTATTATCTATCCTAGCCTTTTTAGTAGGAGATAGATTATTATCCTTTTTCTTATAAATCTTAATAACTTACTACTTAATTCTATCTATATTTAGGGTTTTAAAAGGTAGGCCTATCTTACTATTATTATAATTGTAATTAGGTATTAGAGTATTATTACTACTAGTATTCTTAGTTGTATTAGGGTTTACGCGCCTATTCTTAAGGGGTTAGCTAAAAATATCTATACTATAGTAATAGTTAGTAAATAAGCTTAAATAGTAGGTGCGTATAGAAGTAAAACCTTAAAAAGAGTAGTATTTAGATTTAAAAGATAGTAATAGGAACAAGAAAATAAGGGGTATAAGTAGTACTAGGGCCTAGCTAAGTAGTAAGGCTATAAGTAAGGAGATAGATACTATATTTCTTAGTAAGAACAAGCTTTACTAATACTATAAAGTTAGTAGTAATATATAGCTAAGATAGCTACTAGATACTATAGAGATAAAAATACTAGGCTTTAGAGAAAAAAGAGATAGGCTTTACAAGGATATATATACCCTTCTAGGGCGTATTCTACCTTACTATACTATAAGCTATCTTAATTATATAGGTATACTAGCTAATTTTCCTTCTTATAGTTTATTATAGTAATTCTAGAGTAGTAAATTAGTAAATTGTTAGTATCTCTATATAGTATATATATAAACTAATATAGTAGATAATATTATATATTTAATTTATATAAAAAAACAAGGAAAACTTATATAAAGCTATAGCTATAGGTAAGTAAGATAGTACTATTAGTAGTACTAGAGTTATAGAGTTAAGTAGTAAATATAGTATATATTAAGATAAATAGAGTAGCGCGCTAGTATAGGTACTAAGAGTTTTCCTCTTATAGTAAATATAAGGTAAATGTAAGTAGTTATAAGAGCTAAATAAGAAGTAAGAAGTAATATATAACTATAAGTGTGCGTAGTATTAGCTAACTAGGACTATATATACTAATACTATTAATTCTAGTATTTATATACGTAGCTACTCTACCTCCTAATATTTAGACTATTACCTAAGGGTAGAGAACAGTGTAGTATAGAGGGGTTTCTTAGAAGGAAGCTTAATATCTTTAACTTTTCTTAGTTAGCCTTATAAACCTAGCGATATAGATAGGTTTCTTAGAAAAAAGGTAGTTATCTTTAACTTTTCTTAGTTAGCCTTATAAATATACGTAGTGCTGCGAGATTTTTTGTAGCAAGGCTCGATACTACTAACATTTCTTGCTAAATTCTAGGTATATTGTAGAATCTAGTAATATAGCAATATTCTATTTATAGAAAATCTATATATTTAATACCTAATAGTAATCTTCTAGTTTGTCGTAGATAGTAGGCGTGTATCGACTTTTCTTCTAAAATGTATCGATGAGTTCGATGTTTCTTGAAATAAAGCTAAAATATTACTAGACTATTTTTGGGTAGTCGGCGTTTACGTGCGCGGCTACCGGCACTTCCCGGCGTTTGGACTGTTACCTTTCATCTCTAAGCATGTTTATGCCGACTGTATTTCCGAGCGTGTAGGAATCAAGTAGCGTAGGCCGATGTGATAACACCAAAATCTGCTGCGCACTAGCACACTTGGATGCCACGAAGCAACCCAAACAGGAACCATGCCGATGGAGTGCTCGTTCGTCCTACAACACGCAGAGCGATTTTGCTTGCATCCTGTTACTTTGTTTTTGCCATGCCAAGACTATCAGCTGTGCTGATCCTGATTACGGTAAAACACTCTCATACCGCTTTGATCGAATCACGCACTTCCACGCACCCATTCTACTTCGACCAAAGATCCATATGAAAGAATCGTGTAAGATGGTAGCTCGCCTTATTTCTCCCCCCGGCCATGTAACCAAAAAATGTGAAGAATAATCAACGGCTGTTGACAATCTTGAGTAGATACACGCTGCAGCCACTTTGTACCCTTACGGGGCTTGACGTTACGAGTGGAAAAGGACGACGCCAGACCGACGCCCTGGCGCGATGCATTCATGGCGCTGCAAAAGCCATGGCTGAGGACGTCGCCGATATGGGCGAGATGGTGGACTATTACCAGCCAGAAGCCTATGAGCTGCCCTCCGTTGGCGTGTTTTTCCAGACGATTCTTGGTGTATTGGTTACGGTGACGACGGCAGAGCTGAAAAAAACGCCTTTTATAGCCTACCTGGGGAGACGGCAATGTGTTGGTTAGTCCATGTGCAGAGGCCTTTGTTGGGCGTGACCCAGTGCTGGCGGCCGGATACACCGGCAACGGGATAGTCTACGAAAGCTCCTAGTTCCCATCGTACAATGCTCAAGGGCAAAATGCACCTACACTGACAACGCAGAAGTAAATTCCGTTTCCCTTGACGAACACGGCATGAGAGCCATTGGTAAAATCCCAGACAGCCCAAATCGTCCACAGCACGCACAGAACAATACCACACGCAGAAAAATAATAACACGACATAACATCTGCATTGAACCATGCTCTACATCTCCCATGGTATATCTACGCGCTCAACTCAAATTCCCAAACCTGCACCTTCCGCACCCCAAACGGGCCTCCTTGCCTCACAAACAAACTCAATACCCCACTCCTCCTCAACCGTTCCTCATCCACCAACGGCTCCCCCGCCACATTCTGCACCTGCGCCAGCCGCGTCCAATCCGCGTATCCCTTCCCTGCACTCGCGCTCCACACTGCCAGCGTCTGCGCCGGCTGGTCCGGCAGCACGGCCACCACGCTGTCGCCAAACGCGGCGATCTTGCCGCGGTACGCGAGGTACGGGGGTCCGGGGACGGGAAGGGCGGTCTTGCTGAAGGCGCCGGTTGGGGTGCGCAGGTAGTGGTAGAAGCGCGGGACGCCCGTGGTGTTGTCGCGCATGAGGGCGTGGAAGCGGCCTTGGAGGTCGGCGCACTGGGCCTCTTGATTGATGATCTGGGAGTTCTGGGGGATGGCGAAGACGCGGATGCCTGGGGTGGATGGGGTGATGGGGAGTGCGACCTGTGCGCCGTTCGTCTGGGTCCAGGTGCGGCCTGCGTCGGGTGACAGCGCGAAGTAGAAGTCGTGGTTGGTACTGGCGTCTGGCGTTTCGCGGACGGTCCAGGAGACAAAGAGCTTGCCGTTCGAATTGGTTAGGCCGTTGATGTACGCGTTGTTGTCCTGGCCTTGCAGGTACCTGCCGACCTGGCTCCAAAGCCCCGAGGTGGAGGAGTAGCGGTGGATGTACGAATCGCCGGCGCCGGATTGGCCGATGCGGAATTCCATGAGGAGGTCACCGTTGTCGATGCGCTCGAAGCGGGGGTAGGTGAGGGGGGTCCATGGTCCGACGGAGCCAGGTAGGCTGTGTTGGACTGCGCCGAATGCACTAGCAGTCCATGAAGAAGGGATGGTTTTTGCGATGCCGGTGTTGCTCACGCGGTAGTTGAGTGGGACGTCGTGATGGTCGAAACTGAGGTGGATTTTGCCGTCTCCGCTGATGCCCATGCTAATGGTGTTGTGCTCATCGAGCGTCTGCTGCACGTAGTCGGTGAAGGCAAAGTATTGCCAGTCGCCAATTAAAGGCGTAACACGGCGTCGCCCAAGGTTGACATAATGCTTCCCGTAGCCGGTCGCAGTCCGGTAGAAGGCTACATATTGGTAGTCGCCGAAAGTTGTGAGCGCATTTTGCTGGAAGGCGAGACCATTTAGGCGGACAGATCCCTCGACATCATTTGTGATATTCCAGTAGTTTGTCGATGTAATTGAGAGGGCAGAAGCGATTGAGGTTAGCGAGATCAAAGCGAGCAGTCGGTGAAGCATCCACATTTTGAGAATGTGGAGAAGCCAGCCTGCCGTCGGATCGTCATTTATGTGGTGCAATATGGCAGCCCACACGGTGCCTCGGGTCAATTGGATTGCGGTTAATACGTGTATTGAAGAGAGCGATTCTGGTAATCCAACCGCGTACGCTACCAGGTTACCTTCCTAGGTAGGATTTTAGTCCAAGGACCGGGGGTTCGGGACATTATTGACGCGTAGGGCGACGCGTGCCTGAGTAAAATATTCTGTGTCGTGAGGCTTCATTCTCCATTCAAGGAGGGGATGGAGGATATGCATTGCGGTGAGGAGTCAATCAGCGTCGTCCCTTTTACTTCCTGGACAGAGGAGGTAGCCAGGTGCCATAGCGCGGCGGTTATTAGGGGGAAAGCGCCAAATTCTGGGCTGTGGGCACATCGGAAACTACCGTCTTGGCACAATTGCCCACATCACCGACCTCTTATTGCAATGCACAACAAGAATGCGACTACGCTGTCTGTCTCCCAGGCATCCTCGTCTAGATCCTCCCAGCGACACGCGAAGATCGTATCGTATACACGGCGTCAGCGTCCGCACACGTCCAAGTCTTCATTTTTTCAGCGGCGTCTCACTACTTTATCGACGTGCTCTTGCTGCTATCATATGCATTTGCTGTAGTTGTAATTTACACTATTGAATGCCCTGAGGCTCTTGAAGTAACCTGCCTTCATTACCAAATCAAATGTTTGAGGTGTCGATGAAGGCGAATACCACTATGTGCTAGTTACCCGACGAAACCAAGAGCGCTACTGTTCTATACTATGTGACTTGCTTTGATCGCACTTCCTCTATGACAAAGGATGTCAAGTATAGTCCAATCTCTTGCCTTTTATGGGCGTGAGGCTCAGTGAAGAGCACTAGGAATGCCTAAGAGTGCTAGCAATGACATCCGCGCTGTGATTTGACGAGTCACATGTTCACTAGTGGACGACCAGGCGCCTTCCTCTCTATCGGCTACTGCCCCGATCTCATTCTGACCTATGAAGACGTCGAGTTCTTTTTTTTTTTTTTTTTTTTTTGAACGTAGCTTCACTCCACTACGCCAAACAACCTAAAAAGGTGAGAAAAATCATCAAAGTTGATTATCGGAGTAAAACAGTATATATTGTTCAAGTTTAACAATTGCTCCGCGTGACTACTGGACAAGAAAACCTTAGCATAGTACATCAACAGAAATAGATAAAGGGCGAAAAGATCTGGTAGATACTAAACGAGTGTTGGAGAGGGTGCGTACGCACAACAATGACTAATAGAACAGGTTGCAAACACTCTAGACGAAAAACAAAAGCATTCTCCACTCTCCCGTCACATTATTCTTGTGAAAAGGAAGCTACCGCCTAATTGAATGCGGTCTCCCACCAGACCCATTCTTGTCGTTCCCAGCCTCTACCAGGTCGCGTCCTTGTACCATTCGTACATGTTCTTCATAGGGTAGGGGTAAGGGTAGCAAGCGTCATTCTCCCCGCAAACTTTAACAGGCGGACTATCCGCCCTCTTGACGAAGTCGATGGTAGAAGAGCTGCGATTCTGCTGCGATTCTTCTTGGTTGCCGCTGGTAGTAGGGCTGCGCTTCTGCTCTAAATGATCTGACTTGGAATTTTTCCACTGGGTTGTGCCATGCCCGTTGGGCCAGTACTCCCCCCGGCCTACTTCCTTGGGGGCCTCTCTCTTATCGTTTGGTAAGTCTTGCAATTCTTTGCGCCTCTCGGGGGTAAGAGAGGGCACCTGGATGTATGTGATCTACGAGATTTATCAATGCCCATTAGCGCACAAGCTTCTAGGGAAGAAGTAGTGGGGATATACTAACTTTTGTGATTTTCTTGTCTTCTGGTCGCTTTGGGTCAATCAATGTTGGAAACTCAACCTGCCACCAGATCCCATCCTTCGGAACATCCTCCTCTTCTGCTAAGTTCGTTGTAGTCATCAAGAAAACCTCACCACTACATTCAGTCGCCATAGCCTTCGACATAGACATGAAATATAGTCTTTGACAGCCATTTACTCCCTGTTCTGGATCCTTCGGATCAGTGTCCAGGTACGCACATTTAACTTCGGGGGTTTTATCTAGTTGGTCATGTCTTGGATAGTACATGGGAGCATGTAAATCCTGTAAAGGATTAGCGATTCCACAAAGATTGCATTCGCTTCATGGGGGCATACCCAGATGGTCTGAAATTTACGCTCCCCTTCGACAGCACCTGCGAGAAGGGCATCCCACAAAACGTAATTAGCCGCTCTCTCTGCTGCACCTGACAGTTGTGAGGTGTAGAAAAGACACGGAACTGGGCAGTTGCCCGCATTTTCCTTTCGGGCAGCTATCATACTCTGTACAATTCAGCACTGCTGACAAAGGGCCCAAGTGTTTGGCTACTCACTTCAACGGTAAATTTGTCCATGGCCCAACAATCTTTCCCGGGCAGCTTACCGCGGCAAGTTGGATCGGGAACCCCAAAACGCGATGCTTTGGAGATCCCTAGGGACCCCGAAAAGCCAGGGGGCTTGATGGGCGAGAGGTCTCTCCCCTCTAGTGGCCATAGTGTAAAGCCGGGTTTCTCCTCAACGGGGAAGGAGTCAGATAGTTGTATGTAGCTCCAGTACAATAGATACAACAGAACCTGCTTCATCTTCGATAGGGTGGAATGAAAGATGAATAAAAGTAGCGTTTAACTCGAAGGAGAAAAGAGAGCAATGTATAATTCAAGTAATAAAGGTATAACAGGTACTTGTAGCGAATATGAAGAGATTCATCCAGCGTTCGCCGACATCTTATATGACATGATACTCAGTCTCTGTAGTTGTGCCACAACCGCAGGCGATGACTAAAGTTTCAGTGTTCAAATTTAGGCAAAGGCAGGCATGTGCTCTGCGGCGTTTATACGTATCTCACGAAATTCTTGCTTCTTCTTGTCTCAATCCCAAGATCTCGTTGTCACCTAAGAGATACAATCTCCGAAGGACCTTGTAAGATAGTGAAACTTGCTCGCCCGCCCCAACGCCCATCCTTCCGACCGGTAGTGTACGCCACTCAGTTTCGGTCGGCGACCAAAGTTTGCCTGGGCTGCGCTTTGACATGTTGAAGTACTTTGGGTCTACCTCGCGTCTAGCATTATTGATATTGCGCCGTAGAACGTGAGCTTTGGCACACTCGCCGCACACGCAAAGCAAAGCGAATGCGGCGCGGTTGTGACACTAGCTGCATGTGAGCTAGCGCCCTTGCGATTGGTGCTCCCCCCGCACACTTCTCACAACCGTCGCATTGCGGCGCAGAAACACGGTTTTTTCACTGCTCTGTCCTTCAGCTACCACTTGCCGCCAAACAAGGCCGATACATACAAGACCTGGGTAGCAAACATTGGCCTCGTCTCACCGACCCTTACCTGGAATACGAAGAAGAGGGATAGCCAAAGAGTGGTTGATGGCTATCATATGATATGTAATCGATGCCCATCCCGTCCTACGTCGAATGCCACGCCCCCTACGCCTCAAAGATATAACACCTACGGTTTTTTTATAGAGTAATCACGGAACAAGCCCCTGGCTGAATCTTGACATCGACTACGAATGCATAGCGCGTAGAGGACGTTGTCGTCTAAGATACACCCAGGCTTTTCCCACGACCCTTCACAAATAACTCCAACAACGAAAAGGATTGGTTCGGACTGAATCTCTACCGAGCTTTCAATCGAAATTTCACAGTACACATTGCGATTCTCTTACAATCCCTGCATATCATAGTTATCATACTAGGACCTAATTTCTAGCAGTGATAGCAATGTCGACGAACTCATTGTGTTTCAAGGAGGCGTATGATGGGCGGAAAAGTGGCAGGATCGAATTGGAAGAATTTTTGAGGCATGTTGTGGCTCATTATAGAGGCTTGAGACACCAGGCAGACACTGAAGGGCAGAGGCCATATATCCCGGCAGGCTTCGAGAACGAAGTAAGGAATCTAGTGCTCAGCGAGAGCATTCAACCGCTTGACGACGATAGTAAGTATATTCTCGCGGCAAAATAACCACCTCTGGGCTAGAATGCTTACAGCACGTTTTAGATACAGCCATCATTTATTCTATCTTCCTGAGCGGATTCCAAGGTGACGTTGCCGCCGTCCGAAAATTTATCAATTCCTTCAGCATAGGCTCAGAGTACTATCTCCGCCCTCTCCTGAGAATCTCGACAGACAAAGGCGACCCACAGCTCCTCCGCGTCTGCTTTGAGAACGGTTACTTGGCCACCGGCTATTGGGAGTCTCAATATCTCCTCAGTTCTCGTGTCTGCAGCAATCCAAGTACGGCCTGGCTCGACGTTCTCTTTGATTTCGATTTCCGCCAGTGGCGCACCAATCCCCAGCAGCTAGGCGATTGGCAGACATGGCGTTATTTGCTCTTTATGGGGGCTGACTGTACCCGCTGGTGGATCGAGCACGGGGGTTGTACACCAAGGGCTCGAGGCCTTTTCGATGGTGCTACAGGATGGCCGGGGGCCCCAACGATACGGATTCTACTGGATCAGTTCGGAGTGGACTGGTTCAATGACTCGGGGACGCTGCAGCTGGCGGTCAAGAACCACGACTTTGAGACTGTGAAGATGCTAGTGGAAGCGGGAGCGGATGTTAACGAGTTCCCAACTGACTGGAAAGGTGACATTCGTGAGCATCGAGCGGCTCCCCTATCAGCCCTGCATCAGGCGGTGTTTGCGAAATCCGAAAAGATGATTCGGTATTTGGCGGAGCATGGGGCAAAGCTTACATACAAGGATATCCATATCCCCGAACCGTATACTTATCTAGAGGAGAAATGGAAGGTGTTCACCGACCTGGTGGTAGAGCTGGGTGCAATCAAAGAGGAGTAGTCTCTGTGAATCCGCAATCAAACATGTATGTCTTCAGCGTCTTTCAAATTGCGGGGCAAGTATAAGGCCAAGTTTTACAAATATAACGGATCGTACCAAGAATCCAATGCCTGTTGTAATTTTGCCGGATATTCCGAAAGCAGATCCTGTGTATCATCTCTTGCCACCCACTGAATGTTTTCCACAAGAAGACATGATAGCCACATGACAGCTGCACGGGAAGCCCACGATAGTCGCCTTAATTCACGCGAGAAGTCCGTGTCTGCTGTTGGTACTACCTATCGCCACACAGTCTAGCACCTGCCGACTTGTGGCGCAAGGCAGATCTATTGCCGGGTACCGATGCGCGGTGGCCCTAGAATTAATGCTGGGTCGATCGATTGGGTGTAAGAGTAAAACGGTCATGTGAGAGACACGAGTGAAGTGCGGAGTACAGCCACTGGGCTGATGCTCAACGTGATGGTGGCACAGCTTCTCTGAATGCTTATGCTCCCTTGATCAGTACTCTCGGGATATGACTGTGTATCTTTAGCTATACATTCCGCCCGGCCCAATCTTGTAGGCAATGATATACATCGAAGCTGGGAGCAACGTAAAATTACATAACGTCCCAATCGCTGGAACTGCACCCCTCTGCAGTTACTCACAGATCTCCATATCCCTAATTAATATCTACCCAATACCGAACATACTTGCATCTACCATAAATTCCAGCCGCCAACGTCAAATCACTTCTTCCTCCAATCAACCCAAACAGCGAAATGAAGTCTTTCTTCGCCCTCCACTCCCTGGCCGCCTTCTGCACCCTCACCAACGCCTACAAGCTCTCCCTCTACGGAGGCCAGAGCTGTCGTGGCCAAAGCCTAGGAAGTCGAGAAATGAAAGTCGACAGCGGCTGCCAACGGGACTTCGCTGGCAGTGGAGCATCCGTGGTTATCACAGCTGACGAAGGCAACAAGGACTTTGGTAATGTTGTCGTCTTTTTTGAGGGCGATGACTGTAAGCCGTCGAATATTATGCAGGCTGGCGCGGCCTTTGTATTCGAGGACGGCTGTTGGACGGGAAACTATGGTAGTTATGAGGTGTGGGATTTGTGGAAGGTTTAGGGTTAGCTTGTTTAACTCATCACGTCAAGTCTCTTGAGCTGGAAACAAGCTTCAAGTTAAGCCAAGGGCTAAAGCTTGCCCGTCCCGACCGCCGACTGGCATGGTATTGTAGGGAGAAACGTCATGTAGGAATACGAAGGTCTTCATAGTTTATTACTCGAGAAAGCTTGAGAAATTCGATCGTTGGGTGAGTTATTAGTCACATCGGTCAATATTTTATCTTTTTGCGATTGAAGTCTAAGTCGCGGTGTTACCTTCACGATCATGTTATGACCAGAGTGGCCCCCCTCCCCCCACGTATGTACCCACCCTAGGCAAGAGCTTAGAACTATCAAAATGTAACACTCTGACGTAATGGTGTTAACCATACATAAGATTATGGCGCCAGTGTAAATGTACCCGATACTAACAATTCCGCATGCGCTTTGATCTAGCTGTTATGTCTGAAGCACCCCGCAACCCGTTTAGGGTATACTTTGACATAGGTGGTCTAAAATACCATGTGAGTAGTTTTAGCACTGGGAAGCAAGCATATGGAGGGCTATTATGGCAGAGGATGAAGAAAGTGGCTGCGGCAAGCAGAGGCGTTTCTCTTGGCACAGATGTAAGCTTACAAAACGGAATCTGCATGTTTTGCTTTACACGAAGATCATACTAACGGCACGGAAACCGCACTAAAGGCACGAGAACCACACCAAGCAATTCAAGATGGCAACCCAGGGCTTCTCTGAATCCCGAGGAAATCTACATGGAAGTCGGCACATATCTCACAAAGGTAACATTTCATCCATCACAGTATTCTGGCTTTCTGCACAGTGCCGCCTGTGCTTGCCACGGGATGTTGGGGCAGGCATTGGAAGCAGCTGCGCCGTTGTTTCAGATTGAGCGGCGCACCAAGGGAACTGAGTTGTACTTTATTCCCGTGGGGTTGTTAGTCTGGACAGGCGCCGCAAGTCATTACCTTGCTGTCACTTAAAATAATTTTGAGATTGTTGGTTGGACAGAGACACCGCATGACCGATGCACACCGCCTCACCTCAAACTGATTTGCTTAAATGCGAGTAGATACATATATCGAGGACGACAGTTGCCAGCATGAAGTTATAATCAACCCATTCCATATTCTATCGTTCAGCATAGGGGCCTTTACCGCTTCGTCATGCATATTACAAAGATTGCAAAGATCAGCTTCCTTTTAATCAACCATTTGGTCGCCGGTTATGCTACCCCAAGAGACATTTTCCCTTCCCACCGGGTAAACAAAGCTCCCGATGCCGGATTCGTAGAAGCTTTGAAACCGAGAGTTCTCGCAACCTACGATGCAGGCCTCGAACTTGCCTCAAGACAAGTAGGAAATGGTGGAAGTTGTGATAGGAGGGCTAAGTGCAAGAAGAACGAGATCAGAAACCCCGCTGACGACACCAAGTGCATCAGGTGCTCACCGCTCATGAAGGCAGACCCTACAAAAACTCTTTGCGTCAAAGACGACGACGTGAGCAAGGAGGATAAGAGAAAGCAGTATGAAGAGAAGGTCAAGGAGAAGATCAAGGAAAAGTTCGAAAAGTTCAAAGAAAAGATCAGGGAGCGTCTAGAGAAGAAGAAAGAGGCAAAGAACAAGGAATGGGATGAGAAGGACAAACGGAGACAAGACAAAAGGAACCAGAAGAGATGCCGCCGCATGGCAGTGTGTAGTCCCGCTGTTGCCGCCTCTATCGGTACAGTGGCCATGCTTGAGTTGGCTGACGGCGGCTTCTCTGAGGACTTGTTTGACAGCATCAATGGGAACATGCTCGAGCTCTGGCCCCGCGATGACATCAACGACAACTGGCTAGACAATGCGTTGCCCGACGACGAGAGTGACATTACTAAGGAAGACTATGTCAAAGAATTCCTGGTGGTCGGTGATGCAGCTTCCAGCAAGGCCAAGCGATCTATGAAGAAACGGGATATCCATGGTATCGTTCAGGCAACTTCGGAGAATGCAGGGCTGTCCACCGAGAAGCGAAATCCCATTACCGCCATTATCAACGCTTTCAGGGCTCTTGGTCGTGCCATTGCGGCTGCGGCTGCGAGAAGAGCCGGCGGAGGTGGAGCAATCGCTCGGACAACTAAATTCTTCTCAGACGGGAAAAAGCCAAACTTGAAGAAGCCGGGTGAATCGAAGTTGTCGCTCACACAGCAAATGGACAAAGCCAAAGAGATCTCGCGGAACAAAAACTGGAGGAAATGCCTTCGTGGTGAAAAGCCCGAGAAATAGAGGCTACGCTAAAAGCAGGGTGTCGAAAACTGTACTACTGCACTTGGTCTATGGTGTCGGGCTGTTTGGTGTCAGAAGGGGTGAGTGAATACACATATCATGGCGCAACTATGTACTACGAGACCATATTAACGTCCTACCACAGACCGCCGTAACGGTCTATCAACTCCCAGCCTTCGCACTTCCCTCCTCCTTCCTCTCAGAACGCTAGCTTCCTCCCAATCGTCCCAGTCGCCCTACAGCAACACTTTCGAACAAGCAAGAAGTGTTCTAACCATTCAGCTACGGTCCAAAATCGTTTACTAGAGAGGACATTGCACTCGCTAAAATTAAACTCATCCTTGCGCGACTATTTGACATTTTGATTTGAAGCTAGTAGATGATGCGTTTGTAATTGAAAATAGTAAATGTTTTTGTTTAGTGATAAGCTGGAGCTGAATGTGCGGCTTAAAGTAAAGAAATATTGAGACACAGTCAAGAAATATAGATAAATACCTAACCCATCTTACCAACATGCTGTCCTTAGTTCCTAGAACATGTATGCAATCATTCCTGCCAAACTCATCAGCTTAGCATCTATCCTTGTCTCCTGAACTAAAGGTCAAGAAATTTTGCGTCCCCGCCTCCACATCCTAGTTGAGGGAAGATGCTATGTGGTAGCAAAAGCAAAGGATGAGATAAGTACGATAAGGGCAAAATGACAATTTAACACGGATATAAGAGTTGATACTAGTACTGAAAAAAATTACATTCTATCAAAAAGTACTTGCGCTCGACGGCCCAACAGAGGCTCTTTTATTCTTCCGATTTAGACAGACTCTAGAAATCAATGGCCATTAGGAGGCAAGCCTTTAGGTACGATGAACTCGAGTTCGCCCTTGCATTTGCCTCTACCGAACGGCCTTTTCCCACCAATCCTACCATTGGCCGTGCACTTTCCAAAATACTGAACGAAGCAATAGCTAAATCGCCCCTGGTAAGGTGGCATATTGCTTCCGGAACTTCCTCATCAGTTTGATAGACCAGTCGGACTTGTAGTTCAAAGCAACCGCACAGCCATTCTTGTACTGTAAGAGAGTCAGTAAGAATGCGAAGTAGTAGTTAAGAAGAAACAAATACCGAAGGCCACCACGATTTTCCTTTGAGGCCTGATCCTACCCCCTGATCAGAATATGCCGTGCTTGAATTGCGCATAGGGAGGCAGCCTTGGACAGAAGGAGACTTTTCAGAGGTATTGTATGTTATATCCTTATCGTCCATTCCATCCAAGTCATTCTTCTTCTCTTCTTCCAGGTCGAAGCCCAGGATTCCTGCAAGCCGCGGTTTAGAGGAACGCCGGGTTTTTGATACACTTAATCTTGCTTGTCCTTGCCAAGCGGCATGCGTGTACCACAGTCGGTGCGAATAAAAATAGTCCCGCCGTCGATGAAGCCACCTTTGTTGAGGCATAGCTGCTCCACACATGTCTGTTCATGTTCCGCCGAGCCGTGCAAGACGTGGGGGCACCAACCTTTCCGCTAACCGCCCGATTAGTGCAACTTCAATTTTTCGCGGAAGCGTGGAACATAACCAGGTCTTTTTGATGACGGGCACAAAGGTGAAGTAGCCGCACTGGCCATTCTCCAACTTGATTGAAAAGGCTCGAGCAAAAGCATCGGCTTTGGCAACCGAAAAGCCGCCCGCGATACCCACTTGATATGCTTCGGGAAATTTGGGGTTGAAGTTAAAGTTCCATGTGATGGTACGAGTCTCAGTACTGGTTATAGTGCATGTTTGAGGTCTGTGGCAGTACGCATTTGTAAACGGCCATTCCCGCCCATAAACAAAGATCGTTTCAAGTTGGCAGAATTACTCACATTTTCAGCTAGTGTTAGGGTTGGTATAGCATCTATCATCCTTCAGTTTGTATTTTGGCGGGCATTTGTCGGTGCCGTATTTGTGATAAAGAACTGGCTTGGCATCGACTCCATTGCACGGATCCCTCTTTTCAAAAATATTCCTTGGATAATTCTCAACAGGCCTGGCTAGAACTATGCTAGAGAAGAAAAATGATCGGAGAAGAATAGAGACAATCATGGTGGGCGTTGGTGAGGCTGGGTTCTGGGTGAAAGATGATATGGGTATGCTCAGTGACTCCCCTATTTCGAATAGTAGTAGAAATGGCACCACTTGTACATCCCGAAAGAATTTGTTTGCCTAGAAGATGTCACTACTCCGGGTGCTATTATGTACGGTCTGATGTCAGTCAGACTTGGCACGGCATTATCGCACCACAACCACTAATAAGGTAAAAAAGGTAGAAATAATCAAAACCACGTTGATCCGCATGCAGATTAGAAAAATGTATACCCGATTAATCTTAAAATGGACTCTGACTGTGCCTTGAGGACGGAACTGTAGGCATACGACTGCGCCAAGTGTCCGTGCAGTTTCACGAGGAGCAACTTGCTAGCATAGCCGTGCGCAACCTGGCAGCCTTCTTCTACATCAAATGCGGGATCGTGATCAAGGTAACAGGCGATCTGATATCGAGACATCACATCCATTCGTTACAAGCTCTGTCGTCTACAGCAGTCCACAGATGTTCTTACCAAGCAGCTTAAAACTTTCGATCCAATAGAAATTGGTATCAACACTAAAAATCAGTCAAGGACTACAATCATACCCGATTGGAGTCGCTGCACATGCTGGGAATGACTTCGGGTGTACGCAACGACAGAGGCTCATAGCAGTGAACCTCATTGCCACCTTAACCAAAGCTAAGATTACGCAAATAATTTCCGAGCTTATTTCTTGGAACGGTTCGACCATGCGGCAAGTGCTATATACAGTCATAATGCTTGCTAAGGCCTGCGTAACTTGTCATCTACTAGGCCGCTACAGGGACAAACGGAGCGCCCGCTTAGATTTATGATGCTTTTGAGCTGAAGGGGGTCCACTCCCCCCCTAGAATAGCATATAATAACGTCATCGGATTATTACATAGGGTAACGTATTCCGCGGGTATACGCGCACTCTACCAAGACCCTATTAAAACGTACTACTATGGTCCCACTAGAAGTTTTACCAGTGGGTCCCGGTGGGTCTCAAATCTTGACTCAATGGTACTTGCAAGGGAGATGAATTTACGTACTCTTTCGTTTACAGCAGAGACCTTGGTAGATGAAATCAGTATTTAGCGCTCCATATAAAATATGCGTCGGGAGAAACGAGCTCAGGAATGAGTGGGAGATGACCAATGATTTGCGAGAGCTGGGCTCCTTATATAGGCACAGTGGGCTCATAGGAGCTTAGCTCTCTGCAGGGATCTTACGGATCAATGGGTAGCTTGCAGAGTAGCTCGTAGTAGTACGCAGAGCTCCTCGTAACAGGTTTCTTTTTGAGTAAGTTACTTTCGTATAATACCTAAGCCAAATACTACTAGTAGTAGAGCCTCTAAAAGCCCTACCTACGCCTAGAGACATAGTATGTAACTATCACCTTCAAGATAGCGATATACCGCCCACGTTGCTATCCGATGCCCGAATAGGAAGGCGCCACGCCGCCAAGATCCCCTCCCTTGGCGCGTCCACCACCCGACATCACGCGTCTTGGACTGACGTACATCCATCCCGAGCGCAAGAAAAATGGCCGAATTAAAAAATACCCGGGCCCTACCCATTGACTCGCCCACGCATCTGTCAAGCCCGCAGGAGAAAAGCCAGTCACCATGAAAATCAAAATCGCCCATGTGCTGCTATTCACTCCATCCATATGTGCCACGCAATATGGCAACAACCACGTCGCCGTTAATTTCGACTCGGAGCTCGTGGAGCAAAAGGCATTTCCAGCGCCCAATGTCACGCTGCTGAGTCCTGCGTTTCTGCCCGGTGCGACGTTTGCGCCTGGGTGGCACAACGGGACGGCGGGCGCAACGAGCATGGAACGACTAAGTACGAAAAAAAAAAATTCAAATAAAAGACGAACAAAGTCTAATACGTATCTAGCATCATTCATCAGCGACCTAGCAGCCAAGAACCCGTCGTGGATGACTGCTAAAAAGGCGGATTTCGTCAGCGAAGAGGGCAAAGAGTTTCCATATGCGTATCTCTCCACGCCGACGCCAGCGCCCAAACTCCGCGTCTGGATCCAGGCCTCCGTCCACGGCAACGAGCCCGCGGGTGACGAAGCCGTGCTCGCGCTGCTGGGCGCCATGTCCGCGAATGAAACGTGGGCCCTGTCCTTTCTCGAGAAAATGGACATATTGATACTCCCCCGGTACAACCCGGACGGCAACGCCTGTACGCATTCCACTCCTATTCCTCTACCAATGCCTAACAAATAAAGACTTCCAGCGCGCCCTCGCCACAAATTTCGATCCTAACCGCGATCACACCAAACTCGCGCGGCAACAAACCCGCCATCTGAAAACGTGGTTCGCATCCTTCGCGCCGCACATCGCGCTCGACATGCACGAATACGGCGCGGCGACACGGTATGCAGAGAACTACGCCAACGCTGCCGACGGCATGTTCAGCGCCGCAAAGGTCCGTCTATCCCAACCCTACCCCCCCAAGCCCACCACCTCCCCCAGCCTACGTACCAACATGAACGCAGAACCTCAACATCCACCCCTCCATCCGCAGCCTCTCAGAATCCCTCTTCGCCCCCGCAATCACCGCCTCGCTCGCCACCCACGCCCTGCGCGCCGAGCCCTACATGACCGCCTCCCGCACCAACCCCCCTGTCCTCGACGAGGCAGGCACCGATGCCAAAATCGGGCGCAACGCAATGGGCCTCACCCAATGCGTGACCTTCCTCTTTGAAACGCGCGGCATCGGCATCGCAAGCCAGTCCTTCGCGCGCCGCACGTTGGCGGGTCTACGCATGATTCTCGGTGTGCTGGAAACGGCGCGCGACGAGGAAAGCGTGTACGACACCATCGAGCGGGCGGTGAAAGCCGTCGAAGCGGGGGTCGATACCGTTGTGATAACCGATGTCTCGACCCCTGCAAATCGCACGTGGACGATGGTCGATCGGCGCACGGGCGATGTAGTTCAGGTCCCCGTCATCTTTCACAGCACTACGCCCGCGGCCGCAAACCTGACCCGCGCCCGCCCGTCCGCGTACCTCATCCCTTCCGCGTGGTCCGACGTCGCGGCCCGGCTGCGCGCCTCTGGGGTAACTGTGCGCACGCTGGACGACGGGTTCCGTGGCGCGGTGGAGGCGTACCGGGTGTCTTCATCTACACTCGGGCGGGCGTACTACGAGGGCGTGGTGCTGAACCGCGTGACGACGGGGGTATCGCGGCGGGTTGTGGACTTACCCAGGGGTAGTTTCTGGGTGGATACGCGGCAGAAGAATGCTGGGCTGGCGTTTGTGGCGCTGGAGCCGGAGGGCGAGGATTCGTATGTTAGCATGGGGGTGTTGGCAGTGGAGGTAGGGGACGAGGTGCCTGTGTATCGGGTCATGTAGATTGGAGAAAAAGGGGAGAAATGTGAGTATTGACGTGGCTAAGCTATCAAGTAGTAGACACTATTCACTAAATTCTGCGTCCACGCGTTCGAATTCCTCCAAGAAACTCTGGAAGGCAAACACACCCAGCCCTGGATCCAAACTGCCTGTCGTCGCGCGAATGCTGTGCATGCTCAGCTGCGGAATCCCACAGTCAATCGCCCGAACGCCCATGGCGGCGCTGAGCATCGGCCCAATGGTGCCCCCGCTCCTAGAATCGTTGCGAATCTGAAAGACCTGTAGCTTGGGATCGACGACGCGGGTACCGACGGAGCTGTCGACGCAGCGCTGGAGGATGGCGGTAGAAACGGCGTCGGTGGTCATGTGGGCGTTTGGATCGGCGGAGACGGCGGGGCCAACGTTGAGGCGGGGGGAGTGGTTTTCGAGGTAGGCGTTGAGGAAGTTTGGGTTGACAGCGTGGATGACGTCGGAGGAGACGAGGAAGGAGTTTGCGTAGGTGCGGCTGAGGGCTGATTTGGTGTTGGCGTCCGAAAAGGCTTCAACGATGCGCTCGGTGACGCTGGGCAGGAAGTTGCCGCGGGCGCCCTGGCGGAGGAGGGAACCGACTTCTTCGTCGTCGAAGAGGGCTACAATTCGGATTTGGGATGATGTGGAGAGGGTGGAGTCCGAGTTGAGTAGCGCTTGGATGGCGGCCCAGCTGCAGAGTTTGTCGTCTATGCGACCAGCGAAGATGAACTCTTTATCAAGTCCACCAGTTTGAGCAGGTTGGGTGTCGAAAAGCTCAAGCTCCCAGTTCACAATGGAAGAATCTGTCTTATGTCAGTTTTGCACGTCTCCTTAATCTTCCCAAACTTACAGTCCGTGATGCCCATCTCGTTCGAGATGGCTTTGACAAGCCTCTCAGGCTGTGTGGCTGCAAAGGCACCTTGTCCGCCCAATACGCTTGCTTTCCACTCTCCATCCTCATTCGACGAAGCACCAAGGTCAGAGTTGTCGAGGCCAACAATGGGGACCATCTGTGTCTCCCTGTTGAAGGGCCCATTGGCAGCAGCTCCAAAATGAGGGGCCAAAGTCGGTATTCTAGCAATAGGCCAGTCAAGCTTGACCAGCTTCGTCGAGATCTTGCCGTTCTCCTTGATCAGCACACGACCTCCAATGCCAAGATCGCGGTCCCACCAGGTGTCGCTCAACCCGCCAGCATACGGCGCGACCCCAAGCTGAACATAGCCCGCCTTGGTTCGCAGCTTGGGAATAGGCTTTAGCTTGGCGGTTACGGCATCGATATGACCAGCGACGATGGCTGCCCCGTTCCCAACCTCGTAGCCTTCGCCAATAGCAAAAGCGATGATTGATGTCCCGTTGCGAGCGACGTAATACTTGCCACCGGCCTTGAGGTCCCACGCATCGCGTTCAGACAGCTTCCTGTAACCATTTTTCTCAAGATCCTTAGCCACGGCATCGACGGCGTGGAAAATGGTAGGGTTGGCTGTCATCCAGTCGGTGAAGGGCTTGGTGTACCTGGCCGCATCGTCTTTTGGGCGCGCACGTGATATCTTGGGCTCCTCATATCTGATAGCTTGGATGGGTATAGGGACCTCTGGGATCTTGGGAGGCACAGGCGGTGGGTTCTGAGGCTGTCTCGACGGTCTCGCAACATCCTCATCCATGTCAATCAGGTTCGCATAGGGCACCGCGACGCTGTGTCTGCTCCTGGGCTCGTCAAAGCCATGTTGGTTCCATCTCCTCTCTGCTCTGTCTATCCTGGGACGGTGCGACAGTGCTGCGGTTGTATGTGCGCGTGAGAGGGTTGAGTACGCGTGGCGAAGTGGACGTGGGGGAGACGGATCGGAATAGAGGTCGGCGTTGGATGCGGCTTTGCGCAGTTGTGGATGGTTCTTAGTCATGCTGCTATTCCAAAACAGGCGTATATATATCTAAAGGTGGGGGTTGGGGAACGAGGAATGAAGTTGATAGCAGGGGCAAGATGAGGTTAAAGGCAGGCAAGTGAGGCTGAGTAACATGTCCGTGCACGTACTGCGTGGCGTTGGGTGGTCACGTGATGGACCGTGACGCACGGGCTGTGCCCAATAACATTGCCAACCCGGCATCGATGTATAGAAAGCAAGGGCGGTAGAAGGCGGCCTTTGCGCTGATGAAAATATGCCCCTAGCTACGTAGGCAAACCCTTAGTGTACAACATCCCTACACACAGTCATCGTTCGATTCATTGAATGACTAGCGAGCGGAGAGTAGTGAGATAGACCTATAACTTCACCTTAATGACTTACGTAGTATTCAGCAAGATGCCATAGACCGCATAAGCATGGTCCTTTACAATATCAACCTTTTGATAATGGCTATTGTCACGACACATCGCGCGGCAAGCTGAACCAACTTACTCTTTACATAAAGCCTACCAAAAGCAATAGAACTCGTTACAGCACTATGAATTTCCTAAATAAGTGTGCTCTAAGCTAAGCTCTAAGTAGGTAGGCGAATTCCTGAAGCATACTATAGGCGAGCCTCGAGCTTTAGCTATTATGCCTAGCTCACATGTGCAAGTCAAATGTGAGCTGCCATGAATTTTATCGAATCCCGTCTTTTCCCTACCCGCACCGGCATTCAGTTCATATTTTCCGAATGCGAAGGTTGCTGGCAGACGACAACGGCGGTGCAAGCGCGGAAGTAGGTGGAGAGCAGTGCATGTCTGTCAACAGAGCGAGCAGGCTGAGCGCTGATGGCTGTGCGGTTTACTGTAGAGCTGTCGTGCCACACACTTAGCACGAATATCTGCTAGATTGTGATATCCTGCTTATGTTACATTTGGCAAAACAATTAGAGATGTTTGAATAAAATACGGGACTTGCTATATTCTGAGAATCCTAGGGGCACGAGCCTAAAACGTAACCCTTGACGCATCTACTCTCTTCCCCAGGTGACCACGGATTAGCCAGTTGATGGATAAATCTGCATGCTATACAAGCTACACACGGTGTTGTAGCCGTGGATTCGTTGCGTCTATCGCGTACCTTATCTCATTACAAAGCAGCTACAACGTAGGTTACAGAGCGGAATCCATTCAAGCTTGGATTTTTACAGACATGCTCTGATACAAGAGGACTAAACGTAACGCCTTCGTTCTTCACCTTGCAATCCACCTCTTTAAATAGTTTACACTGTATCTGGAAGAACCCTGCTTTTTTTTCCATAGCCAATGATAAACTTTCAGCATCAAAGTTCATATACGGGCCTTTAAGCTCTCCTGTTCTTAGAGGACCTCGGACTGCATCTACACAATCCCATGATCGAAAAGGCTGTACAAAAGTCTCTGCAGCAGTGGCTAGTGCTGGAGGGCCAAGAGAACGTTGAGTAGATGCATTGTAGCAGGGATTGGTTCTGGTCGGAGACGCTGGTAGATTTGGGTGGTTATTGAAGGGTAGTCTTTGATACGATTTTGTTAAGAGAGGTAGAGTCTTTGATAAGATGTTGTTGAGGAGAGGCAAAGTATTTGATAGGATGTTGTTGAGGAGAAGTAAAGTTTTGAACAGAGCGTGATTTTCGAGTAGAGCGAGCGAGGAGACAATATATGGGAATATCCGTGCTATGCTTAGAAGAACCCTAAACAAATGTCACCTGCAGTATACCTAAGTTAATTTCAGAAGTACTAACTACAGACCGGACAGCGCATCCTGATCTAGTAGAGTGGTGGCCATATGCCTTGGCTATTTGTAAAACTCACTTCTAGAGGCTACGCCCACTTGCCTAATAAATTCCAGCGAGCTATTATTGTGCTACACACTACACAATATCAGCATCTTGTAAAAAGAATAGTGTAAATACGGGCTGATATGTAAGCGCACATGATTGGTGCTAATGGCTGAGGATTCCGATAATAGTCAGAATACCTATCAATTGATACCACAACTGGCCTATCGCTCCCTTGAACTGAAATCTGCAACCTTCCCAAAGTGCTCGCACACAAGTATAGACTACAAGAGATACTGCCCAAGGCAGGATGTAATGTCTCAGCCTTAGATATGTGAGGTATGTGAGGTATAATTCTCACACAGCGTTTGTTATGCAACCCTAACTTTCACGGTGACGATACCCGGGGTAAAACCATAGAGCCGAGAAATACTTCCAGGAGCCTCTAACTGTTCTGTTTGCGCTGGTTCCAATCTGATCACGAGGACGCATTGTGGTGTTTGACGGGGCTCACATGCACATACCAAGGTAAACCGCTGTTGGTGGCTCGATCGATCTCGGCTGAGGTCATGCCTTGTGGGCAATGATACTGTCTTTACAGGTTGCGTGGAACGACTAACAAGGAATATATTCAACTCGTGAAGGGACACAAAACATACTGATGCACTGCAGCAGGAATTCGCGAACAGAACAACTCCTTCTGCTCTCTTCAAACGGCATGGGTGTGCTATATTGGGCTAGATTAAGTGTGGAAAGGTCTGTATTAGGCGAGACCCGAGCCAAGCAGGTCCCGCCACATGCAAGAGCTGTCCGAAACAAGCAGCATTCTGGGTTCATATAACACAGCTCCAATATCATCCTAGTGATAAAACCTAACATGCTCATTCCTATGAAATCACGGCTAGGCCACAATCATTTCTCAACTCATCGCTTGTGACTCCCATCGCCCTTGCGGCATTTGCTCTCTGATAACTCCATCATGATGCCGCAAAGCCAAAACATGAACCCATCATCAGTCGTGAAGTTGGCACAAACAAGAAACGTGGCTCAATTTAGCAGCAAGCCCTCGTCCGTCCCGCACCGTAATCTATTTTCCGTTAGGCAGCGCCGGCACCCTGGGCGCCTCTTGCTCGTCATCGTCATCTTCTAGGTGGCTGTCGCTCGTTAGCCTTGAACTCGTCACATGACACGAATACTCACCCAAGCAGGTCCTTGACGTTCCCCATCTCGTAGTGCTTCTTTCGCATCTGCTCAAACTTGCGGTGCTTCTCGCGTTCCTCTTGCGTCGCATTAGGCAAGAGTTCGCCATGGTAGCCGTCGTCGCCGTCTGCATCCTCCTCCACGATGACTCGCTTCTCGCTATCGGGCGTGTGTGCGTCGGCCTGCGCCCGCAGCTCTGGCTCGCCGAGGTCGAACTCGGGGATGTCGCCAATCCTGGGCTTCGTCCTAGGCTTGCTATCTAGCTCGTCGACATTGAGCTGCTCGGCGTCCAGCATCTCCACCTCGTCCTCGTCCTCAGCCGGGTCGTACTGCTTGGTATAGGGCGTCTTGGGTTCGTCGATCTTCATCGTGCTGTCGCGATTCTGCTCGTTGAGATACAGGTTGGCCTCGTCCCACTTTAGCTGCGCGTTATTCTCATCTGTGTGAGGGCTGGCGGCCGATTGGCGTCTTGAGGCGAGGCCACGTGGGTTCGAGGACGAGCGGCGGTGGGGGCCCGCGTTGCGCAGAGTGTTCTCCAGCACGATTTCCTTTTCTGACCTCTCGCGACTTAGCGGTGGTCGTTCGCATTGTGGGCTCGTGGGTGGCGGGGCTTCGCTGGTTGGTGAGACTTGCGAGTTGGTGCGGTAGGAGGTGGAGTTCTTGAGGATGCCTGGATGGGGTTAGGCGCATGCAGTGGAGAAGAGGTGAGGGGCATACCTTTTGGCCGCTCGGCATGCGACGTGGGCGAGTGCAGCTGGGGCGAATGCGCAGTCATGGTGGTGTAGATTGGGGCTGTTCGCACGTGAAGAAAATCAGAAGGCTGGAGGTGGGGTGATGTAATGAAGCGTTGATATGGGGGGGTGCACTGGCACAGCTTGAGGTCGAGGGAAAGAGAGTTAAATGTGCGTGTGATAGAAGGAGGGTGTGGGCCAAGCGGAGGCGTGAGTACGGAAGGCGCAGCTGCAGTGGGTTGGATGGGGTTAGCTATGTGGAAAGCGTGAAGAAGCTAAGATGACGTATGGCGGAAGAGGTGCGCAGTGTGTTACATGGCATCTACTAGTAGCTCGCTGCAAACGCAAGTAATTGGTACGGGAGCTAGTCTACATGGCACATTAGTCCTTCCCCACCCCATCGTTGCGTCCGCCTGTGTTTGCCCGTCACGTGCGGCTGTGTGCTGTTCAAGACTCTCATTAGCATCGCTCGTGCAGGGAACAAAGAACAAATGAGGCTCGGCACGTGATCAGACTTTGCCTTGGCGCTTCACGCCCAACCAAGGTATTGCACGAGGCAACAGTGTAGGTCCTGGCTGAGACTCAGACTACCAGAAGTGGTCCAGTGGACCGTCATCCCGACGCTGTGGGGAAATCAGGTACAGGTTACCTACATTCACACGCAACTGCAGCGCAGAGTCGTCGCAGCCTCGTCGCTCTCGCGTCGCGCGCGTGACAAAGAAATGTCCCTGCTTGTAGGTCATCACCGCATCATGGAAGCCGCTGAGGCGGCCCTCGTGATGATGGTTTTAAAAGAGGGGAGGCTCCTTCTGGGCCAGCTTCGGAGTCGCCAGCCGAGTAGGGTCGTGTTCGAGCTGGCGATGATTTGAGTGGAAGGCCGGTGTGAAGAAGAAAAGAAGACGGGACGGCCAGCACGCGAGAAAAATGCACTCGCGCTGCCAAGACCCATAGCCGCGGCAGACGCGCGCTTCCAAACAGCCACTCGGACGACTGCCAACCTCTCAAACGTTTTCTCCACCAAGTCCATCATCAAGCATTCCAAACCACACCCCGCCACACTTAGCCTTTGTCTCTCCTACACCTCGTTACTATCAATCTCCACGTCCGAATATCCATTATTGTCACACTTGCATCCACCTGCACCCCTCCTAGCAAGCGCTACACCCCGCACATTTCCCTTCATTGGCCGCCGGCCGTTTGCTCGCTGCTCTACTGCTTGTTCGCTCTTTTATCCCACCAAGCTGAGAGAGGATCGCCAGATCCAATCGCTTTTTGGCTGTCTTGATATTGGCTACCAATGGACAACAGGGACAACCTCTGGACCCGCCGCTCCAAGTAGGTTGCTTTGTTCCCCGCACGTGTGCACTGACGAACAGCCTCCACAGCACCAGCAAGCTTTCCCTCTCCATGTCGAATTCTGAGCAGCCACAGAACGACAAGCCTGACGGTCCCCACCGCTCCTACTCTGCAGCAAAACGGTTCGGCGGCGACTCGTCACACGGTGGTAGGAACCCATTCAACGGCGTCGCTCCATTGACTACTGGCGGCCTGGCTTCCCCGACAACGGGTGCCTCCTCTGCGTTTGGCCTTGGCTCCGGCGCATTCGCCTCGTTTGGATCTGCGACTAAGACTCCCAAGACTCCCGGTGGCGCCTTCGACTTCAAATCGGCCGCGACCTCCCTTAACGCCGCCACACCTACCACACCCGGAGAGAAGAAGGATAAACCGCCCTCAAAAATTATCAATAGCGCACGCAAAGAATCGATATCTGCATCGCTTGCAGAGGACACAATGAGCTCTATAGAGCTCGACCCTAAGGTGCCCTGGCCACTCAAGTACACTTGGGTCGTCTGGTACCGCCCGCCAACACCCAAGAGCAGTGACTATGAAAAGTCAATACAGCCGGTGTTCAAGTTCAGCTCGGCCCAGGAGTTCTGGAAGGTGTTTGCCCACCTCAAGCGCCCATCCAGCCTACCCACCGTCAGCGACTACAACGTCTTCAAACATGGAATACGGCCCGTGTGGGAGGACGAGGAGAACAAACGCGGCGGCAAGTGGATCATGCGTCTGAAAAAGGGCGTTGCAGACCGCTACTGGGAGGAGCTGCTCATGGCGCTAGTGGGCGACCAGTTCATGGAGGCAGGAGAGGAAGTCTGCGGTATTGTGTTGAGTGTGCGAAGTGGCGAGGATGTCTTTAGTATATGGACAAAGAATGATGGTGGCCGCAACATCAAGATTCGGTTTGTACTGCCTCATTGCTAGTGTGCCCGTTCCTAACCCAATCCAGGGAAACAGTGAAACGCGTCCTCAACCTACCAGAGGGCACCCACATTGTCTGGCGGAGTCACGATGACAGCATCGCACAACGAACAGCAATCGACCAAGCCCGCCACGAGAAGAGCCACCAGGGCCACGAGAAGCGGAGAGTGACTTCGACGGACGAGTCGCCGCGGGACAAGTCCTTAGTCGGGTCATAATCTGTGCATCGGTCCTCATGGTCTTCCCTGCTGATATTGTCCAGTGATAGCCGTACGAAGAAGACAGCGCTAGATTTCTCGAACCTTTACTGCCTCCATTCTGCAACGTTAGACACGACAGACGTCTACGGCTTGTCGGATGGAAGTTTGACGCCGGCACTGAAGCATTCTAATGACCCTTCTCACCACACCTTTGTTCCACCGTCTGCTTTTGATTCCCCGTCTTCACCCGAGTGGATCTCGGAGCATTTCCCGCCTCGTACTGCCATGGTCTCTTCCCCATCGACTTCTCCTTCTTTCCTTGATTGTAATTTACACTTGGCGCATGGGGAGCCTGTTGCGTCTACGTCTACTCCCCTGTGCCAACCGCGGCCCCCGCGAGTCGGCGCCATGCGCACATTGGTGCCTGCACTGTACGAATATGCGGGCGTGGTCGTGGGACAAGTTGCTTGGCCGTCTGGTCCTTCGCCAAACGCGTGCACACCAGCATCGGCCCCATCTTCTCGCACGACAAGCCCTGTCGACAGCGACGCCAGCCTCGACGATTTTGCCTATCTCGGCGGGTGGAGCACCTACTTATGAAATCGCATGCATGATGAAGATGTTTAGCGAGCGGTGCGACGTTTTTTTTCTTTCAAGCGGCTGCATTTGGTTTTGGCATGGGGCTTGGGGTGTTATTGGATGCTTTGCCATCTTGTATTTTAGCTATCAGGGTCGGGTTTGACCGTGGGATTGGATTGGATTAGGGTGATGAGCGTTGCTGCTCAAGCGCTTTGTATTGTATGGAGAGGAATGGATGATGGGGTTGAGTTGGATGGCGTCCTTTGTGCACCTTTAGATGGTGAGTGTACAGATGTGATGATTATGAAGGATGACGCGAAGGATCTTGTTCTTGATGAGTAGGCCTACCAGAGTAGTCTGCAGGAGAGGATGGAGCTGCTACCTAGCTCCAACGGCGTCAAAAGTTACAAAACTACCCTTAGTTCGTTCAAGGTGCCATACAACAGCTTCTAGTGCCATCGCTATTGTTCTCCGCTGTTACAGCTATTACATATCGAGGACGGTGTTCCAACGACTTCGCACACTCTGATACAGCTCACACAAACGCCTCTAGCGCACGGACCCATTATCGCGAACCTCACCTTCCAACTTCTTACGCCTTCACAACCGCGTGCCCCGCAACGAAGACCCGTGCGCTCTTAATTTCCTCCCGATCGAGCTTCACCGACGCTCCCCGTCATGCGCCCCATTTCCTCGCCCTTGCGCAGCTTCGATGGCGATATTCGGTGAAAAACTCACCTCGTTTGGAACTACTATTGTCCACGCTATTAGAGGTGACGCAGCTAAGAGGGCAAACGGCGTACGTATGGTGTCTTCGCTTGCCTTGCCCTCCCTCTGATTTTATACTCACACCACACACCGTACTACACGCCTGCTGACAACATGGCGGGACAGACAGACGATGCGACTGCACACAGTAGCGATTCTTCGTACGCGAGTGACCCAATCGACTTGACTTCGCCTTCGAGGCAGCGCGAGAACAGCGGAGAGAGAGTGCGAGTGCCCAGGCACGCGATCAGCGCCGACGAGAAGCGACTGGTTGGCGACTACGACATCCCCGCGGATTCCGTCTTCGCCCCAGACCCAGGCGCATCCTTTCAACCCTCAAAGTCGGCGGCGATGCCTAAGCCCAAGTCTGAGAAAGCCTACACTCCCATCAACAGCCTCGATGATGTCCGTCGCGATCATGGCCAGGCAAGGGTTAGGAAGTACGGGAAGTCGAAATATGTTCCTTCACTTCCTGCATACACTGCATACATTGAACGTGTAAACAGCCCCGCTACGCCAACACATAAGAGGCCATCGCCCAACAGAGAGTTCCGTCGTTCTGATGAAGGTTTGGGCCTAAAGAGAAGAAGAACCGAGAAGTCGTCTGCATCGCACGTCATCGACCTCAGCGCAGACGACGACGTGCAAGAGGTCTCGTCGTACAAGGCACACACTAGTCCCGCTATGCCCCAGTCCGACTTGATGTCTTTGACTCGCCTTTTCAAACGGCGATCTAGCATCGATAGTGAGCTCACCGTAACCGGGAGCCAGCCAGTCACGGAGTTCAATAAAATTGACCGCTTCTGTAAATCAACCCTGACCAAAGGACGAACTCCGTCCAACTCACAAACCCCTGTTTCACAACAACAACTCTCGGCGGGTCGCGTGTCTGCTTCTAAGACTTCGAGTACACGGAGAAGTCCAACTCAACTGAGGCGAGATAGAGGCACTGTTCCAACTGAGTCCTCAAGAAAGACTCTCCTATTGGACTTTGATCAAGGCGTAATCGACCGCCCTTCTCAGGAGCGTAAAGCCCTTCAAACGCAACACCCAACGACTTCTGTCTTTTTTTCCTCGGCCCGTATCAACGAATCCACCTCGTTTCAAGAACACGCCAAGACCCAAGCTATTCGAACTGGCGACAATAAGACTCCGCGAAATGATCCCGATACCCATGAAGAGACGGAATATGAGTTGCCAGTTGAAAAAGGCAAACTCTCCGTTTCCAAGAGCCCCCGAGTGGCAAATCGTGGAATTAAGCGCAAAGCTAGCGGTAACGAGGAGGTCGGCAAGGGTTGGCCGCTGCTATCTGCGCGATCCTTCAATTTTAATGCTAAAGGAGCCGAAATGGAGAATGGTCTCTATGATCTTCGCCTTGAAAACCATCCCAATGGTTGGAACATCGTCGTATATAACGCTGATGGAACACTTATGACTAGAAAACTTATACCAACTAAGGATTTCGTCACGGTCCAAGCAGATGATGTCTGTCGTGTACGAATAGAGGGACCACGGTGTCACGATGGGAACCAATCCACTTGGGATATACGGTTTGCCCTGACGGACGACTTGAAGACATTTCGTTGGGACCATGTTCCTTCATTACTTCCCCGCAAGGTCATTGATAAATCAGAGTAAGCTATGAAAACCGTATACTGGGTTGGGACTTACACTAATACTTGTCTAGCCGGTATATGAAAGGCCTTTTCGAGAATGAACTCCCAAGGAATAACAAGGTCGGAACTATGGCTCTCGTCAATGATACCAGTCTAAACATGGATTCTCATGTTGAGTTTGGTGCCGTGTCTTCAAAGGACATGATGCACAATCAGATGAAGCCTCTCTCCGACGATTTGAACGCGGCTAGCTCATCGGCCCATCCAACGGCCCTTCGTGCATCAACTCGAGCTGGGCGATCAACCAGGTCCTCAGCACCCACACACGATGTAGACGAGATTGAGGTCGGTAACACGGAGGTTGAGAAATACTCTGTTACCCATGGCCTAGGAAAGGCATGGCTTGCACCCCTTACATATGGCGAAGGACGTCATCGAGCTTCAGTGAACTTTGACGACTTGGCTCGCCTAGACGAAGAAGAGTTCCTGAACGACAACCTGATCGACTTCTACACTACCTACCTATTCGAAAAGAGCAAAATTCCGAAGGACAAGGTTTTCTTCTTCAACACCTACTTTTTCACACAGCTCACCAACAATGCCGGATCGAGGTTGATCAACTACAAGGCGGTTGAGCGTTGGACTTCGAGGGCAAAGATTGACATTTTCAGCTATGATTATGTCGTGGTACCTATCAACCAGGCTACACACTGGTATCTTGCCATCATTTGTAATGTCAAGAATATGGAGCGGAAACCCATTGAAGAGAATTTTGATGCTCTTGAACAAATGGGTGCCAACACAGAAGATCGAGTCGAACAAGTAGAACCACAGCCTGCTGGACAGCAGGAATCTACACAGCAAGAAAATATGCCAAATAAGCAATCAAGTGATGACATGACTCTATTTGAAGAAGCTCAGCTCGACCTCATCGATGCTGAGGGTACCGAGACTGGCACAGAGCTAAACACAACAAAACAAGCCTCTTCGGCCCCACAGTCGCCTCAAGGCAAACCGTTACCTGCAGCACAGACTACAATCGATGGTTTCGCGGCTCCTAGAACCGTTCTTTCCAATCTCAACACATCACCACTACAGCTCAAAACCAAGCGCAAATCACTAGGCCCCAGACGCGACCCAACCCAACCCGTCATCATCGTCCTCGACTCCCTCGGCCAAACTCGCAGTGCCACCGTGCGCGCGCTCAAAGAATGGGTCAGAGTAGAAGGCGAAACACGACGCGGCATGGAAGCCAGCATCAAGGAAAAAGGCCTGTACCCGAAATCCGAGCAGATTCCCACGCAATCCAATTGGAGCGACTGCGGCGTCTACGTGCTTGGGTATGTCGAGAAGTTCTTGCAGGATCCGGACGACTTCACACATAAACTGCTCACGGGTGAGATGTCGGCTGACGCAGATTGGCCGGAGCTCAGGCCCGCGGAGATGAGGAGTAATTTGCGGGATATCATTTTTGATCTGGCGAAGGAACAGAGACTTACCGAGGTGCCGGAGAAGAAGAAGAAGAAGAGCATAAAGAGGAAGGCGGTAGTCGAGGATGTGGTTAAGAAGCCTGAGGTGAAGCCAGAGTTGGCGGCCGCCGAGCCCGAAGTTCATACACCACAGACGAGTTTAGAGAATGCGCAGATGGACGGTGCGCAGGCAGGACAGGTGGTTTCGAGCATTGAGCCTCCGTTGCCGGTAGGGCTGAGCGGCGGGACTGTCGTGTCTCCCAGTGCGATTCCTGTTCCACGACTTATGTCGCCATTCGCACCGGGTGTATGGATCCAGGGATCAGACGTTGTGCCCGAGAGTCCAATTATCGAGAGTCCAATTATCGAGAGTCCAATTATCGAGAGTCTAACTGTCGATAGTCCAACTGTCGACAGTCCAACCTTTATCGGCAAAGTCTCTGACTCGCCGCCCATCTACCCTCCACGAGACAGGGATAGTGCGAGCATGATATCTCCGCGCCTGAAGCGTTCGGCTGGACGTATCTCACCTGAAGTTCGCATCGAGGCACGATCATCGCCTAGAATGCGGCGCAAGACGCAGCCAAACAACAGCAAGGCCACAGCTGCAAATGACAAAGGACCTACTACAGCACCAATCACCCCCTCCAAACGCCGCCGACGAGACGACGACAAACTGCGCATGCCTCACCCAAAGAAACAGGCCATTCAACCCCCACGCCAACACGTAGGCAACTCAGAGCACCCGATTGAAATCATCGATTCGCAGGAGATGCGAGCCGCGCCTGTTCCATCTCTTGCACGCTACATGTCGCCGCCGCTCCAACGCCCGCCTTCGACAGAGGACGCCAGACGCCGGCCTGCTAGCTATGAATTAAAAAAAAGTGTAGACACGCAGGATAACTCGTACTTGTTTGATACACCCATCGTCATGGAAGATCATATGGAGGATTTTTGCCGTAGCTCGTCGGATAGCTTCGGGAAGGGGACGCCGGCTGTAGGTGGATCGATGGGCGGGGCTTGAGTGGGTGAGGAAAAGTTTTGTATGACATGCATATATGGCGTTGAGGGTGTTGTTTCGGATAGGCAGGACATGATGGGATGGGTTGAGCATGCGGTTTTGGTTGTGGGTTTGGGGCATGTAAAAGATGTACGGCTGGCATGATTTGGTCGGCGCAAAGGTATATGGCGATAGCAGCTGCGCTCTGTTCCGCTGCAGCAAACACAAAATCATTCAAAGTCAAGTCTAATTCGCGCCACCCATGCTCTCCCGACCACGCTACATGCCTGTCCTCCACCCACCACCCCCCATCTCAATCCCCTCGACCGCCGGACCCACCCCCTCCTTCTTCTCCGCCCCTTCCCCCCACACAAGCCACTGGCCCGCCAGCCCCAAATCACACGCCGCCTGAAACACGCCGCACGCCTTGAACGCCCACGGCACCTCGCCGGCGGCACTCGCGAAAAAAAACCACATCTTGAACGTGTCGCCCACGACCCAATTGGCAATCACGCTCGGGCGGAACCCGGCGCAGCCGCGCCGCGCCCAGTTGGCGCGCAGCTGCGGCAGCGGCAGCGTGGCCTCGATGCCGAGCGCCAGCGCGCCCAGCGCCTGCGTGTACGCCGGGTAGAACGGGGAGGCGACGAAGAGCGCGTGCGAGAGCGCGGTGGCGGCGGCAAAGTACGCGATGAAGACCCAGTACGGGCGTCTCTTGCGCCACTCCCAGAAGGCGAAGGGGCGGGTGGACGCCGCGGCGGCGGCGGCGCCGGCAAAGGGCATGTGGAGCGCCGCATCGGGCGCGCGGTGCGCCAGCGCGACGTGCAGGCACACGACATGCGTGGCGACCATGAGGAGCGCCTGGATGAGCAGCGAGGTCGAGTAGCGGGCGCCGAACCAGTAGAAGATCTTGAGGATACTGGAGATGAGCATGATGAGCGGGATGTCGAGCGAGAAGCCGGTTGAGGAGCGGGCGCGGTGCATGCTGTGGATTTGGTCCGCGTAGCTGGTTAGGGGGGAGAGGGCGATGCTGTGGCGCGGGAGGGTTAGTTTTGGGGGTAAGGAGGAGGAGGAGAAAGGGAATGGGGATAGGGATGGGGATGGGGGTTTGGAGGGGGGCGGTACAAGATTGGCGCGATGTGCGTTACGATGGCGGTTAGGAGGGCCATTGTGTGTGTGTATGCGGTGCGCGGAGGGGCCGGATGGCTGTGGGTATGAGAGTCTGGCGTGTATGTTTTTTTTTTCCGCTGGGGCGAATTGATCCTCCTCCTTTTCGGCGCGAGCCCGACGTCGCAAAATAGCAGTCAAGCTTCCCCCTCCCCTGTGCGAAAACAAGCGTGGGCCGCGGCGAAAGGAGCGCAGCCTCGACTCCCCAATTCCGCCAGCCCCCCGCCAAGTCCCGGCCCGCAAAGCTTATCTCATCGTTTGCTCCGCCCACCCAACACGTTCCTTCTCCCACGCACCACGCGCCGACACTCGTCTTCCCTCGCGACAATGTCCCACAAAGCCTTCTTCTACGGCACGCTAATGGCGCCCGCAGTCCTGTCGCGCGTCCTCCACGGCCCGCACCCGCTGCACCCGCCGGCCACCCCGCACGCCGCCCCCGCGCTCCTCCCCGCGCACGCCCGCCGCAAAGTCCGCGGCAAAGACTACCCGGCCGTGACCCCGGACGCGGCCGCCAGCGTGCGCGGCACGCTCGTCGAGGGGCTGACGGACGCGGACATGTGGCGGCTGGATGTGTTTGAGGGCGCCGAGTATGCGCGGCGGAGCGTGCGCGTGAGGGCTGGCGAGGGCGGGGAGGAGGTGGTGGCCGAGGCGTATGTGTGGGTTGCTGGGGAGGCGCGGCTGGAAGCCGGGGAGTGGGATTTTGAGGGGTTTGTTAGGGAGAAGATGGGGGAGTGGGTTGGGGGGACGGGGGATAGTGGGTTCAAGGGTGAGTGGGGGTGTGGTGGTTCGGCGTGTGTGTGTGCGCGTGCTGATCTGGACAGATGTTGAGGATGCGGTGCGGGAGAAGGGGGTGTGAGGGACGCGGGGGATGGAGGGAGGGAGGGAGGTGAGTGTTGGGGTTTTTGAAGCTGGGCTTGCGTGCTGGCGGAAGGCTGCTGGGGATTGTTTGCGCAGGTAGAATGGCGTCTGGTTGTTGTTGGATTGGCTGACTATGTTTGCCTAGGCCACCGACGCACTGGATACGGCGGTCTGGTGCGTGCCGACCAAGCTGCTTCACAACCACCAGACAATCAGCAGCGACCATCGCCACACCACAGCAGCCCGCAAACGAAAAACAGTATAAACATAAGACTCTCTCCCCACGGGCCACCTTCCGCCTACACCTTATTATACATAACCCTCAACGCCAAATTCTCCACCCCCGTCACCCTCCCACCCCCATCCACCCAAAACACAAACTCATCCAAGGGCAAGCTCCCATACGTCACCCCCGTCACCCCAACCCACACCCCGCAGTCCGTCGACCATAGCTGCTGCCCGGCCGCCGGCCCCCCGGTATCCTCAAACACCGCCTTCCACGCCACCCTCGACCCTCCCTCCTTCGTCCTCGCCACAAGCTTGGTGTAATACAGCCGCGCCTCCGCCCGAAGCGGTGTGTAATACGTCCCCGACTGTATCTGCAGCGCAAGCTGCAACATGTCTGTGCCGTTGACCGTCCACGGGCCGATGCCCAGCCCGGGCTTGCCAGCATCCGTGCTAATCGTCAGCGCAGAGCCGTTCCCGCGCGCAACGTACCTGCCGCTGTACATCTTATCCGCCTCGTCGCGGGCCACGGCGTCGAACGCGGGAATCAGCAGCGCCCCCAGCAAATCCGCGCCGAAGAAGTTGTTCAGCGCGGGCACCCCCGCCATCATGATGGTGAAGCCGAGATTGAAGTCGCGCAGCAGCGTGATGAACGACGTGTACTTGCGGAATGTCCCTGCTTTCGTAAACACGCTGAGTGTGCGGTGTGGCTGCGTTTCCCTGGCCAGCTGGATGCGCCGCACGCCCCAGGGGGCCCCGATGGACGCGAGCAGGTCTGCGCTGAAGGTCGTGGGGTTGAGCCAGCGGCGGGTCAGCGCGGGCTTGATGAGCTGCGACGACAGGATTGCGCGGCCAAAGGTCGACAGGTCGGCGGCCGAGGCGTACATATTACCACCACTGCGGCATGTCAGTTTACACTTGGCAGGCCGGAAAAGGGGCAAGTTACGGGTTTGCGTCGCCGAGGTTGACGTTCCAGTATGTGTCTTTGACGGTGCCTGGTATGACACCCACCCTCTCCGGCGCGTTTTCCAAGTACGTGTGCGTGAGGTTGAGCGGCTTGATGATGCGGTCGTTGAGTATGTCTTTGAACTTCTTGCCGCTGATGTTTTCAAGCGCATAGGCAAGAAGCTGGTAGGCTACGTTGGAGTACGTGGCTGTTTGCCAGGGCGCGTAGGAAGGGTACATGATTTCCAGGCCCTTGAAGAATTCTGGCTTTGTTAGTGCTGGGCGCTTCGGTGGCGGTGTTGTTTACCTTTGCGCGTGCATAGAGGCCATGCGCCGCATGGTGGCTTTGTCGCGTTGGAGAGTGTGGGGAATATGTTTTTCCACTGGTCGGGCACCTCTTCGGTTTGCAGAATTTCTCCCAGGACGCCGTCTATCTCGTCAGCTACGAAGCCCTCCCAACGATCACGTGACTTACAGTCTCGTCCAAGACCCGACACTTGAGCCGCCAGGGATCCAATGGTAATATCGTCCCATGCCGTTTCTCGCACAGGGTCAAAGTCACTCCAAGAACTTCTGTTCGAGTATTTTGCGAGCTCGGGAACATACTTAGTGATTGGCTGGCTCCAGTGGACGTCACCCGCCTCAGCCAAAAAGGCCAAGACAGTGAACGACTTGCTTACACTACCCAACCGATACACCGTGTCTCTGTCCACCTTCTTCACTCCCGTCGTATTGACGGGCAGATCCTTGGCCGTCCTATGACGCTCCCACAGAATCGGGGGGCCCGGATTAGTCGAGAAGATCTGGATGGAATAGGAAAACCTATCGACGCCCGTGATGTTGCTGACATCAATGTAATCAAACAAAGCCGTCACGTTTTCCACCGCCTTTTTCCAGATGGGGTGCTCGGCCAGGCGCTGCGGAGGCGGAAACTCGGGCCCGATAAGGGGGCAATTCGGCGCAGCGCTGCCTCCCGGCAGTTGCGCGAGAAGTGCAGACAGGACCCATGCCGATAGCTTCATGACTTGTTACCTGCCGGCGGGGAGTGGAGCAGTAAGAAGCAGCAAGAAAGCGTCGCGAACAGACTGCCCATGCCAAAGTTGATATAGAAGCCTCATTTGCCGTCCTTGCGTCGGAAATAGAATCGCCATAACCGGGTACGAACTTCATTTCGTGCCGTACTATGAGCAATGGCCGCGGTCCGCTTCTTCCTAAGAGTCTGGAACATGCTGCCTTGGGCTGCCTGGACGGCTTCATATCGACGAAGTGTTGCGTGAGGTCTTGTGCGACGTCAATCTTTGCACCCTGGTTGCCGTGTACGGCCGCCTTTTTTATGCAGCATATTCGCCCGGATGCACACTCCGGCAGCTGTGGGGCATTGCCGTGAAAAGCTCCCGAATGCTAGGTATGCTATGCAGATGAACTTGCGATAAGGTAAAGAGTTTAAAGCTGATGCAGGGGCGTGGCGGGTAAATACTCCGTAGTAAGTGATCCACGCTAGTGGCGCAGTAAGGATATGCCGCACCGCATAGAATGCGGGGTCTTTACACTAGACGCACGTGTGGCCAGGCAATGTTTGATACTAATAACTGCAAAGTGAGTCGCCGCTCGGGATGTGCGTCGGTGTTGGATTGCTTCAGGGGTCGGGATGTGGGGGGGTTGGCAGCGTTTTAATATTAACAATGCTATCAACTCGCACATGTGGTATATGAATTGTGCCTGTAGGAGAATCGAAGCCCAACGTTGGGAATGTATGCAAAGTTGCTTTGTGTTCAAGTTATGAAGTGTGTGTGTGTTGGCGGTTGCTAGTGAGGTCAAGAGCAGTAACATCATGTCCCTAATGCTTGCGCCTCGCACATTTGCCAGTATCTGCCCTTCTTCGCCAGCAGACTCGTATGGTCTCCAGTTTCTACCACTCTCCCTTCATGCATTACAAATATGATATCTGCATTCTGTACCGTTGCCAGCCGATGTGCCACAACCACCATAGTCCTCCCCTTTCCAGTTTGCTCAAAAACGGCCTGGACTTCTTTTTCCGTCTCTGAGTCTAGACTACTGGTCGCTTCGTCCAGGAGTAGGACAGAAGGGTCGCGAACAAGCGCTCGTGCAATGGATATGCGTTGTCGTTGACCACCCGAGAGGGACACACCTGCTGCGCCAACATCGGTATTATAGCCGCTGGGCAACGATGTGATGAAATCGTGAATGCCCGCATCACGGCATGCCTTGTGTAAAGCATCCTCCAAGCTCGTTTCATCTTCCTCTGCAAGACCCAATAAGACATTATCTCGAATACTACCGCGGAAAATTGACGGTTCCTGGGCAACCAGGCTCATTCTGTTTCGCAAGATTTGTCTCGGTATTTCAGTCACGTCCTCGTCGTTGTAGTAGATTTTGCCGTTTTGTATGTCGTAGAAGCGCTCCAGCAATGAAATAACAGACGTCTTGCCAGCTCCGGAGCTGCCCACGATGGCGGCGAACTGACCATGCTCGATTTTCATAGAACACCCACGCAATACGGGTACATCCCGGGTGGGATATTTGAACCAGACATCTTGAAATTCAATATCAGCCCCTTTCCACAGTAGCGAAGTGGGAAGTGTCCAGCGGTGATTATCTTCGTGCTTGATGGCGATTGACTCTTCGTCCTCAGCGTCAGTGGTGCGCATTGCTTTGATGCGGCTTGCTGCTGCGGAAACTTGCGCAATATCTGAGGAGGGTTAGAATATCTCATAAAATATGCAGGTTTGACATACTCGGCCCAAAGCTCAGCCATTGTCCAGCAGCCAAGCTGCCTTGGATGATCGCAAGGTAGACGACTAAGAAGTTGAACGATGCAAGCGACCCTGTGGCCAAAAGTGTGCCTCCATACCTATTCGATTAGCGACGTTGATGGATCATAGATGCTTCTTACCAGAGGGCAAAAGCCATGCACAACAGAACCAAGCTATCACTCAAGGCAAACACCGCACATGCAACCCTTGCTTCTTTCCACGACCTCGCAACATGAGCCATAAGCATCGCATCATACTTCTCACAGATTGTGTGCTCAAGAGTCAAGCTGGATACCGTTCGGATCGCGCGGATGGCTTCTGTGGCGAAACGTGCACTTTCAGCAAAGACTTTGTTGCTGTTCGCTTCGAACCTGACTTCATGCCGCACACGATACCAGCCGCCGGCGAGGATAATCGGCAAAGACGATACGATAACAACCAATCCGAACTTCCAGTGAAACACAATGGCAATTGCGATGCATCCAACAACGTTGAAGATGGATATCATTACCATCGCCATATTGATGCCCAAGAGCTGCTGCAACTGCGTTGGATCGGTAGCTATCCGGGCAGTGAGCAGGCCAGAGGAATGATTAGGGTCGTCGAAGAAATCTATGCGTTTAGTAATCGTATTATGGAAGTACTCTCGACGATAGAAGGAGACGGAGCGCTACCCATCGTTAGCCCAGATCGCTTTGCGAGAACGAAAATAACTCACTGCTGACGCCTTGTTCGAAATCCACCCCAGTGCAAAGTAACTCAGACCCACTCCTACCGCAACCGCCACTAGCATGAGGCACAAGAACGATGTCGAAACTACAAGTCGCTCGCCCCAGTATGAAAATGCAGATATGAGCCGTGCAAAGAGGTATGCTTGGGCAGGAGAAGTAGCTGATTCGGCTTAGTTGGTTTTGTTTGTACAAGAGTCCCGTAGTATCCACTTACATCCTGCGCCGGCTGCTGCGACTACCAAGACTGCATATCCAAGCCAGTTCCTTTTTTGCTCAGACAGCAACATCGCAAGGCTTTGCATGACCCCTATATTTGGGTCTGTCCCGGAAGCCGTTCGGGGAGGCGGTGATTTGACCAACTTTGACTTGACTGCCACGGAGGGGTTCTTCTTCTCATCGTCGAAATTTTGCTCAATCTTATCGTTGTTGCGCTCTGTTTCTACTAACGTTTCATAACTCTCTTTCTCGCCAAGTGCGCTTCTTCTGTTGATATCTTTCTCGTTCTGGAAGGCTGTGTTGAAAGGCCGCGACATGCTCGCCGAAAGCTGCTGAGCGTTCACTAGTTTCCAGTACGGGCCACCTACATCTTCTAGTAGTTCACTGTGAGTGCCGGTTTGTTTGACTTCGCCTTTTGCAACAACCACGATCTGATCCGCCATCTTGGTAGTCGACAAGCGGTGTGCGATCACAATAGTTGTGCGTCCCTGTGACGCTTTGTCGAGGGCGGCTTGTACTATGCGCTCGCTTGTGACGTCTAGTGCGCTGGTTGCCTCGTCGAAGATGAGTATTCTTGGATTGCGCACGATGGCTCTAGCGATTGCGATCCTCTGTCGCTGCCCACCGCTCAATTGGAGGCCATTTTCTCCAACAGAGGTGGAGTAGCCCTGAACTTGGCGTTAGTGATCTAATACATTCAGCATTATAGAATTAATACCTCAGGCAAAGCGTTGATGAAACCATCTGCATATGCGTCTTTGCATGCTCGCTCAACGAGCGCCCATTTTACTTCCACCGGAGCATGCTCGTGCTCGGTGCCCACGAGGCCATATTCAATGTTCTTGAGAATTGTGTCGTTGAAGAGGAAGGGCTCTTGTTGGACTAAACCCACCTGCGCCCTCCACCAATGTAGGTCGATACTGTGGAGACTTTTCTCGCCAATTGTCACTTCACCGTTACGGAGATAGTTGGCAATAGGGTCGTTCCCACCAAGCTCGTACCACCTTGAGATAAGTCCAACTACGGTGCCTGACAAACGCATTCGGGAGTCAGCATAATTCTCGGATGTAGATTATGTAGAATAGGCAACTCACTCTTCCCTGATCCACTTGGCCCTACTATAGCTGTGGTCCGACCGGCAGGTATACGGAGGCTGAAGCCGTTTAGCACTCTGACATCGTGGCGTGATGGATACGCGAAGTTGACGTTCCTCAATTCCAGATCAGAATTCAGGAAAGCAGCAGGATCCTTCGAGCCAGTCGTTGAGGGCTTTGGCGCATCAATTATCTTGAAGAAGATTGAAGCGGCGTCAAGAGCATTTGAGGCGGCTGTCAAAGGAACTGAGATGGCACTTAGGTGTGCTATCATTGTCATAACTGACATCAAAACGCTAATCAAACGGCGAGTTAGTGCTAGACCCTTGAAGCGCAGGAATGGCTTACATCACCAAAGCTTCAACGCTAGTAAACCTGAAATTGAGGTACAGTCTGACGGCATACCAAAAGCACAATGCAAAGGTTCTATCAAAATCAGCACGGTTGAGCAGAGATAACCCCGACTTACGCAAAGATGACGAAAAACACTATCAAGGCATTAGAGCTGGAGTACGTCAACTGCCCGAGGACTGACCTGGTGAGTGTTGCACAGCTAACAAGGGCGACATTCTCTTGGTCATCTTGCTAGCCTGTTTGACGAGTTTTTCATATTTCTTCGAGATCTTTCCTTCTGCTCCACATGCTGCAATCATTCGTATACTCAACAGGGCCTCGGTAACTAAGCTTGACGCTTCTCGATCTAGTGCCTGAACGGCAGAATACTTCTTTACAACGAGGGGCGTCGTTACAGAGTACCAGGCAACAATGATGACAAGCCCGCTTGACGTTACCAGGGTCAATGCCCAGCTGTAAATACAACCAATCACTAATGCGACAGAGATAACCGCGATAGCTTGAATTAATGATGAAAGTCTCTCAGAAATACCCAGTTGCAGAATGTTGGCCGTGATCGTGATGATTGCGGTTGTTTGGCCAGCTGGTAAGGCGTCTAATGTGGAGATCGGTTGCATGAACAGAGCCTGGAGATAATGAAGACGTATAGCTGCCGAGATCCGGAGACTTGTGATACGGAAACCAAACTATGTATTGTAAGATGGGTGGACAGGTTCAAGAGCTCCATATCTGCTTACGATAGCGATGTACGCGAGCAGGAATCTTCCAACGAATAGGTAGATTATATAAAGCCTAGGGAAAATCAGAAATTGTAGATGATGGATTCGTCCAAGTGAGACTCACACATATTGGTTTATGATGGACATGAAAGGCTTTTGAATTTGATCTGGTGACGTTATTGCGCGAGCATTGAAAGCATTCACTAGTCGCGCTAGAAAGAAAGGTTAGCCTTGACATATCAATAATGCAGCTTCTTTGTACAGCATTTGCATACCAAAAATGATGTTCATCAGTGGGAGAGTCGCTCCAGCACATATTGATGCTATGGTGGATGCCAACAACAGTGCGCGATCTTTCCATCCGGAGTAGGAGAAGACTCTCTACAGCAATTTTAGCCTACGGCAGTACATATGTGAGGAAGTCTTACTAAAATCAACTTCCAACAGGAGGCTATCGACTGCATCCACGCCGTGACTTTACCGAGAGTCAATGGCCAGCATGCTTTGGGCTTTGCCATATTAGCGATGCAGCAAAACTGAATGAACAATGAATGCCTGCGAATTCGAGTCGAATTCCGCTGCTTGTTACAAACCACATGTTCCATTCAATCCAAGCGATGGACATGCGGTAGACTCTGTTAAAACCCAGGTTTGCCGTACCATACTTCCGGTCTCCTGGTGGAAATTGTTCTAGCAGTCATCGGTGCTAGTATATAACAGCTCTGTCTCGACGATAGTGATTAGCAGAGGGCCCAATACAAACATATTGCACACATAAAATTGTGCAACTCAGTGCACCCAGAAGCCTTTCCGTTGATGCGCAGTGATACCCTTGCAAGGGTGGGTTGCGGCAATATACAAATTAGACGAACTCTATCTCAAATCAGCGGCCTCTCGGCCTTTACCTCTTATGATTGGATCAGCCAGTATCCGCTCACTCGGTCCTAGCAAGGATTCTCTTCGCTCCACTTATCTGATGGCTTATCTTTAGGGAAGCCAGATCGAATATGTTTTCACTATATTACATATGAAAGCATTTTACAAAATTTCTCAACCGTCAGAAGCATGTGTCGAAACATGGTGTGAGGGGTAGCAAGTGAATTCCAAGCCCATGATGGTGTACACTCGCTCTCAGAAGATTGAATAGATTATATACAGAGGACTAATGCTCTATGTCGCTCTGCCGAGCACAAATATGCCGCAGTCTAGCGAGGAAATATAGCGCGAATTGTAGTGGTGAAAGGGTTTGGTGCTCAAACAAAAGGCAATCTTTATGGAGAAGAAACACCTCTTACTTCGTCTATCATCTGACGGACGGTATCTCCAAGCTCCTTGACCATGTGTTTGTCTCGTGGAAGAGTATGACCCTTAGCGTGATCAAAGATAAAAGCAGTATCGGGGTCGCAGACATTATAGAGGGCAACATTGCCGTGTAGGTAAGGGTCTAGAGATCCCACTGAACTTTTGTTAGCATAAGATCTAAAGTTCAGAATAAAGACTGACTTATGTGTACTGTCGGGACATCGATTATCAGATCACATTCGTCTGCGAGCACTAATCCATCAAGAGTTGGCCGCATGGGTGGCCATCCGCCAAAGAATAGTGCGCACTTCAGCATTGGGATACGTCCTTCATTGTGGTCTCTCATTTGCTCGTGAAGCAGCAATGTGCCGGCAATTGTAGCTCCTTCCGAATACCCCATAATGCCGTCAAACGGGCCTTCTTTCTCCATAATCTCGTATAAGTACTCCAGGGTTTTCCGAGCGCTGTCGTCAGTCTTTGCCACTCCGTAAGTCATGAGCTCTCGCATGGTCATTTCGGGTGTCTCGAGCTGAGGAAAATCGCGGATACGTTCTAGTACGTCTACATTCTCGCTATCGCCATCACTTGGTACAATGAAGCGATAGTACGGGGCTCCGCCAAAGAATTCTTCATAACCTGCCGGCGGTGTGACTTCATATGGGCCTTGTATGAAGTGGAAAGTAGCGCTATCATCAGACTCGAGCTCCTTCACAAGAGGAGCGAGTTGAACTTTGAATTTCTTACTTATCAGTAGAGTAATCTGACCAGTTGCTGATTCAACTTACTTCGATGCTCCCGTAGGCTCCAGGTAAACATAGGAATCTCATGATTGTTAGACGAGCGTATGTTAGATCAAGGGGTAAGGGCAAAGTTTGAGATCTGATTTTTACCAAAGCATGAAAAAAGCACCAGAATGCCTCGCATTATGCATCAAGTCCCTGAATGAGACCCTTGTGCAAGGTGCACTCTCCAGGGCAAAGCGAGGCATGCCCAGATCGTCCAGACTAGACGTACCTACTCAACGCGCTACAAAGAACCCTCGTCGGCAATTTGCAGTTGTGACACTTATGCACGTGGCGGCTAGTGCCACTCTGGTCAAGTGGTGTAGCGCCGGTTATTACACATTCTGGTAGTGTTGAAGGCCACTAGAATCCGGGCAACAGAAAAACAAGGATCAGGGGCCGGCCCTGAAGCCGTGAGTGGGGTAACTCTCCGAGGAGTGAAAAAGCCGGAACCCCCGTATGTTACTTGAATGCGTACATAGATGAGATTCTAGCCACGCTGCAATATGATTCGACGGATAGGGCCCGGGTAAAAGTACGCGTGCAAGGACAACGAGTGTGGGGCACTACCGACGAGAGATGCCGCCTAGGGGCCAAGACGTCTAGGCTCATTTGAGCCAAGTCTGCCCGAAACGTTATCTCAACTTCATTTTCGCTTCTACCTGGCGTCTAACTTGGGCCCTCGTCACGTCAAATCGTCGCATATGCTCTCATTAATTACTTTTTTGCAAACTCGACAACACTAATGCTCCGTAATGTGGAGCGATGAGGATACTGCCTCGTAATGTGGAGGACAAACGGCAACATCAGTCCGACTCACCGAACAGTTTTGTGTAGTTTAGGCAATCGCGCTTGGTTACAGATGTCTAGAGTCACTATGGAACAGCCTGGACAAAAAATCAGGAATTACAATCAGCGGCTTCATTTACCACCCGAGGCTGATCGTTCCCCAGTCCCTGATGGCAAGGTTCCCGTCATAATTTTATCGCGGGCAACAGCGTGACAGCATCGGTGACATGGAGCTTTAGACAGGTATTCAGCCTTATTAAAGACTTGACTTGCGCTCGATCCCTTTGTAATACTCGTTTGTAATACCAGGTAAGTTGTAAATCATGCAAGCATTGCCGTTCCCTGGCACTATTGAAAGCGATACCAACAACCTGGCTGAGACCATAAGATGTTCCGGATAGGATCATTATACCAATTGGCTTCACCTATACTCTAGAGCTTAATAGGATTTCCATAATCTGCAATCTGATATTGCATTTTGGTCATAGGATTAGAGGTTGTGACCTTAGGCTAGCCAAGACTCCTTGAAAGCACGCAAGTACTCTTTTGATACGAGAAATTAAATGATTGTCCTAGATTCAAAGACCAATTTTCGGTCGGTCAATCCGACGATCGGTCTTTTTGTCGAATTGGGCGACATCCGCTCGGAGCCCGGAGGGTGCATGTAATCATGAATTCGGAACAAAGGAGGCATGTATTCCTGCCACTTATTTTACCTGGTCGATCAAAGATACTCCTATCGCAATCCGTGATACAATCCGTCTGTCCCTGATCATTTGCAAGGCGGTTACAGAATGAGTGCAGAGCTTGATTTGAGCACCGCATATTGGGCTTCAATACTAGGGCAAAACAAAGAAGATGCATCGAGAGCACTCAATATACACTACTGGCTAAATACCTCAATCTCAGATTGCGCCTGTACGTCACATGTGAATGCAAAGTTGTATACATGTGCGGTCACAGTCGGAGATCTCACAATCGTGTAGCCTCACCTTGCATGCATTGAGCTTCTTACCCAGTAGATACTCATGCCTTGGCCTTACGATTTTCTTGCGGGTATTGCAACTTGAATTTCGCCATTTCTTGCGTTCGGTCGACAAGACGGCTCCAACATGGCTCCATTCGCTCTCACACCCCCTGTTGAGCGAAACGACATCCCAGACCGTGGCTGGCCTACATCGGTGCAGTCAAATTCTGCCGATACCGCGTCGGCCCCGCCGGCTGACTCTACTCCTGCCCCCGATGAACAACCTCCACAAAGTTCTCATGGAGAAACTGGATACACCAACGGCGTAAATGGGCATACAAATGGCACCAATGATCACGAAACTTCCACCAATGGCCATGAAAACGCCAGAAATGGTCATACGAATAGCACAAACGGTCATGTGAATAGCACAAATGGCCATGTAAATGGCACAAATAGCTATACAAATGGTACGAGTAGTCACATAAACACTTCAAACGATTCGGAAGCTGCAAATGGTTCATCGTATGGAGCTAGCACACCTAAGTCATCAACGTCTTATGAAGACGCATACATCCATGGCTACAAAGAGGGTTATTCGTCTGGATTCACCAAGGCTCATATTGAATTGAAGCATCAGCCTATTGCCATCATTGGCATGTCTTGTCGCCTTCCTGGAAGCGTCAGCACACCAGATGAGTTTTGGGAGCTTCTCGCCCGCACCAGGACTGGCTTCTCGTCCGTCCCTGCCAATCGCTTTTCTGCGAATCGCTTCTTTCATCCCAATCCCGGAAAAGGTGGCGCTTCCAATGCTCGGGGAGGAAATTGTGTGTACTCCATACTTGCTATAACGAGTGGCATTCACTGACCTTGCTACAGTCCTGACACATGATCTTACCGCTTTTGATGCTCCATTTTTCGGGTTCACTCAACAAGAAGCTATCAGTCTAGATCCCCAGCAACGGCTTCTTCTTGAATGCACATTCGAGGCGCTTGAGAGTGCAGGAGTACCGAAACACGAAGTCGTTGGAACAAATGTGGGTGTTTTTGTCGGGGGTTCGCTATCAGAATATGATGCGGACTTATTTAGAGATCCTGAGACAATGCCCATGTATCAGGCCACGGGTACGATTACCAAATCATTCACACTCACTAGCTTAGCATGTGAGAAATTATCGATAGCTGACCCCTGACAGGCTGTGCTATGGCTATGCAATCTAATCGCATCTCACACTTTTTTGATTTTCGTGGACCAAGCTTTACAGTCGATACTGCCTGCTCATCAAGTCTCGTTGCTCTACACACCGCGTGTCAGAGTCTTCGAAGCGGAGAATCGAGCATAGCTATTGCGGCCGGTGTCCATCTCAACATGCTTCCAGAAGTCTGGATCTCATATTCAATGTCAAGACTCTTTGGAGAAGATGGCCGATCTTATGCTTTCGACCAACGAGGCACCGGCTATGGACGTGGCGAGGGATGCGGTATGGTTCTTTTGAAACCTTTGGAACAAGCAATCAAAGACAATGACCCTATTCGTGCTGTGATAACTGGAAGTGGCATTAATCAAGATGGGAAGACACCAGGCATTACAATGCCCAATGGCTTAGCACAGGGTGAGTCGCGAGGAATGGACATGGCTCTCAACCTAACTGACCTTCTTTCCAGAGGCCCTCATACGTTCGGTATACCGTGAAGGTGGTATGGACCCACGGCATACTGGTTATGTAGAAGCACATGGTACACTTATTCTCACAAAACTTCCCGGGGCCTACTTACTGATTCACATAATCTAGGCACCGGTACACGCGTTGGTGACCCTATCGAAGTGTCTGCACTCCACAACGTGTTTGGAGAGGATAGGAACAAAAGGAAACCCTTATATATAGGGTCTGTAAAATCTAACATTGGCCATCTTGAAGCTGCTGCTGGTAAGTATTCCCCGATAATTATATACCTAACGCACTGATCAATTTAGGAATCGCTGGTGTTATCAAAACAGCACTGATGATGGAACGCGGATTTATACTTCCAAATTATGACTTCAAGTATCCCAACGAGAAGATACCGTTCGACGAGTGGGGTCTCAAAATTCCGATTAGACAACAACCATGGCCGCTCGGGAAAAAGTGGGCGAGTGTAAATGGCTTCGGCTTTGGTGGCACAAATGCAAGTATATGCTGCATAAGTTGTATAGATGGTAACTAATTTGCGTCGTTCGACACCTTAGGCACACGTAGTTTTGACTCGTGGACCACTTGAGCGGAAAACCATGAAGGAAGAGATTGACACACAGACCCAGGAGCGCTTATTTGTGCTCTCCGGAAACGACAAGACTACAGCTGAAAAGACGATGAAATCGCTCGGAATATACCTCGAACAGCGGCCAGAGGTTTTTCAAAACGATCTTCTGAGCAATCTTGCTTATACCCTTGGGCAGCGCAAGTCAATACACCAATGGCGAACCGCAATCACAGCTTCATCTGGAGTGGAGCTTGTCGAATCACTCTCTAGTGGCAAAGTCATCCCTGCAAAGCAGGAGCTCGATGCCCTTCGGCTTGGATGGGTTTTTACTGGGTATGTAACAATAAATTCTAAGGTGCGATTGACACAAAAGCTGACCCTTTGCTTCAACATATAGTCAAGGTGCGCAATGGTGGGCGATGGGGCGCGAATTGTATCAACAATATCCAGTATATGCTACCGCTCTTGACAGGGCTAGTTCTCATCTATCATCCATTGGGGCGGGATTTTCTCTTTTAGAGGAGTTGGAAAAAGATGAAAAATCGACAAATGTAAACGTTGCCCATATCAGCCAACCAGCCTGCACGGCCGTACAACTAGCATTGGTAGAGCTTCTATTCTCGTGGAAGATACGGCCAACTGCTGTTGTTGGCCACTCGAGTGGGGAGATCGCTGCTGCATACAGCGCTGGTATTATCAACTTTGAAGATGCGATGACGATTGCCTACCACCGAGGTCGCCTCATACCGATACTGAAAGAAAAGTATCCCACGTTAGATGGCTGCATGATGGCCGTAGGGACGGGTGCGAGCGATATCATGCCGCTGCTGAACAAAATTCCATCAACAATGGGTGAAGCCCGAATCGCTTGCATCAACAGTCCATCGAGCGTTACCATCTCCGGAGACGCTGGCGCCGTTGTTGAATTACAAAAGCTCATTGAAGAGGCACATCCAGGCATGTTCGCTAGACGGCTAGCAGTAGATACGGCGTATCACAGTCATCACATGAACCTCGTCGCAAAGGAGTACACAGAATCGCTACTCAAACTGCAGCCTCCAAGCACCTCGGAAGTGCGCTTCCATTCTTCTCTTCTCGGTCGCCTAGCCAAATACTCAGACTTGGACGCATCTTACTGGGTACAGAATCTGACTTGTGCTGTCCGCTTTGACGAAGCGGCACAGAGCATGTGCGAGCCAGTTGGAGATTTCAGCACTGGTATCAATTTCTTAATTGAACTCGGTCCACACGCAGCTCTCCAAGGGCCCATCAAACAGATCCTTAAACATGTTGGTGGGGCAGCGTCCAAAATTCAATACTCCTCTGCACTATCTAGGAAAAAGAATGCTGTCCAAACAGCTCTCGCACTAGCAGGCACCTTGTTCGTTAAGGGCAGCATGCTGGACATGGGTGCCATTAACTTCCCAAAGCCCCTCGAGAGGCCACCACAAGTCCTCACAGACATGCCACGCTATGCCTGGAACCACTCCACATCTTACTGGCACGAATCGCGGTTGACAAAAGTTCACAAGTTCCACGATGCCCCAAGGAACGACTTAATAGGTCTAATAGCTCCATACTCAGATGAAATAGAGCCGACGTGGAGGAATATTCTGCGCTTAGATGATGTGCCTTGGCTCAGGCACCATCAAATGCAAGGCGTGACGATTTTCCCGATATCAGGATTCGTCATAATGGCGATTGAGGCCATGGCTCAGCACGCCAGGGCCAAGAGTTTGGAATATCACACATTAGAGGTCAAGGATCTCAATGTAATCACCCCAATCATGCTTACAGAAGAGGATATAGAACTCACCACTACGCTAAAACTAAACTCAGAGTCGCACCAGGGCTCATCTTATGGTTTCCACATCCGCTCGTGGTCGAAAAGCAAAGAATGGATAGAAAACTGCACAGGCCTCGTATCTATTCATATTGACGATAGTAATGAGGTGGATGGAACACGCGTTAAAGATCAAGAACAGCACAAGCTGAACGCACGCATAGCGGCGGCCAAATTGAAATCAAATCAGCCAATTTTCGCGCCAGATATGTACGCGAGCCTTTCCGAGATCGGCGTTTCCTATGGAACCACTCTTCAGAGTCTCAGCGATTGCCAAGCCTCTTTTCAAACCGCATATGGAAAGATTATAGTATCCAATACAGCCTTGGAGATGCCCAATCACCATGAAACAGACTATGTATTGCATCCAACCATTCTCGAACAGCTCATCACTATGTACTGGCCTGTTTTTAGCGCGTCAGGACCTCTCAATACAGTTCATCTCCCTTCTTCAATCGGCAAAGTAAGGATATCATCAAAAGCATTGAAGCAACACAAGGCTCCTGGAAGCATGATACAGGCATTTTGTCAAACATCGGAAACGCTTTCCAACTCGAAGCCAAATAAGCTATCTATGCTAGCCACAACCGACGCGAATGAGCATCTACTCTCGGTTGAAGATTTGCTGATTGCACCCATTATCGAAACCGATGCTGGAGTTGAGGAAGTAGGACCTCGCGAGCTGTGTTACAAATCCGAATGGGAACCAGTCACTTTAGGAAGTGAAATTGATGGTGCAGAGCAACCGACTTTTGATGCAGAAATAGTCATAGTTCATAACGAGACAACCTCGCAGAGCGAATTGGCCGCTATTCTGTCCGATCGATTATTGGCACTAACAGGAACGGTACCAACTATGGGCTCACTCGAGGCTGTAGCTGATATCGCAAAAGATAAGCTGTGTATCTTCATTGCGGAACTTGAAAAGCCATTACTGGCTAGCCTGGACGAATCAGCATTTAACGCGCTCCAGCAGCTCTTGACAGGTGTTCAAGGCGCTTTATGGGTAGTGCGAGGCGCCTATCTGAACTCGAATAACCCGGATACCAACATGATCACCGGTCTTAGCCGCACACTACGCTCTGAAGGGACTCTTATGAAGTTCATAACGCTTGATATAGATGCTCGCAGAGAATCGGACTGCGTAGAGCAAGCTTCTACAATTCTGCGTGTATTTACTGAGACACTCTGCAAAACCTCCAAGACGGAAGAGACAGAGTTCGCTGAGCGGGAACGCGAGTTGTTGACACCCCGAATTGTCAATGACGTTTCGTTGAGCGAGTTTGTACATCGCCAAATTCATCCTCCATCAACCGAGCCTGCGTCTTTCACAGACATGCAAAGGCCGCTTCGCGGGAGACTTGAAACCCCCAGCATACTCGACAGTCTCACATTTGAGGACTACAAGTTACCGTCGCCGCCTGGCGATGAAGTCGAATTTCAAGTCAAGGCCATTGGTTTGAATTCCGAGGATATAAAGGCAGACTCAGCCATTGGCTTCGAATGCAGTGGCGTTGTCACTGCCGTTGGCGCCAATGTGCCGAACTTTCATGTCGGTGATCGTGTAGCCGGCCTCACACCCAACGGCTCTTTGTCGACTGTTACTCGCGCCCATTATTCCTTTCTGTTCAAACTTCCGAACGATATTACGTTCGCATCAGCCGCGACAATCCCGTTGGCCTACAGCACGGCATCCTATGCATTGATAGAGCAAGCGAGATTGGGTGAGGGAGAAACCTTGCTGATATACGACGCTGCAAGTGCAGTTGGACAGGCAGCTCTTCAAATTGCACAGATGGTTGGTGCCGAGATTTGGGCGACTGTCCAAACCCTGGTTGAAAAAACACTACTCATGCGCGAGTTTGGCCTAAAAGAGAGCCATATCCTCTACACTGGTAGCCGATACCTGACTGAGAGTATCAAAGATGCAACTAGCGGACGTGGTGTAGATGTCATTTTCGACAGCCTTGCAGAAAGTCATTTTGACCTCACAACGTATGACACTCTGGCAAGCTTCGGACGGCATATTAGTGTCGGATCACAGCGATCGCTAGAGACCAAGCGTCTGAAGGATAACGCCCAATTCCTGTCCATCGATATGATTACTTTAATCAATCACCGCCCAAAGGTTGTTCAGCGAAGTCTTGCAGACGTGGCTCGAATGCTCAAGCATGGTAAAATACAGCCACTCCAAGAGATTGCGTCATATAGCATCTCCAAGACGACTGCAGCTTTACACGCCGTTCAAGCAGCCGGCTTGCATGCCAAGGTAGTCGTAGTGCCACTAGAGGATCAGCTTGTTATGGTAAGTGTCGACCTCCCTGACATATTTGCTTCGCTAACCATCCAAGGCCCCTCGCATTGAAAAACATGTTGCCTTGCTACGCCAGGATGCTACCTACATTCTTATCGGTGGTACAGGCGGCCTCGGGCGCAGCATGGCAAGATGGATGGTTTCAAAAGGAGCGAAAAATATAGTTTTGCTTTCACGCAGCGGCACTCTACAAGGAAACGCGAAGGAGGAGATTGACAAACTCAATCAGAGTGGCGCTAATGTTGTAGCCCGCAGTTGTGACGTTGCAAACCGGGCTTCAGTTGATCAACTGATCTCTGATGGATTGGCTGGCCTTCCTCCAGTACGCGGAATTGTTCATGGTGCAATGGTGCTTCACGTAAGTCTGTTTTGCACATCTATGAAGCATTGTAATACTAATGCAATTGTAGGACGTTCTCTTTGAGAAGATGACGCACCATCAGTACGTATCCGTAATCGAGTCTAAGGTGCAAGGCGCCTGGAACTTCCACCATGCGCTCTCTGAAATTGGGGCGCCGCTCGATTTCTTCATCGCGATATCCTCTGCTGCTGGTGCTGTTGGAAATCGCGGCCAAGCAGCATACGCCGCAGCTAACACCTTCCTGAATGGTCTTGTGCAGCATATTCTCGGCCAAGGTATCCCAGCTGCATCTATTGATTTGACAGCTGTCTCAGACGCCGGATACCTGGCTCAAGACGCGGAGAAGGCCGCAGAGGTTGCGAGGAATCTCGGCGGCGATACTATTTGTGAGGCTGAAGTATTAGCATTGATTCAAGCTGCCATCGAGGGCAAACTATCAAGTTGTAACGGGCACCCCATCACCGGCATGCGAATTACACCTACGATGCGTCCCTTCTGGTCCAACGACGCGAAGTTCGTACATCTTCTGCGTACTGCAGAAGCAGCATCAGCGTCCTCCGCGACCACAACAAAGGTGTCTTGGAGTGCTGCTTTCAAAGCCGCGCCGAGTCGTCCCGACGCTGAATCAGTGGTTTGCAATGCCTTAGTCGAGAAGATTGCTGAAGTCATTTCGATGGAACCAGAAGAGCTTGACACGAGCCGAGCAATTAGTCACTATCCGCTCGACAGCCTTACAGCAATTGAGGTTAGGAATTTCATCACCAGAATGTTTGAAGCAAGCCTACAGGTCCTAGAGTTATTAGCCAGCGGTAGTATCGAGAGTTTGGCGAAGGTGGTGTGCACCAAGACCAAGGTGACGCTGTCTGAGGCATGATGGCATGAGCCTTGACTAAGATAATTTGGATCTACGAGATTTTCGGATTGGTGTTGAACGGCTTTATTTATTGTATCTAGCTTTATACTTTTTTTTTTTCTTCGCACATATATTTTACTTGTTTAGTTCCATGCGCCATCATAATAATCATATCGGGTCTGATGAAACACTGCTTTCAGGATGAGCACGACACGACTACACTAGGCGTTGTTTGACTTGCTATGCTTAGTGGCTATGTATGAGTATATTTACTGTATTTCGAAAGACTGATGCAAATTTTTGGAGCCAAAGTAGAGAGGAGAAATACAAAACATGTAGCCTTGAAGATTCATCTAATGCCTTATTGAGAACCTTCAAAATCTGCCCTTGTTAATGCAATGTATCATGCTTGATTCACGACATATACGACCGACTTAGATCCTAGTCATTTAGACTGATAATCTTCTCTTGTGAGGGTAGAATGCAAATTTATCTACACATAAGCGGGCAGGTTTGTATTTCTTGTACACTTATTTCATGAAAATCAATGGGCGAATTATTAAACTGTGTAAATTACCTAATAATATTGGTTAGTGGATAGGCAGTTTTTCTTCACGCAGCTTGTAATTTATTTGCATCAGCAAGTCACCTTCCTTAGAATATAATTTCAACCTTGAAGGAATAAAATGCTCTATCTTTAATATAAACTTACCCTATTTTGAAGTGGAGGAAAGTTCCTATTGCTCCCATCGCAATTCTCATAATCAAGGCAGTTGCCTGGAGACCGCTAGGAAGAATTGGGCATGGGGTATTTATATTGCAACGTCCATGAAGACGGTGCCAATACAATTCCAACACAAGACATATAAGTAGCTTTCGCTGACATGCAAGCTCCGACCTACTGTTTTGTATATATAAAAGTACCCTATATCAATCCTAGTTATGCCAACGATATGTTTCCGCATTGCGGAAATCGTCCGCTCCATAATCCCCAGCCGCAAACAAGGCTACACATCACGCTCCCCAAAAAGTAAGTAGTCTGTAAACAAAAAAAATCCACGCCATCCATTCTCAACCAAAATCCAAGATACGCCACCAAAAATCATTCATCTCCCAGATGAAAAAGATCCAATCCCCCCCACCCCTACCTCCACCCCAACCCCCACCTCCAGCCCTACCACATTCTCCTCCCTCCCCACCGAACTCCTCCAACACATCTTCTCCTCCCTCGACGTCCCCGCGCTCCTCAAGTGCCGCTGCGTCTGCCCGCGCTGGACCGCCTGCATCCCCGGCTCCTCCCCCGCGCTCCGCACAGCCCTATTCCTCCCCGCAACCACCCGGTCCCAGGATCCCGCCCCACCACCATCACCACCCCTCCACCTCGACTTCGAAATCTACGCCGACGCAACAAGCGAGTCGGATGTCCCGCGCTGCGTGGACAAAGTAGTCCTGCTCGCCCAATCGGTTGGTTCGCCGACGCTGCACCCGTTCGTGCGCCACATTGACCGGTACGTCAGGGTAGGCATGCCGGACGTGGGAGCCGGGGGCGTGCAAGCGCTGCGCTTTGCGAGTCTACGCAATGTCGCGGGCGCGCTGGTGCAGCCGGATGATTTGGAGTGTGTGCGGAACATGCTCATTACGGTTCCGGCTGTGACCCGGGTGTTTCTCAAGTTTAACTGGAAATTGCAGGGCGGGACGAAGCGGCACTTGCATGGTCCGGAGACGCTGCGGCGCTGTGTGCTTTCGGATGGCGAGGGCGTGCTGTTTGTGGATTTGTTCAGCGTGGTTGAGAATCAGGTTAGTCGGATATTGGGCATAGCTGCGGTACAGCACATCAATCGGTTGCAGTCTTCTTCAGTTGCGGTGAGGGAATTTAAAGAGAGGATTGTGGCGATTGTGAATGATTGAGTTTCGACGTGCGGTGCTCTCGTTTACCTTGGATCGGGTTTTTTATGGAGCGCTCTATTCGGCCGTGTTGTCTGATACTACTACTCGTACGCTCTAATTCCTATATACCTAGGTATTATCTGGTATTTAGGTGTATTCTCAAGGTTTTACTCTATATTGATTAGTACATAGGTTGTTAAAGAAGGAGTATATTAGCATTTACGGTAGTAATCCTAATAGAATTTAGACAAGGTATCTACTAACTTCCAACAAGGGCAACTATACGTATGCCTTTATAGCTGAAGAATCGCGCGGTCAAATAGAGCGCTCTTTTCTTTATGGGGGCGTGTTATTCAGCTGTACTTTACATTGAACCTTGGAAGCTAGGGTACCCCTATTCTATTAGGATTTATCTCGAATTTAATACAAGGCAACCTACCTACAACCGTAGCTAGATAGGATGTCAGCCGCGTAAATAAACACCAGCACTTCCCCTCCTCCCTACATCAGGCAAACCACACGGCCAAACAATCATCTCCATCTCGCACCACCAAATAACCCGCCCCCTTTTTTACGAACGCCCCTGATCTTGGGGAAGGTGGGGCGAGGAATACAAACTCGACATGAAAAAAAGGTCCATCTAGGTTCCATCATCCGGGCGGATTTATCTAGCATGTGAACAAAAATCGCGAATCGAACCCGTGCCTCTTTCACACTCAAAAGTCTCAGCCTCACCATCTCGGCGCTGTTGAAAAGCAACTGGGCCTTGTCTTCAATTCGCAACGGTATCCTAGACATGCCACTCGCGCCGGGCATTTCTTTTCATATGGCAGCGCGCATGATGGAATGGTCTTTTTTTTTTTCGTGTGAATGTATTACTTGCGTGGATAGGCACTTGGCACCCGATCAAAACTACGCCAATATTCTACACTGGCACGCGTGATTCTGCGCTCATCGTTATCTGGATATGCAACTTGCGCAACTTGCCATCAGCCACTTGAACGTTCAACCTGAACGCCATTCAATAAACCCATCTATACAAACCCTCACTAGCGCAGCCAATACTCCAGCATCTAAACATACAAACAAAACACCACCCCCTCTCCGCTTCCCAAATTCATTGCGTACTCTCCCCAATCTCATGCCAACATATACCTCAAATTCGGCAGCCCGGCCACAATCCCCCTGACCACCGCATCCTCCTCCTCCTTTCTTCTTAGCGCTGAACTCGTCGCGCCCGACAGCGGCTGTATAGGCAACGGCGCGCTTTTCCGTGGCGGTGAGCGCGAAAACAGCTTGGTGGAGGACGTTGACGAACTCGGGGGCCGCGGGGGAGTCGTGGATTCGAAGAAGGAGAAGTCGGCATCGGCCCAGGCGTCGATTGGGGGCGTGGAGGGGCGGGGTGTGGTGGATGGTTGAATTTGTGGGACGGGGGTTTTGGGTGTGTTGAGGGGAGGGTGCGCGGTGAACGAATCTGTTGGGGTGTCCACTTTTTCAGCAACCAGGGCTGGAGGGGGTGGTGTGGGCGATGGTACCGGCGCAAGTGTGTCTTTTACTTTCTCCGCCGTCGCGCTGACCGATCTTTTCGCAGGTTTCAACCGACCCGGGCCAATCGGGCCGTGCTCTACATGAAGCGGGATGAAGCTGTTTGCCTTGAAGATAGCGGACGTCGGCGAGATGGTGCTTCTAAGGCGCACGATAGGAGACGCATGCATGGCGTCGGGCGATTCGTCTATCGTCAATGTTTGTGTCGATCGCGGAGTTGTTACTGCGGCTGGTTGTGGAGTGTGTTGTGTTATTGGGCTTGGTAGTGTTGGGGTGGACACCATGTCACCCCAATCATCGTCATCGTCAATAGGTGCATGTGAGGGAGGATCGTTTTGCGCGATGCTGGCATCGGGGCTTTTGTTGTTTGTCAATGGAGCAAATGGAGAGGCTATTGTGTCAGAAATCGGGAGTGAAATTAAACTTGCCACGGTGGGCGTTTCACCCGAGGATGTCAGAGATCGCGCATGATGTGACGGGCCTGGTTTGTGTGAAGTTAGATCCATTGATACTGCGCGGCCTTCTTGCCTTTGCACGTTGCGCACAGCGGGGTGTTTTAGCGCTACTGGCGACGATGTTGAGCGCATACTATGGTTGGTCTGGTTCCAAGGACTTGCGGACGTTGATGGGGAACTCCAACCGAAAGCTGCAGTGCCAGTCGCGGGCAGGGGAAGCCCTTGTTGTGCTAAAGAGGTCGTATTCATGGCGGGCTGCGATGATTGCTGGCGGGCGTGGATGCTATTTGTTTTGATGTCCAACGGAGCCGACGTATCCCAATAGAACGATGCTCTCGCGCCGGGACCTTTTCCGGAGAGACGATCCTCGCGCGCCCATCTCCCAACTACCTTGTTGACCTCAGTTCGGATGTGTGAGTTTGCCCACGTAACGCGGATGTAGTTGTCGTCACTATTTCCAGTGTTGTACTCCCGCATAGTTTGTCGTCGTGTAAGGCGATACCAAGCTTTCCGCGTTGACGTGGAACATATAGGGTCGTCTGGGGCCTCATCCAGATCTTGCTTCTCTTCCTGTGGTGGAAATAATTCGTTTAGTGTGGCCGAGTCGACCTCGAATGTGCCGGTGCGTAGGGAAGTATTGGCCTTTGAAGCACCCGATGATTCCGACACATCTTGGTCTGCAACACTAGATTTCTCTGGGATTTCGGCAGAATCTTGTCCAGAACTGTGCACACTCCCAGACCAATGCACATCCTTTTGCGCCCGTGGTGTATCCTCAACAACCTCACCACCCTCCTCTTCGCCATGCCTAGGAGATTCCAGTCCTCCAGCACTTGGAGGCACCGAGGCCGATTCAATAGACACATCCTGTTCTTCCTCTACTCTCGTGTTCTTTGCCTCCCCACGCTCTTCCTCGTAAGAAGTTCTCGGCGACTCAGCCGGCGCGTCGTTGTGACTTGTTTCGGACGGAGACGTGGACGTTCGCGTCGATGAGTCATCGTCTGCTTGATGGTGCGTCGAGGCATCCTTTTGCGTATTCTCAGCGGTATCGTCGGCCTGTATCGTCGTCGAAGAGTCTGACGGTTCCGAGACAACCTTGTCTTCGTCGTCGCGTGTATCCAGCGTCACGCCCGCCCATCCATGGTCGTCCTGCGCCGGCAGCGGATCCAAGTTTTGTTGCACGCCCCATGGCGCGCCCGTCGAAGTGGTTTCGATCTCCTCAACAGCGAAGGATTCGGTTATGGGCGTGTGTCCCGACGCAGCGTCTTCCGCATGCTTTGCAGGCACCGATGACCAGTCCCCAAAGCTCTCGTCTTCATGGCCCCATCCTGCATCGTCCAAGAAGCCATTCGGGAGCGCAGGCGCCGGGGCAAAAGGTGGCGGCAGCGGCGATATCACTTTGCCCTTGGTCGGGGATTTGCTATCGTCGGCATTGTCGGCCCACGGGTCGCCCCAATTGTCCATTGTCGGGCCGCCGTAGTAAGCCTCATAGTGAGCGAGTGGCACGCTCGAGCATCCCTCCCTGGAGAAGGCGCAATCAAAGGAACAAGGCTATGGATGTTTAGTGGCAACAGGAAAGACAGATTGCGCGGACGAAGCGGAGGTTCCTGCCAAGTCGGACTAGGTTACGGCACTGGAAACACGGACCACAGCCACGGGTGATCAGTATCAGATCACGTAGACTAGGTGTCCATCGGGTCGATTCGACTGGAATCTCAATCTCTAGTATAGTTGGCTTGATGTGATAATGCAAGTCCATAGAAGATGGACTGCTATTCTGCAAACAAAGTTCAGATCAGACTGTGTGTTATTTGCTGCTGAATATGCTACATAGCGACGCTAAGCGCTAAGGAGAGAAACCATGAAATGAAAAGAGAAACCCAAGCAATAATATAAAGCCCACGTAAACCCAAAAACCACCAGCGCAAGATCAAACAAAGAGCACATGAGATGATCCCAAACGCCGAGCCAGCATGCATGGACCAAGGGTCAAGATGTAAGATCGCCTCCCAAGCCAATGCAGGGTTACGCGTGCAAATAGCCGGCTCCAATGCAAATGAAAACCTCAAACGAAGTCTGGCCGATGCTATCGAACAGACTCAATCACTGAGATGTCGTCTACCGCATCTTCATCTATGTCGTGCTGTAGCGCCTTCTTTAGTCCGTTTTCAATTTCGACGGGGCCGACGTCCTCCTTGGGCACCCAGAATAGCTGGGCAACGCCGATTACTGACACGACTGCGAGGCCGAACCATGCGGCCGCTGAGCCTCCTAGCGAGTAGATGAGTCCTACTAGAGGTGAGGATACTGTACGCGCAAGACAGCAGGCAGACATGGCCATTCCATTGACCCTGCCCAAAACCAGTGGTGATGGCGTGGCATTCTTCATGAGAATCAGAGCGCATGGAAACACAATAATTCCGAAGAACGCCTGGAATATAAGTGAAGTATAAAGGCCCCATGCCTCAAACCCGTTTGGAAGCGCGCTTACGAAAGGCACAATTATGTACGTGATTGGGTAGAGAGTGATCATCCAGATGAATGAGTTCCAAACACCAAAGCGTTCCACAAAGATTGGAAACACGAAACCTTGGATGAAGAGTGTAATGAATCCGTTGATAGCGAGGAAAGCGCCGACATCGTGCAACGTCATGCCGAGACCGCCTTGGAAATCCAAGCCTTGGGCTTGTGGCTCGTCGAGAATGTATACAGGGAGAACCGAAATGTAAGCCATCTGATGGAATGCGAAAAGCGCCATTGAGATGATCATCATGACTACTGTCCTGTTGAATGTGTTGCGCGGAGCTGTACGGGGCTGAAATCGGGCGGGCAGAACACTGTGTGGTTGAATGCGGATGGAATGCATTGTGCCGAAAGACTCGCGGCGGATGTCAAATCTCTGGTCAAATGGCATAGGCATGCCTTCTTCCAAGAAAGAGGCGCGCTTGCGAATCTGTCGCATGCTGCCAGCCACCGATATGGACCGCAGACGCTCGCGAGTAAAGCTGGCAATTGATCCGCGTTCTCGCAATGATCCCGCCATGGAGCCACGGACTTCACGTCCTCCATAGCCATGAGATTGATTCGGGGGCGGCAAAAGCCGGCTTCGCTCACTAACAGTGTCGTGATGATCTTGATGGATGCTATTCTCCTCTTGCTTCTCTTCCCTCACCAGGGTCTCTTCCAGGAAAAGCATGCCTTGTAGGATTGCGGCGAGGATTCCAACAGCTGCGACAAGGTTAGGTAAAAGGTACGGGTACCGAGCGAAGATGCCTTCCTTATCAAAGATTCCTGGGTAGAACTTGGCCGGCTGTGCGAGAAATCCGCCCATGGCTGAGCCGATTATACCTCCTAGCGTCCAAACAAAAGGCTGTGTGGCGTATGCCCGTGCTGATTTTGTCAGTTTTTGGGTGCATGGTGAGATTGGGACTTGTACTGACGTTCGTGGGCCGGGTTCTTGACCATTTCGGCCACCATAGTCTGCATAATAGCAACATTGCCATTCAATGCACCGCCAACGAATCTTGCGAGAAGCGCAACCCAGTATGTCTTGGCCAACCCAAAGACAATGCTCGACAATGCAACACCCAACAGACCAATCAATGCGACTGGCTTCCTGCCGTAAACGTCGGATATCATTCCCCACAGCGGAGCAGTGAGGGCCTCGGCCATGGCGTAGGCAGAGACCAGCAATCCAGCATAGAAAGAAGCATCGCGTTCATGAATGCCCTGATCCTGCACCATCACGTACGAATACGCGAGGATAGAGTTGAACGCGAGTGGCTCGGAGAATCGGCATATTCCTAGCTGCAGGTTAGTCATGGACGAATCAGAATGACATCAACAGAGCCGCAGCACGAACCGACGATGATGAGCTGTTTCATGGGAAACGGCTCATCTTTGGGGTCGAGAGGCATGGCGGCGGTATTATGATTAGAAGGTGGCAGTGGCGAGGAGATTGCACACGGCAAAGAGAATAGAGAATCAGGGTGATGGGTAGGTAAAGGCTAGAGAAAGAGAGGAGTGGAGCTTGCCATGCCCTGCAGGTAATCGCGGGCCGACCAACCACCTCTCTTCCACCACGGTGCCCCGCCGTTGAACTTGCACGCATGAGAAACGTACATAAGGAAACGCCACATGGTGAAGCCAGAGCGGCTTGCTTGCCGTGTCTGGGGCTGCGAGGAGATGTCCCAACCGCTTCCATCCCGACTGCCACCACTTGCGGCATCGAGGATTGGGAATTGTCCCGACCGCGCTGTGCCGCAGAGCAGGAGAGCGAGAGCGACGTGATGCGGCCGTTTGACGCATTTTCTGCTTGAACTTCGGCATCTGACCCCGTGGCTCAGCCCTTGTCGCCTATCCCTACGTCATGACGATATCGGTTGCCAAGCCTGCTTCACACGCTCACCGCACTTTTCCTGCCGCCCAGCTGTGCGCGCCAGAAGACATCACGCGCGTTGGCGAGCGCCAGATGTGACAATGGTGGGCATGAGGGTTCCCAATGCCCGTCGGCACCGCTTTCTTCTCGCGAGACTCCCTCCACCGAGGTACAAATACCCAGCCGTCTGCAATGAGGTGCACTCAACAGTCGTGTAACATATCAACGCACGCTTATACGTTACCCACGGCGTCACTGGGCGTCACTGGGCGTCACAAGGCGTCCAATGCAGTGTGCCTTGCGATTGTGTTGCTTGGATGCTGCTTCATCTCGTTGAGCAACTCCCGCCAATGGTGTGCGACGGGGCATGTATGTCTTTCCCTTCCATGTGCGGGGTGTCTCACGAGACCAGGCCTATGCGGTAGCATTGGATGATCCAATCATTGTTTAGGTCTATGGCGGCATGTGAGAAAAATCTCGTAGGACGTTCGCTAACACGATCACTAGCAACCGCAGACAGCGGCGCGGTGAATGCATCGCTCACGTGAGCGCGTGTATGCTTAGTAATGGACTAACATGTCCACCCGGTCAACGCTCATTGCAATCTTAACATGGAAACCAGTTGACACTTGGCCCCTTTTATTCTGGTCCAAACCCATAAGAAGACAATATCACAACATCGTAAAGGCATCATCTCTACATGAACAAACTTTACACATCAAATTCTACTGGGTAACATACCACTGCACTAATCTGTCAGTTGACTAGGCATCGTGCAAAATTAGACACGATGAAATAACGCAAAAACCACATCTCTCACTTCATTTAATCAATACCCGTTGAGCTACGAATATACCTCGACATATACCACTTCTCAACACCAACAATTAGAGTCTCTACCTTACGAAATCCAACATTTTTAGCTGAAAGTATAATGATACAGTGTAGCTTGGGAGATATCGCTCAACCAAGATTCCCAACACCACTTAGCTTCGGCAAGCCTAGGACCAAGGCACCAGAGCTTTCGCTCTGTGTTTTGGATCGAGACAATCACAAGACCTCCACTCCAAAATTCTTGCCAGGTAGATCAGTTTCGATAAAGCGGAGAAGCGAGTCTCAGTCCAAGTACCCGAATGAATGACTGGCAAAGCGTAACAACCACACAAACCCACTCACTCTAATACCCCCGATAATCAGTCCTACTATGTCCATCATATCTCAGTGGCGCCATCCTCAACGCTTCCCCACTTTCCCCCGCTCTATCTCTCTCCACCAACCTCTCAAATGCTACACCCCTCGCCCTCTCCCCCCCTTTCTTCTTACCCTCCCTCTCCCAACTTTCCGTCAACATACTCATAACCACCGTAATCAATACTCCCATCGCAATTAACTGTCCCGAATCCCACACCACAAACTCTGTGTTCGGCACACTCATCCACCCAGACCGCCGCACCCACTCTCTCGTCTGATACACCTTCGCCCAACACCAGCAGCTAATGACCGTTGGCGGCACCAGCATACACGCCCAATACACCATAGTAATCCATCCCCGAAACCGCGTCCACTTCGCAGGCGCATAGTCTCTCGCTTCCGCAAACCGAATCGGCACCGATAAATGCGCAACCAAAAATGCAAGAATCAGCAGCACAAAAAACACCCGCTCAGCTGGCCACGTATCCAGCCTCCCAAACCCCATCTCCACCCCTGCCTCCGTCGCCGCCCGCGCCGCCCCTGTCCGCAACCCCTCCTCCAACAGACACGCAACCGGCATCAAAATTGCGCTTTCCCTCCTGCCCCTAGGCGGCGGCCACTCCGGAGCATAATTCGCCTTGCGGAAGATCGTCAGCCCCACGCCCACAAACGCGCCCACACTCAACACAAGCCTGAACCCCGCCGCCAGCGGGTTCCGCCAGTAAGTGCGTACCAGCGCCACCGAGAAGGTAATCACCGCCAGCGCAATCATCATCTGGTCGACCGCCACGCCAAAGTGGTAGCTGCTCAGCTGGCACTTGGCCTGACCCGCGAAGCCGAGAAGAAACGCACCCACAAAGATGGTCTGCGTGTCCGCCGCCCCCAGCACAAATGTACGGCCCGCCGCGCGGAACACGTCACGCTTGCGCCGCCGGTCCGTCGGCGTCGAACTGTCTTTAAACACGGCAAACACCGTCGAGTCACTGCGCACATCAGCCTCCCTTCTTCTTCTTCCCCTTCCCCCCCACCATCATCCCATAGATTAGACAGAAAGAAAGAAAGAGAAACACTCACGTCCCCGCCCTCCCCACAATCTCCACGCACACAAACACCAGCGCAACCACAATTACGCCGAAAAACACCATCATGGCGTACCAGATTCCCACGCCTGCAACGCCCGCCTGCGGCGCCATGGTGCCGCGCGTCGTGTTGCCAATGGCCGTGAGGGACGCGTTAGAGAAGGTCAGACTGCATGTTTGCGTTAGGTTCGTGCCTTCGGCGGCGCAGGCAGGGATGACGCGGAATTGGAAAGTGTGCAGGAAGCCGAAGGTGTTGCCCATGGTGAGATGGGGATGGGTGGGAGGGGAGCAAGAGGAGGAGGAAGAGGAGGAGGAGGAGGAGGAGGAAGAGGAGGAGGAGGGGGAGGTGGAGGTGGAGGGGGATATGTGTGGTTGTGCGACTGGCTGGGGGGGAACAAGGCTGCCAAGGCTGGAGAAGAGGGCGTGGAGGAGTGGGCGAATCTGGGGCGGAGGGAAACGCCACGGCTGAGGGGTGCAGGAGGACTGGAGTGTGCCTTGTGCGTAGCCTTACGTGTTGTCGCGGGACGCTCACTCGTCGCATATGGCAAGGCTACGTGAGGTCATAAACATTATTTCATTTCCACTCTATGGTATGCAGACGCACTGCTAGAAGATTCGTTACATGCCAATGATGTCGTCTCAGTCCAATCCAATCTCCTATATCCCATCCATATTGTCCAACACATCGGCATCTCATCTACCCAGCCCAACCCAACCCAACCCAACCACTCACAGAAACACCAACAAGAGGCAAAGGGGGAATCATGCTAAATACGTGCAAGAAAGGATAAAAAAATAAAAACTCCGCGCTATGCATGCAGGTCGTAAGATATGCGCGCAATGCAGTGGGAAACCCCCAAAAAAAGGGGGACCAAACGAGAGGAGAGGGGGGTATCAAGGACGCAACTCAACAAGACCGCGAAAAAAAACACACTACGAGCGCGCGGGGATATTCTCCAGCTCGCTGCGCTGGCGCAGATACTTCGCAGCGAGATGGTCGCCGCCGCGCATCGACTGCTCCATCCAGTGCTGCGCAACGCACATGGTCATAGGATCGCTGCGGGCGAGGTCCTGCGAGGCCTTGCGCTCGCGGTTGAGGAGCTCCGTCTTGAAGACGTCGGAGGGTTTAGTGAGGGGGAGGACGGCGCGGTGCATGAGTTCGGGGGAGGTGAGGTGGAGGATAGCGAGTTCGCGCTCGGCGACGGCGTCGCCTTCTTTGGCGGTGATGACGAGCATGCGGGCGGCGTCTTCCATTGTGTAGTGGGAGAGGGGCTCCGCGGGGGTGGTGGGGGTTGTGGAAGGCTGGCCGGACTTTTCCGAGGAGGTGGTGCTTTGCTTGATGACGGCGTTGCGCTTGGTGTTTTGGGTGATGACTTCGTCAACGAGCTCGACCATTATGCGGCATACGTCTTGCTTGAGGCCGAGGGCTGCAAGACCGACGTCCCAGAATGCCTTGCCTCGTGCTGTCTTGTCGAGCATTTGCGCGGGCACAAAGGAAGCGATGTACTGAAGATCCCTGAATAGAGTCTTTGGTCGAATGTTGGAGTCGCGGAGGAGCCCTTGTATGACCTCCACTATCATGTCTGTGCTAACCGGTCCAACAGGAGAACGTGCTCCATTGCGTGGAAGTGGAGAAGCATTGCTCGCTCGGTCTTGGTTCATGCTATGGGAGCGACGCTCTTCGCAGTTGGCAATCGCCTCCTCCAGATTCTGCGCACGATTTGTGTGCGTAGCGGGTTCTCGCGAGCTGAGCTCGGGTATGGCACCGAGGGTTGGTGACTGAGGAACAGGTGGAAGCGTCTCGCGACGGTTGTTATAAGACTTTCCATTTCGAGACGAAAGCGACGCAATGATAAGCTGCTCAAGCTCGTAGAGAGCATGCAATTTGGAGTAAGGATTAGGGTGCGTCTGGAACTTGTTCAGAAGACGACGGAAAGCCACATTGTAGGGGAACTCCAACAAGCCCGCCTTCTTTGCAGCAGAGGATCCAGCTGATTGGGTGGTTGCATCGCTGGATGCGGACGAATGCTCGCCAGCAGAGTGGTGAACGTCAGAGCCAGCATGCTGGTACGTCGCAACCGGTGGAGCTGCTTGGCTACGCTCAGTACGACCAAGTGCTTCTAGTGGAACGTTGCGCTGATCTGTAATCGCCTGCTTGCGCATATTCTTCGTACTTTTCTTCTTCAGCAGCAGCTTCTTGCGCGCTCGCTCCTCCTCGTCTCGTCTTTGGATACAATCTTCAAGCAATTCACCTCCAAACCAGGAATCAGTCTCGCTTCCGCTTGCGAAGACCATGGCTCCTAAATCGCTCAACAGCAGGCCAGTGAGAGTCTGTTTGAGGTCGAGCATGAAACGACGCTTGTCCTCGTTTACACTCGCAGATTGCTTCAGCATTACCGTGCCCTTCGATGATGATGCGGTGCGTGGCCGAATGCTGGTGGCGCTAGTAGGGGACTGTGCCTGGGTCTGGAACGGCGACCAAAAGGTCGCCAACGAGTCAATAGCCAACACCGGCGACGCGGCACCAAAGTAGTCGTTGGTCCAAGGGCTCTGGTCGAAGCCGTGCTGCGAGCCATTCCGATTCGCAGCAGACCTCAGATTGTTGTGGCTGGGGCGCTGAGCGAAATCAAGATTCCGTGAACACGCATGACCATGGGTCTCGTACTCCTCGTCGCCTGCAATAGATAGCGTGCCGACGCCAGTGAGAAACAGGTCACCCTTTTGTCTGCCGCTTTCAAGAATCTGCTGGTCTCGTTTGTATAGATCACTAGCCCAGAGAACAGGCGTTTCAATCAGGTTTTCGCCAACAATCTTGTTGACGCACTTGTCCACCTCAAGGCAGAATCGATGGATCCTCTCCTCGCCTTTGCAAAAGTTCTCAACGCCATATTGCATAAGCCACTTGAGCGTGATCTCTGATTGCTCGTCTGAAAGCTTATTTGGTCCGCCAAAGTCTTGAGGGGCAGACATGACATCGACCAAAGCAGCCTCACCCTTCATTAAGAAATTGTTTGTTGAGGATTTTGAATAGTGGCGTGTCCGCTGGCCTTGGATAGGCTTTCCATCCAGAGTCTTCGTTGGCTGGCCCATGATCTTGAGAGCAAGCGCGACATTCCTCGCCTCTTCATAAACAGCAGAACCTCGTACATCGCTAATATACCACATCTTATCACGCAGAGTCTTGAAGCCCAGCATCATTTCTTCAATCATCACGTCGGATCGTTCTTGTGATTGTTTCAGCCAAACGAACCATGCTTCAAACTCCTCAATCGCATTTGCCGCCTTGCTGAGGGAATCCCGAGGACCACGCGAGAAGTAGTTTAGGAGAGCGGCATATCCGTTCCTCACCAACGTCGCCGAGGTGAGTCTTCGGAGGCTCTGCAGGGTCTTGTAATAGAGGTGCGCATTGACGAAGTCGGAGCGCGCCTGGCACTGATACATGGCTGTTTCAAGCATAGTAACAAGAACTGAGCTATTCTCTTGCTTCTCCCCAAGTTGAGGGTTGCTATTGCTCCTCGGGTACTGCGGCGAACGATGCCGCGCAGGCACATTCCTTTGACTGGCAATCAAATTGGTGAGCTGACTCTGGCTTTGACCCTGATTGTATGGGTTTCGAGATCCAAGGTTGTCGTTTGAGTGGCGGACGACTCCGCGTCCTCGACCTCCCTTTCGTGTAGTCATGCGGTTACTGAAATTCTTGGATTCGCTATCTGGAGCAAGGTCCTTTGGAATTTCGTATTCCTCAACCAGTTTGACAATTGCCTCTTTCAGCTGATGGTAATCGTTCTCTAAATCAATTCGGTCTCCGTTACCCTCATCGTCACTGCTATCGCTATCAGGTGAATCCTCGTCGCGCTCGTCTTCATCATCCGAATCCTTGCGCATACGAGACTTCAACTGCTTTCCGTCTGCAGAAATATAGAGCACCGCCCAACGCTCAGCACAGGGATGGCATGAGCCAGAAGTTGCTTCGAAACCAATGATCCGACTCATCTCAGAGCACAGCATTCTCAAATGCTTTCCATAAGCCTCAGTTGGGGCAACTTTTGGATCGATCTGGCGGTCGTCCAAAGGTAAAGTACTGATGTTGTCCAATAACGGCTCTCTCGAAGTCTGGTCGCTCGTCATGGAAGAAGCACTTGCACTGAGTATGGAACTAGCGTCTGTTACAGACGGCGCTGCATTGCGGAAGGGCACAGAAACACCTGACATGGAAGAAGCAGAGGAAGCAAGCCCAGTTCGGCGTTGGGCTTGCTGATCAATATGGCTGGAGGACGGGCGCCGCTCCGGGAACAAGGTATTGACCATTGTGACAATGTCAGCAGGGGAGAGAACAATGAATGGCTGAACTTCTACCGTCTCTCGTGGAGAAGTAATGGCTTTTGCGGGAAGAAGGATAGGCTTGGCCGGGATCTTGGTGTGCTTGAACCTTGCTAGGATGTTCTCAATATGGTTGCGAATTTCCGGGAGGACGGGCACTTGTTGCCGCCTATCACCAATGTTAGCTGTGTGGAAGAGCAGGAAACCGAAGGAAAGCTCGTACCAATTGTAGGTCATATCTAAAACATGTTTTTGCGCCCGGATGGCGATTTCCTTGAGAATCTTCTGGCGGGCATGTTCGCTGATGTGGTGGCCCACCATGATGCCGTGCGTCTGTTTGGAGTTAGTTTGCGTATCCCGGATACAAGAAAAGGAGTACCCGCCTCGGGGTGAATGATAGCATTCAGTAAGAAGGTAGAGAAAAGCCAACGTGACACAAAGAAGTTTTGTGATGCTTTCCGGAGATTCTTCTCCTCGTCCAATTTGCGGAGGATGGCGTTTCCAATTTCAAGGACACCTTCGGGAATGCCTCCGGCGCTAGGCTCGTCATCAACAACTTCAAAAAGACGCTTGACAAACTTGTCAAAATACTCATCGGCGGCAATTGTATCTTTTGTGCTCCGGGGAACTGGCTGGGTGCCAGCTCGCGCAGACTGCTCCTCGGCCTTCTCGAGCAAGAACTGGCCATCTTGCAGGGCTTGCATGAGATAGAGCTCCAAATTGGCCTTTCCAGGCCATTCTCGCATGCCCGCCCATACGTCCAAAACGGTCTTAATGAACTTTTCGGAGCCGGGCTTGATGTCCTTGATCAGCTTGGCGCAGGTAGACGCCCAAACATCGGTACGGCGGAGGTCCTCTGCAGAATCCGGGCCAGAAGAATTGGCAAAAATGGTGTACACAAGAGCGGCCAAGGGATCGTGGCGCTGGAAAGACAGGAGGCGTTCTACGGGGTTGGTGCCTTGCGGGTTGGGCTTGTGCGCACCCACATTCTTACCACGGGCCTGCATGGCCATAACAGAATCAATAGGATCCAAAGCATGACGAAAGGACGAGACAGTAGTCAGTTCTTGCTGAGAAAGGCTAGAAATGCGGGCAGCAAGGAAATCGGGATTGGTGCGAATCTCAGAAATAAACTCTAGGAGACTGTCCAAAATCTTGGACGGGACTTCGTTGAGAAAAGTCGAGGAAGAGAGGGGCTTATCAGACTTGAAGTTCTTGGACTTGGCAAACTCGAGATCGGGTTCCAGGAGGGCATATTGGCGGGTGGCGTCGCACGAGTTGCGCACGTCATTGAGGGCATTGTAGAGCGAGGCAAAGCCCTTCTTGTCGTCAGAACGGAAGTTGTCGACCAGAGTGCGGTAGGCCAGCTCGCCGCAGTGAACCAGACGGGCAGAAAGGGCGCTGGAGACCAGCCAGCGGTGCAGGCGAACGCGCGAATGGGCCTTGCGCTGCTCCTGGTAGCCCTGCAGACGGATCAGGTGAGCCAGCTCGGCGAGGGAAGTGGCAGAGGTGGGGATGGCGACCGAGGGCAGGTACGAGTCGGAGTAGGAGGAAAGATCGGCGGGCAGCAGACGCGGCAAACGGCCGGCGGGGGCAGACATGGCGGGCTGGAGCGGCGGGCGAGGATGCGCGGACTCATTATTATTGCTGCTGGAGTGGGCGTGGATGAGCGAATCGAGGAGGGTGCTGTCAAACGCTCCGCCAGGTCGACTTCCCATGGTAGTTGGCGAGTGGTGGGGACTGAGAGGTCGAGGCGGCGGCGGAGCCTCGACAGGCGGATCGTCGGTGAGGTTTGTAGGATTGTGCGAGGGCGTCTGGCTGCGGGACGAGACGTGTGTTACAGTGGGCGACACGGCTGCGAGTAAGTAAGTGAACAGCGCATCGTACAGCGAGCATCAGGCCGAGCCAGGGCGATTGGGCGGGCACGGCACGGGCACGGGCAGGAGCAATCGGAAAGAAGAACACGGCGGCACTTACGTGGAGGGGACTGCGCCGGCGCCAGAGGGGCAGGCGAGGCGGTATTTTGGGTGCTGCTCCTCAGCATCTTGTCGTCGCCATGAAAAGAGACCCGGACAGCGATGCGCACTGCCAGATGGAGGGCGCGTATTGGGGCCGTCCCGTGCTGGGCGCGAGAGGCGAGAGATGCGCTGGCAGCGGTGTCTTATCGATAAGCCGCGGGTAACGTGATTGGCGCTGGAAGGGAGGCTGCGAGCCTGCGTGCAGCAGAACCATCCATTGGGCGCCGCGCTGCGTCTATAACCAAGTATCGCCAGGCATGCCCGTCTATTGGCCGCCTGCGCAGACCGCCCATGACTTGCATGTCCAGCACATCAGGACGCTCGCAGCGCCGGCCAGTCGCTGCCCGCGCCGCTGCACGTCGGTCTGCACGCCGCCCAAAGTTCTCACCATCTCAGCTGCAACGACGCTCCCAGCCTGTGTTGCCCGGGAGTCAAGAGTCGATCCAGCGACAGCACACCTCACGCGCCGTCAGCTCACTGGCAGTCTGGTAGGACTGCGGCGCGTCTAGGCGGCTCCAGCCTCGCCTGCTCATCTTGTGCCGGTACCTGCCGTCCTCCCTACCAACCACCGCCCTCTCCATGCACATGCACTCAACAAATATCTCCTCTCCTCTCCTCCGCTCTGCCCACCCCATCCCCAACAAGCATCCCCAGCCAGTCAAAGCCCCGGATGGCCCGAAATGACTGGCCTCGCCCACCCCCTGCACGTGTGCGCTGGCAACGCGCCTATGCACCGCACTGCTGTCAAAACCACAAGCTGCACGCGAACACGTCGTGCATCTCGCTCTTCATCTCGCCCTGCGTCTCCAAACTCTCGCCGAAACCCAGCCTGTCCAATGAGTATTCGCTGACTGACGCTACTTGCTGCAACATGTAGTCTTCTCACCACTGCTGTTCCGTTTCCGGTGCGCGTTGCTGCTTCAGGTACTCGGGTGCCGGCCGAGGCGACTGGCTTGCTGCGCGTTGCTATTACGAGAGGTCGCCGCGAACGGCAGAACTGCCATCCATCTGCCTAGCCATGCAATTATCGCGTGCATCGTGCCCCGCGCCCACGACTCGCGTGGTTGCTACCTTGGCTTGTCAGAATCATATCTGCCCTCCGACATCAACCCTGGGTTTGGCGATCGCGCTGCCCAACCACAGTTTGCGCCTGACGCTGTTGGAACAACTGCTGGTGCCGCCAACCCGATATCAACCACGAGCCCACCACAATGCCCCTGGATGCATCTGGCACCATCGTGTTTCGACTGATGCCTGTTGTCGCCCGCATTTCAGCCTGATCCTGTAATTCCAACCAATGCTCTGTGGCCACCGTGCTAAGTTTGTCTAGCGTAAGCTTGGTTTGATACATGGCAAAGGTACAACACATGAGTTTATACTATGTGCTAGCTGCAAAGTACATAGCCTTCTCGGGTCACGGCCTGCCTGAGTAACGGTGCAACACGCTTTCGGCTGTGCTGTACTTGCCGTTGCCACCAAATCTTCCTCCACTGGCCGTCGTCGCAAATCGCATCGGCCACGCCAGATTCATGCCAATCCTCCAGACCCAACTCGTCGGTCGAATCCACCGCAAACTTCTTACCCGCTGCTATCCCCCTATCATTAAACGCCCAGAGAAGTATCTCTCTCTGTAACTGACCACTCGCAGACGACGACGTCGTCATCAGCGTATACAAATCCACATCGCGATGCCTCGCAAACCTTGCCACCGCTTCGAGGAAAGCGCCCCTTGTCGACGACGCTTTTGCTTCCTCGCCGGCTTTTTGCTGCAGGAAAGTAATTTGCTTGACCACTGAACTGATGCCAAGTTTTACACCACCCTGGTCCCACTCTTTGTAATCTTTCCGAAGAATGTCTTGCAGACGGAGCCTGCCAATATCGTTCTTCGCCGCATTGATTTCCCTGTAGAAACTGGTGCGGTCGAACGTTGCTGCGAGCTGAGGGAAAATGGCAATCTTGGCCTCGAGGTACGCGACTGCTGCCCGGTCATACTCGGCGGTTTTGTTCTCGTCTTGGAGATTCGATGTATCGATGAGGATACTTGCCAGGCCTAAATGGGCCGTGGCTGCATCCCACTGCCTGACAACAGCACCGTCATCACAAAACAGCCCACCACTTTGACCCTGCGCCGCACCGGATGACAGGGCCGACGCAGAAATGCTGTCCCATGTCGGACGACAGTAGTTTGATACCAGACTAGTGCAGCTGCCACTCTTCTCGATGATGCGAGGCTCATCGCCAGTGTCTGCAGGCACTTTGTCTTCGTCGTCATGGTGATCAATAACACCCCTCACACGTCCCGCGTAAATCCTGCCCAGCTGCCCTTGCAAAGCATTGTGATCCACTAGGATCCATTCCGTGTTCTCAGGCGCAAGCCGACTCTGTATCTCATCTAGCCGCGGTAAATCGTCTAACGTGATTAAGTGCCGTGCCTCAATCTCCGCATACTTGAACACAGCCAAAAACTCCGGCCGCAATTGCACGTCACACGCCGGTATATTCGTGATGGGCACGTATAGTGGCGTGAAAGCATTTCTAGGCGGTGCCATGGACCGCATGTACGCATACAGAATCGAACACGACATCGAATCAAGATCTGAAGTGCCGTTTTAGCGCAATTGCGGGAAAAGCGTAAGTGTGCTAACCAGCAGATTCGTTGCCAATGACCAGCGTGACTTTCTGGCTCGACGCTATAGCGGTGCGCAGAGCGGTCTTGGCGTGCGTCAGGAAGACCTGAAGGGAAGTTCTCGGCACTGCCATGGTGACCAGAAGCGACGAGGAGGATGAGACTTGGAGGGCTTGGATGCGTTTTGTAGAGAACCAGTATGACGTGCAGGAAGAAGCTCGGGCCATTGTGCACGTGCCCGAATCATAGCGGAAGGGAGCTCAGCTTGGTGTTTGATGGATGAGAGATGTTACGAGGCCCATTCGACTGCAGATATTCCGGCTCAATTCGGTGAATCTTCTTGCTGCCAAATTACACACGGTGTTTCTCGCCTAGATGCATTTGACACCGCGAGGAACCCGGTCGTCTACGCCCTCCTGCCCGTAAAGTGATGAACATTTGCGTCTGTAGATAGCCAGTTGTAAACGGGCCATCAGTGTTCAAGCCAATTCCACGCTTCCACCCGGAACCCCTCTCCTACTAAGCAACCTGCGCGCAAAAAACTGCATGATAGGCAGCGTTTCCTCGCGATTGCGCATCATCCCATCGCCGTTCCTCTTCCACTCTTTCACCTCAACATACTCAAACACGTCGTTCAGCTTCGCCACCGCGCTATCCGTGACTTTCGACCCCTTCGACGCCCTGCACACCAACACTGGCGTTCTACTCTTCTTGTCCAGCGCCTTTAGCGGCAGTGTCAATGACAGGCCGCCCCCGATACTAACGACCCCGCCTAGCTCGCTGTCGTTGAATTCGGCTGCCGCGTGCAGCCCCGCCATGCCGCCTTGTGCGAAGCCGAAGATGATGATTTCGCGCGCCCGATAGCCGCATTTACCTATTATACTCTCGTGTATCACGCGCTCGAGAATCAGGCGTGTTGCGCCTGCAAAGCCCGTGTCCATGTCCAGCTCGCCGGTGCTTTGGTCCATGACGAGGTCATCGCCCCAGTGGTAGCCGCCGAGGTCGAAGAGCAGGGCGTTTGGGGCTTGGAGGGCGATGCATGTTGTTTCGGGGAGGTTCAGTTGGCGCGCGAGGCTTGCGAAGGATGCATTTGTGTCGCCGAGGCCGTGGAGCAGGAGGAGGACGTTTGTGGCTGGGTGAGAGGTGGGTGCTGCGCGTGGGAGTTGAGGAAACAGGTTTTTATTTTTATTTTTTAAGTCGAGGGGATACGTACGCGGGGCTATGGTTAGGACTACTTCAGGAGGGAAGTCGGCTGTTGTGGGAAGGCGACCTGGCATGGCTGTTGCGGGGCATCAGACGTGGTGAAGCATGTTGGGGTGACGTGATGGGCGGTCGGATAGCTCGCTAATCAAAGAAGCTTTTCGCCCATCATCCACAGAATGAACATTGAGACATTCAACCGCCACAGAAACATGATAATATATTTGAATCGGTTCAAGTCAGATCAGTACGGATGCTCGACAAAAAAACGCCTCGTTACTTGTCCCTCTGGCAAGCCCAGAGCCCGAGAGATAGACTATAGCCAAGCATTTCCAAGGAAGCTTGTTTAGCTGATCAAGCTTGTGGCCGGACTACCGTTGAACCCCAGCGGATTACGCACGCTTCTAGGCCTCATTCATGCGTTCCACCGCAGCAACACGACGTGGTTGTCCAATGAGGACAACAGGTGCCCCCACCGTCACGTACTGAGGCGCAGTCATGGGCTGAAAGTAGCTGGAAATGCCTCACTTCGCCGCGCCACAATTGGACCCTTGATAATTGCGCGGTTTCAATAAGAGGGGCATGGTGGATGGATTCGGACTGATTCGCTCAGGCGAGTAGACTACGAGTTAAATAGCTCCTCCATGACGAAAGCGTGCAGGAGCTTGGAGGGGAAGGATAGTATTTAAGGGATCGTGGGCATGGCGATTTTGGCCATCATCGCCTTCCAACACACACACACAATACTCAGCTCAAACCAATTTTTTCCATTACACAAATCCTCATCACACCAGTCAGGCAGTATGGGATTCTGGGGTAAGACATAAATTCCCTAGGTTCTTACCCGAGGAATGTAACTGACATGAGCCTAGACAAGACCGAAGACAACTACAAGCAGGTCTACGAGAACGAACGGTTTGAAGAACATAAGTCCAGCTTCGGCCATGAGCTAGTCGCAGGCGGCGCCGCCTTCGCCGGCTTCAAAGCGTTCGAAGACCACCAACGCGCAGAAGGTCCGTCATCCCCGTGCTCCATGCCTCCTACATCGTTAACGTAGTATCCAGGCAAACCAGTGTCACATGCATTTGCCAAGGAGCTCCTTGCAGGCTTCGCCGGTGCGGAGGTAGACAAGGTAAGCTAACTGCTTGTACTATCCCATGTGTCGAGGCTGATGATCGTTGTAACAGCTTGCGGAAACTAAGGGAGAGGATTGGTTCGACCGCGAAAAGGCAAAGCATGAGGCGAAGAAGCATGCGGAGAAGATGTATGATGAACACTATATTGATAACCATGGCGCGGATCAGTATGACCCGAACCAGTATAGCCCACCTCGGAGGTTTGAGCAGCGCGGGTGGTGAGCGAGTTTTGAGATAGCTGGCAAAATACGCAATGAAGTACTGTCCTGACCTTGAGACTGCCTGTGTTGTGGTGTTGCTTTGGTGCACGTTGTCGGCTTCGATATGCGTGTTGTGTTAGTAAAATACCTCCAGATGACTAGACAAGATCAGGTTACGGGAAGTCTGAAAGGAGGGTCTGGAAGTTACAATATTTCTGGGAGTGACACGTGCTAAAGCGGAGTTCCTGGGTTTGTGATTGGGCGAGAGACGTCAAGCGCTGACGCACCGACTCCTACCCATTAAATTACGCCCAAAAGGTCTCCTTGGAGATAAAGATGCAAGCGTCGAGATAACCTACATGCTAGACTTCAGACTGATTTTACTAAACGACGTCAACAGACATGGGAAAGTGGGGTAGAGAATGGGGTTAGCGTGTATGACGTGGAGGCCAAGTGCAAATCGCGCCAAGATATCTCCACACAGAAACTTGTCTTACATCTCGACCATTAGATACGCTATTCAACGCGGCACAAGCATTTTGATACTAGTTATCGGCCTGTGCCGCGTGGCAGGGCACTTCTTGTATTCCAGCCTATGACATTAAGTCGCTAACGCTTAATTGTGGTGTGCCGTATTGTTACCCCTGTCCTCTATTTGACGCGTCTGCGACGCAATCATGAAGTTCGCCAAGTGTGTTCGACTACTGACCATCTACTACGAATCATGCTGAATATTGCAGGGAGTTGGAGCGCGATCTTGTTCCGGAGTGGCGCGCGAAATATCTGAACTACAAGGTACGCAGCACACGATATTCACATAGCCCAACATAAGCGCACCATCTGATCACATATTTTCGAGTAGATTGGGAAGAAGAAGCTTAAAGCTATCAATCGTGCTCTCCGCACTGTGAACCAAATCCCCCGATTCCGCAGACGTAGCACCAATGCCTTCGAGCCGTCGCCGTTTGACGTCGCGCCCAAATACTCATACACCAACCGAGACTACGATGGACGAGAAGCAACGTTGACCTCGAGAGAGCCGGATGACCTGCGCTCCCTCGCTATCACAAACAGTCATAATAGCCTGCAAGAGAGACCCAATGGGGGAAAGCGATCCGTTCCTGCCGCTCATCTTTCACACTCGCCCGAAGAAGAACCGCTTGCAAAAGGACCCGAGTTTCGCCGTCGCACAACCAGCTATGGGAGCATTGCCGGAAGCCCACCAACCGCAGACTTCCCCAAGGATAGAGGGCGGCCGCCGCCATCGTTGAAGCTCCCAGGCGCCGCCCTGGACCCCGACAACTCATCCCCACAGGCCGGACCATCGACAACCGCAGCGCGAAAGCCTAAGAAAGTCACCTTACCCCCAAGCAATGTTCCCGAAACCGACAATGCCTTTGAGATTGGAAAGACAAGGTCGCCTACCGAGAAAAACACATCACTGCCTGCGCGATACAAGAGCGTCTTCACCCCTAAAAGGATGAATTCGGATGCTGGACCAATTACTCAGACGTCGCCTCGGCCATGTGTTCGACGGATCTTCACTATGAGCAATAGGTCACCACCGATAAGCCCTGGGGATGTTCCCCTCGAAGCATATCGCGATCTTGATCTCCGACAAGCCGAGTTCTCCAGCTTTCTGGATATGGAACTGGAAAAGATTGAGACGTTCTACAAGCAGAAGGAAGAGGAGGCAACGCAGCGACTAGCGGTGCTCCATGAACAACTCCACATGATGCGTGACCGACGCATTGACGAAATCATACAGCGTCAGACTGCAAAGATCAAGGACAAGCCGAAGAAGTACGGGGTCACACACCCACCTGCAAATGGCACAACCCTTAGTTCTCGCGATGAGAACTCCGACGACACCAAGACTAACGGAAAACTCCCGAATGCGTCATGGCTCAACCCAATTGACGCAGCTCTAGAGGCCATCAACGCGGGCAAGTATGGTAAGAGTACCAAGGAAATAGCGCAGCTCGCCACACCAGCGGACTTGAAGCCGAAAGACTACCTCGAAGGCCGTAGTGATTTCGTCCGACGCCCCGACCTACCCGACGTCTCCTACCAGTCAGCGAAGCGCAAGCTGAAAACTGCTCTTCAGGAGTTCTACCGCGGCCTCGAGCTCCTTAAGTCATATGCACTCCTCAACCGGACGGCATTTCGCAAAATTAACAAAAAATATGACAAAACCGTAAACGCTAGACCATCTAGTCGATACATGACTGAGAAAGTAAACCATGCCTGGTTTGTCAACAGTGATGTCGTTGAAGGGCATATTCGGACCGTAGAGGACTTATACGCTAGGTACTTTGAATGTGGCAATCACAAAATTGCAGTTGGGAAACTGCGGATCAAGATAGCAAGAGCTGGTGACTATACAGACAACACGTTTCGTAATGGGATATTGCTGGCTGCAGGTACTATTCTCGGCGTACAGGGGGTTGTGAAGGCCACACAGATCGCAAATCTCAACGATCCAAGCGTTGATACGTTATCAATCAATACCAGCTATCTCTTACAGGTAAGTTTGCCGGGTATTCCTACGATGCACACTAACAGTACTCAGATCTATGCCGGGTATTTCCTCGCAAACTTCCTGCTTTTGCTCTTCTGCTTGGCTTGTCGTGTCTGGCATGAGACCAAGATTAATTATGTTTTTATTTTCGAATACGATACCCGCCATTTTCTCGATTGGAGGCAACTTTCTGAAGTACGTATGCTATCGGAATGTTGATTCTCAGCTTACCATATACAGCTTCCTTGTTGGTGTCTATTTTTCCTGGGCTTGTTTATGTACCTGAACTTCTCCCAAGTCGGTGGCGAGAGCGTGTACTTGTATTTTCCGGTCATGCTTATAAGCATTTCGGTCGCCCTTCTATTTAATCCTCTTCGCATGTTCTATTTCCGAACCCGAATGTGGTTGCTATACTCCCTGGTATGTTGATCGTGTAATATCTGATGGCTATACTAACGGTTCTCCAGTGGCGTCTGTTGTTGGCTGGCGTTTACCCCGTGGAGTGGCGAGATTTCTATATGGGTGATATGTTTTGCTCGTTGACATACACCATGGGCGTGAGTAATTCCCTCTATTCACTATAGTCAACGTTAACGCGATTAGAATATTGCAACATTCTTCTGTCTCTATTCTCGTGGTTGGGACGAACCTGGGTCATGTAATTCATCGCACCTACGCACCATCGGCTTTGTAACAGCCCTACCCGGAATCTGGCGCGCTTTGCAATGTATTCGTCGTTATGCCAATACAGGAAACAAATTTCCTCATTTACTCAATTGTGGAAAGTATATGGCAACAATCATGTTTTATGCTACCCTGAGCATCTACCGCATGGACCAGCGCCCCTCCACAAGGGCTACCTTCATCACCTTCGCTACAATCAATAGCGTGTACACAAGCTTCTGGGACATTTACTACGACTGGAGTCTTGGTGATCCACATGCCAAATATCGCTTCCTTCGCAAGGAGCTCGGATACAAGAAAATCTGGTGGTATTACACTGCCATGGTTATCGATCCGATCTTGCGATTCAACTGGATCATGTACGCCGTCATACCCCTGCAGCTCCAACATTCAGCGGTAACTTCATTTTGCGTCTCGCTTAGTGAGATTTTTAGGCGTGGAGGGTGGTCGCTATTCCGCGTGGAGAACGAACACTGTACCAACGTGAGCCGCTTCCGCGCAAGCAGAGACGTTCCACTACCATACGATATCCCAGCAAGCCCCGCAGAAGAAGACAGTGCGTCACAGCCCCACCGCGGGGAAAGGGTCGACGAAGAACAACCCGTCCAGACACGCAAGCCCAACTCAGCCACCGCGGCCGCAACCGGATCCCAGCTGGGATACCAACGCACTCGTTCGTCCACCCGTCTGCGCCGCGGCCTCCAGGACGATTTCCGCCCTTCGCCCCTGCAGCGCGCTATCACGCAGGTTGGTGATTTGTTGCGTGACGCTCATGCACAGGACTTTGAGCGCAGGAGGAAGCCTGAGCTTGGGCGGGATCCGAGGAGCACGAAAGTGGAGGATGAGTCAGAGGATGAGTCGGATGAGCAGGGTGAGGGGGGTAGCGATAATGATGACCGGGATAGTGATGGGGAGGTTGTGGAGGATGAGGAGGAGAGTGCGTTGGCGAGGGTTAGGGGGGATTTGGAGGTTGGTATGAGTGGTGGGAGAGGTGGGAGGGTCGAGTGATTTAGGGGTAGATGTGGCCGCGTTTGGAATGAAGAGTGTTGGTTTTACGTCCGGGTTATAGATTTTGCAAACGTCGTACGCCACATCCTAGCCAGTTAACTCATGCAAAATGTAGTACATGTTGGTAATTCCGCAGCTTTACACGGTCCACGTCACCAGAGCCGCACGTGAATATGAAAAACTTACTGGTGTCACAAATGGCTTGTGTTTCTTGACGTTGCCTGCACATGTCTAGTATATGACACGCCCCATCTATGACAATCACTGACTCGGCGTACAAAAGCCTGGCTCGCTCACCTCGTTGACAACCCCCTCCTTCTTCCCACCATCATATCCGGATCCCCAACATGGTGCTCAACGATCCCCATCATCCAATCCCACCCAACATCTCCCCTCCTAATCCAACCCCCCACACCCTCCCCATGGATCTAGACGACATATTCCCCTTCGAAGTCAGCACCTTCGGCACCACAGACCTCGACAACCTCCCCGCAAAAGCCCTTCTCACGCTGCAATCCCGCCTGCAAACGCTCCAGCGCGTATTTGCCTCCCCAGGCGCAGACCCAGACCCGCATCTAACAGACACAATCAACAAAATAACCACGCGCCTCAACGCCCTCTCCGAGGCACAGCTCGCGCTCTGGAGCGCGGGCTTCGGACACCCGGTGTTCGACGCGGAGCAGCGCTTAGTCGAGTTTGGCATTGATCGCGAGGAGCTGGAGAAGCGCGGCAAGGAAAAAAGGGAAAAGGAGCTTAGTGAAGAAGATAATAATGACGATGACGACAATGCTAGCGTCGTTTCGAGCTGGAGCGAGCTGGGCGGGTTTAACCAGTATGGCGGCACCTTTGGCTCGTGCTATGAGTTGGCGCGGTTCATGGGCACGTTGACGGAGCGCGAGCAGGATTTGCTTGGGGAGGGGCGGCTGCGTATTGTGGATTTGCCGGGGGGTGGGTGGGATGTTGGTGAGGTGCGTGAGGTGGGAGGGGAGTCGAAGGGGGTGGAAAGTGGTGAGCGGGTTCATGAGGTGGGAGTTGGGGGCTGTTCGTGTGCGCCTTGGGCGTCTGGTGGTGAGTCGAAGGACACGTGTGTTGCGTCGAGTTCGCGGTCGGCTGTGCCTGTGGCTGGGATACATACGCTTGGGGGTAACGAGAGTTCGACGCAGCGGGATGCTGGTGGGCGCAGGATTCATATTGTTGCGTATGAGACGGTTGAAGTTGGGCAGGCTGGCAACAGTGGTGGGCCTCTGCATTCAGAAAACAGTTTGGATGTTTTGATTCGGGCTTTGACAGAGTTGAAGTTGAAGAAGGAGGTCGGGCCAGAACGTACGAAGACGCACTGTGAGCATAGCTGCCACACGGCTCCGAGAGAGATACAGCCCGTGGACCACTCGACAGAAAAGCGCCGCCGAGATGGACCTCATGAGTCTGAACGTGTTAACTCTGGACAGCGAGAAGATCAGGAGTATGCAAGGAGGCAACACGAGGCACCTAGATGGACTTCAGGCTATTCAATGGGTGGCGCCACTGATTTCATGCCCTTTCCTGGGCTCGGAGCATCTCGATATGGTCGTCATAATGTAGGTGCGGGCCGTGTATCTGAGAACAATGACGGCGCTTTCTCGAATCCGCAGTCTTTGCGTTGGCGATATGTTTTGCCCGACACACATCCGCAGGGCTCTTCAGGCAATGGTGCTTCGTCTCGTCTTGCAGATGGGTCGTGGCGTAACGTTTAGGGGATGTCCAGGATTGGGTTCTTTGGTGTTTGAATAGTTTTAGGAAATGAAGATATTTGACAATGTCTATGTATCTGCTCTGTTTGACTTGAGAATAAAATGGCTTGTTCGATATATTTTTGAGCTCTCCCGCGTCCGTATCACCTATTAAGGCTGTTTGTTTTTTAATTCACCGCAAAAAAAACTGCTATTCACTTAGAGCTCACACCGCATTCACCCCCATAACAAACGACAGCAACAACAAGTTCATCTATATCAACAATATCACACCTGCCCAACACCACTCAATCGCCAGCTACCGTCACACTTGCCTATCTTTGAGACTACACCGACATTTTCAAAGCTAACCACCCCATCTTCAGAATGCAGTATCTCACCGATGCCGTAGACTACATGCTCTCCGAGCGCGGCCCAGCCCCGAAGGTCTCACCCCCCACCCGCAACCGCGTCGACGCAGACCCCCTCCTAATTACCTACCACGAAGCCGGCCAAACCCCCAAGCCACCCCCAACCACAACCAACTTCCTCCCGCCCCGCACGCGTCTCGCCACCTCCCCCTTCTCCGAAATCGGCATGGCACAAACCGAAGCCTACTACGAGGAAATCGACAGCATTCCCGCGCGTGCGCTTGGCAAGGAGAGCGAATTCGGTGCCGGACACTGGTACGTCGTGCACCCGGTTACGTACTGGGAGGTCCGCGAGATGAACAGCAAGGTCTTGAAGGACTTGAAGGCGTGGATCGAGGTGGATTGCCCGAGCGACTTGTTCGCGCGCAAGGCAAATCAGGTGCTTGCGTTCAGGGCGAAGAGGGAGGAATCGCTCGAGGAGATTAAGAAGGAGTTGGAGAAGAGGGAGGCGAAAGGGGAGATTGGAAAGGAATCGGGTTATACGGGGGAGTGGGAGGTTGTTGGGGGGGAGGGAGAAAAGGCGGGAGGCGAGGTCGAGGCGGAGGGGGATGAAGGCGTTTTTGGAGATTTGTCTTCAAGACATACTCCTGAGGCGCTGGAGGAGGCGGCTGAGGCGGGGAGGAAAGCGGCTGAGGAAGCCAAGGTCCGCGATGAGTATGATTTTATGTAGGGCGGATGGCTGGCTGCAAGGAAATTAACCTGTATAATAATAGACCGACATAGAATTAACGTCGTGTCATCTCCTCTTCATCAGACACATTTCAATTCTTATGTCAGACCCTGCGCTACCACGTAGGTTTCAAGATAATTTTGGAACCTTAACGCAATTGTTTATTTCCGATTATCGTGGGAAGTCACGCGTGATCAAGTCGTCGAAAAGAAAGCTTGGATACGTATCAGGGACCGATCATTCGGCGTCTTACATCGGTCTGAAGTAAGATGAGTTGTCCAACAGGATTGCTACCACATACGCCTGCATGAGTCGTGATTGGCGTGATGTAGTATGCACCGCGTTGCTTGCCTAATCCAGCCTAACTAAGCTGCAGCGCTTGACTAGTTAGGAATGGATTGCGACTACAGCTCGCGAAAACGACTTCTTGTAGAGTGGCAGACACGTGCGGCCGCAGGAACGCACCTGCGCAATGGAATGGCGTAAATCATTACTTAGGATATATGTTCTGGGAGAGCCGTCTTTTCCTAGACAGGGGGTACATTAGTAAGGACGACTGAAGAATGATAGAAATAGGGAAACGTGAAAGAGATGTACAATATGGTTCGGTGCAGAACCTCAAGAGACGAACAAATGACACTACCATAGCTGGGCCATTTTACAAGCAGTAAGGTAATTGCCAATCTATCTGTCGGTACGCATGCTAATCAAGGAAAAGTGAACAAACCGGCTGCTCCGAACTGAACAACAAAGATCTGGCATCAGAGCTGTACACCCGTTTACCTCGAGAGATTCGCAATATCGTATACATGTTCTGCGTCGAAGGCCTTGATGACGACGAGGTCATCGTCCGTCATGCCGACCACACAAAGGGCGGAATAATCCATCTGGTGCGAGAATACTTGGGCCAGCACTCCTACCAATGGATTGAAGATCCCATCAGTTCATTTCTGAAACCGGAAAATATAGGCCGCGACGTCGCCATCGAAATGCTCGAAATCTACTACTGGTCACGCAACTTCAAATTTTCGCATCGCGAGTTATCTCTGATTGGGCCATTTCTAACGGCTGATGTGTTTGGTTTGGGTGTGCGGCCTGCATACCATATGCGACGAATTCAGATCCAATTTCAGCCCGAATATTGTGCGCCGCTGCACCAACTCAAAGACAAGGTGTATGGAACGGATCGGTGTTTGGAGGTTATTGAGACTCTTAGCGCAATGCTGACCAAGCGCGCTGAAATAGTGTTTGATCTCGACCTAGCTGAAGCCTTGCAGAGCCATGATGACTGTTCGCAAATATCCCAAGAAGTTGGTCAAAAGGTTTCTGCTGTCGTGGCGGTTCTTAATACATTGGAAGGGAGGGGAGTGCAGGTTAAGACGATACAGAGGCGAAGTTGGTACGGATAAAGGGATTTTGGTTTGACATGCATTGCATTGGTAAGGCATTCATCGATTTCGGCATCTTTAAATTAGAGGAGCATAGTAGATCTCATATTACAAACAAAAATGATTGAACAGATAGTGTTTTGACTTGAGTGACGAGATAAAATAAGAAAAGCAGAGGATAATAATAAGGTCTATTATGCAAGTCTCACCGTGTCACGGTTTGAGCCTTGTGGAGAGATTTAGGTTCCTGTCCTAGAGCTTTGGCTCAGGAGAGAGGAAGAGCAGGGGAAAACAATAATGCTATTAGTGATTGCCTAACCTGAAGTTTCTTGAGGCTCTGGAATATCAATAACTGTATCCTTGCTCATCCTACTCTCGTTCTCTTTGTCGTCTTTATCTCCCACTAATGTGCCCATCTTTTTGATCCCACTTTGCCTCCCTTCGCCCATTCTCTCAACCATTCGTTGAATATTTGGATGTGACCTAAGACACGTATGCAATTTCAGTAACGTTTCTCTAATAATTAGATATTTTAGGTGCATACTGACGGTGACGGTCGATGGCTCGATCTTCTAGACTGCGATGTTTGATCTTTCAGGCGGAGACGCATACCCTCCTCAGTCGACATTGTTCGGTTCACACGAGATGGTGCGTCCCAGTCATCTGCGTTAGGATCCGCATCCGGTTTCTTAGGACGCATCCAACGCCACAGTTTAGCAGTCTTAGCGGCCCACATGCTATAGCCATACTTTGTGGAAAGGAAGCCAATGATACTGAAGAACGGAACACAGATCGCGACTAGGGTTACGGCGAAAGGCCAGAAAGGCGCAGGGTGCCCGCGCATATTGGTCATGCCAAAAATGGAGGTTACAAAGGTCAAAGGCTGTTAATGGTCAGAATGTCGCTTTTGACCCTGTTCGCGTCGAACTCACCATGAAGAATAGGTTAACAATCGTCAAGACCTTGATGTTGTATCCTTGGTGTACCGTGACATCAGCCAGCTCGACAGATTTTCGCGACTCTTGTATGCTCGTGCCGGAGAAGAGTTGTTCTTGCAAAGTCTCGATCTCGTGCCGCCGTTCGTTATTTTCACGCTGGATGATCCTTAGTTCCTTCATCTCGCGCTCGAACTGCAGTCTCAAGATTCTCAGCCGTCGTTTCCAATGTTCGTTGCGAGGCGATTCGTCGAATAGAGGCCATAATGTCTTACTTGACCCTTCCCATACATCTTCAGTAAAGGTATCTTCAAAGGCATCAATCATCGACTTGATGCTATCGTTCACATTTCCAAGTGCTTGATGGGCGTAGAAGTAGCGGCGAGTCCAGGTGAAATCTTTATCCTCGAAAAGTCGCTTGTTGCGTAAATCTTCATTGAAAAGAAAGCCTAGAGGGGGCGTAACAAGCTCAGAGATCTGCTTATAAATCTCATCGTAACGCTTCCTTGCATCCCGGTATTCTGCGAGTAAAGAATGCAGGAAGGCTTCTGCGCCATTCAGATACCGATGCCCAGTCTCAAATGTGTACGGTGTACCATTTGCTGGGGTGCTTTTCCAATCCGGAAAGCATTCGAGTTGTAACAACTGCCAAGAGCTCCAGATGTCATGTACCCAGCCATACTTTGTTGTCGCGCGTCGACCTCGATTCTTGATGCGCCGAGGATTATCGTCAAATAAAGCGAGAGCAACAACAGCACTACAGCGGCTCAAGGGGAGATGGCTGTCATACAGTTTTGTGGTTTTGTCGGCTCGCTGCCAGTCTTGTGGGCTGCAGTCCTCTCCAATGATGGTGTAATATTCGAATGTGAAGAGATAGCTTCGTTGATGCCTGGGATCTTCTTCGAAACAGCGAAACATGTGCGCCGACGATGCCTCAGTTTGAACCAGGTGTTTGAATAATTCGTCCATGTCGAAAACGTTGTGGAGTGTGAGATGCAATGCGCCAAACAGAATGGGCGAAGGCTCGCGCGCCACTGTTATTCGTCCTACTGTTTTTCGGTCCTCGTTTTTTCCAATATTTCTTATGCTATGCCAAATTTCTGTTGCCTTGCTCATGGTGTTATTTGCACCGCTGACCTCAACCAGCTGAGGCAAACCATTTGGGCCAACATCGTAGACTTGGAAATGACTATAATGGCTTCGATCATCCGCAGGTCCTGGCCCCAGATGGAATAGATGAGGTTGTTTGGAAAGCCTTGCCGGGTTGGAAACGATGGAGGCAAGAATTTCTCTTCCATGTTCGTTCCAACTGTGCGTTGTCAAATGTTCGCGCAAGTGCTCGTGGTCAAAAGATTGCGATGGAAGCTCGCTCTGGACGAAGAAGTCGTCCTCATCATCGCTGCTATCATCCGAAAGCGTCGACGTGTCGGCAAAAACAGCATCCACACCGGGTCGCGTATGAGCGCGATGCAGCCGCGGAAATTCGGAAGGACGGAAGCTTCCGTTGGAAGCGGACAAGCTTTTTAGAAGAGCCTCGTGCGAGTGCTGCAGGCTCTCAAGCTGCTTCCGAAGTTCCTCTAGCTCGCGCGTGGCCATGATAGAGTAGTATTAAACAGGAAGCTATCGCACACAACCTGGATTCAATGATGCCCACGGACCATTTTTTTTTCAAGCTGGCTGGATGATGCCCATTGCCCAGACAACTGGGCCAAGATTCCCAAAATTTAGTTGGTTAGCCCCCACGCAGCCAACAGTGCCGTGCCTTGGCTCTTGGTAAAAGAGGGAATAGACTCCTTTCTCGAGTCATGCTGCGCACACGCTCAGTATTATACCGGTAGTGGTATCTTGCAATATGTTGTTTGATGCGCATATCTGGCATTATTGTTAGCCGTGGAGGACCGTGGCTCCCATTTCAAGTTAACTGAGGCATTCAAGGTTCCAAGGTTAGGAGCGTGCTTTGACCGCTCATCGTTCGAAACGTGTCGGCATGTCAACTGACTGTGGGTTGGACCTCGGTTGAGATGCGCTTTTGGCAACGCCAAGATGCGACTTCGAACAAGACTTTGAACATAACTTTTTGATGGTTTCTTATATATATTCCCTTGGCCATAACCTCTAAACTAACCCTAACTCTTACCTATAGTCAGTTGGCCTACTGCCCCGTTCGAAACGTAGCCAAGCCAAGCACTATATTCAAGCTGGTCTTCGCGACTCATTTGGATTGCGTGCATTGTAATTGATTTGTATTCCAATCTTTCGAGTTAATCTCCCTTCTTCGGAAGTATAGGCATGTTAAACGTGAACATGGACCTTCTATGTAGGCATCAAGCAGTTTTATGGTACAGGAAATCTGTCGGTAATTACCGTAGTTATCTAATGACCGGGCAGCAACATCAACGTTCTAACCCCATATCAATGCATTAGACAAACTGTACCCTACGCGGTTAAGTCAAATACAATCAGGAAAGGGTAACAACGATAAATCAGCTCACAGACACACATCATTTCCAAAAGCAGGTTCTAGTACGAAGCTAGATCGCCGACTATTGACTTGTACATGCGATCATAACCAAGTTGAATGAAAGAGCAAAACAAACAGTTCCGAGTAGTAAGCGGCTGGTGGATATCGATCGACGAGAGTCAGCCCTAGAGGGGCCAAATGTTTTATGTCACATGGGTGACCAATAGCACTCTTTTTGTACTCCTATGCGAAATGGCAGGGCAGAATCGATAAATTAGTGACACGTTTGCTATATATCTAAGTGCAAGAATCTGCTGCTTCGATTGTGTGCCTGTTGAATTTTCATTCTGGACAACTTCTGTCAACTATTCACGTATCTCCACTGAATCACCTCGGGTCTTTGAATCCCATCATGTACGGATACATTGTTCTAAAATCTCATACAACAGTCAATGCATTAACCTTCCTAAATGAATCGCACTCCTAACACTCTGTCTTGCCCCGCTCATTACCCACATCGCTGCAGGGGCGCCTTTAGTATCATACCTTGCTTCTAGCCGTCCGAGATGGCATGAAAATATTTGCTACTATAATCCAACCTTGATTATCTGGCGATATGCGACTAGTGCCAACCGAAGGATTCGGGCGAAGAGTTGGAATCGCAATGATTCTACAGTTAATAATGGCATATTTTGGACAACGCAAGACTAGAATGGAGAAGAAAACTTGACCGATAATGCTTCTCTATATTGCACAACTCCCATCGAGCATAATAGGGTACGGGTGCTCTCAGCATCGATGCTCAAGACGATAATCACGAGCTTGCAAGGAATTGTGGCTCTATACACACTCATAAATTTGATGACTTTGGAGTCTTACTCGCTCAGGTTGATGGTTCCGGACTTGGTCTTCTACCCGCTGGCTATTCCAGGGCTCTTGCGCATCTGCGCTGCGCCCCGGCTTACCGAGGATTTGGTATTTTTATTAAGGGACGAAACTCCAAAGCAAAAGCCCCAGCGAGGAAGTCAGACGCACCAAATAAACAATGACGACACCACCAGCCTTGAAGGCCGTCATGATACGCTTGCGCCATTTTTAATCACACCCATACTATCTGAGCCTCGATTTGACCTATCCAATCCCTCTTGGAGAAGTTGTTGTTTTCAAGCGTTATTTCTTTTTATCTTATTCGGATGTTGGTGCATAGCTTTCATTTATACCGCGCCATTCATACCTTGCTGCTCGCGTGACTTCAGTACAACTACTTTTATTGCGACGTACCTTTATCTCCTCCTCCTCCTCCTCCTCCTCTTCTTCTTCTTCTTCTTCTTCTTCTTCTTCTTCTTCTTCTCAACTACTATGATTCTCTTGGGTTTGTACTTCTATCGAGGCTTGACGATAAGCACGATGATTCCTTGCATTTCCAAAATATGGTACGAAATATACACACTGCTTCTGTTCGGTGTTATGCTTATCTTGTTGTTGTCAGTTTTGAGACGAACAAACGGCCTGATGGAAATTATACTAGTTTCCCACCAGATGCGCAGGCTGGGTGCATGAAAGCCTGGTGGAACATCAAACCAAGTTCGGGTTTCTTTAGCTTTGTATCTGCACAGGGAAATGCAACATCATGGGGAGGAGAAAATAGCTACTTGATTAGACGAGCCGAGGATATCGTGGAGAGGCCTCCTTTCTGGTTATACAACTTTACAGGGTATTACTCGTGCCAATTTGATGAACGCCTTTGAGACTGGATAACTGATTGATGACAACTCCCATCTGCTCACCTGAGATTATCATGGCTAAAATTTCCCTGCACGGACTCGCGGACGTTCTGAAGGTCATGGACGTACGAGATTAATGTCGCTATTTGGGTAATCATCATGCCGTAAATGATGCATTGAGGTTTTTGATAGTATTGTATGGCCTGGCACAGACCCTTATCTGTTTTCTGATATTTGTATCAAGCCAGCGACTCGAAATTCTGTCCACTGCTTTTCACGGCTTACATTCCGGAAAAACGGGAAAGAGCCCCCATCCATCCATGGCGCATGTTAGCAACACCAAATGGAGGAAATCTTCCCTCATGGTCACCTCAAGTCTTTCAAAGACATTTCAAAGGGCACGCTAACCTGAAGGCCGTTAGGCTTAACTATATCAGAGAAAAGGATAAATCCGGGGATGTAGGGTTCTGACATTTCTCGTTTCATACTGTTGAATCTTTGGACAAGTCTATTGCTGAAATCAACGCATCGACTCTCGATGGGACTAAGCTTTCAGTTGCTAAATTCCATTTGAAGATAGATTCTTGGGGGAAGCCGACGCACTGAAGAAATAAAGTTTGGTCTATGGATTGGAGGTTTCCTGAAAGTCATGTATTGTTAGCTCTATCTTTAAGCTATACACACATACTCATCGGATGACTCTGTGTCTACTTGAGTAAGTGATATCATCGTCACTAGCGTAGCACATGCTCTAATAAATGTTTTCCGTGTCTTCGCTTGGAGATCTAATATTTGCACAAAGTAGTAACAAAAAGTCCTTAGGTACGGGGCTGCCGAGCACAAGTTCGAATAGCTGAAATTTACGAAGTACTTATAAGGATCTTAAATGAAGGCATGAGTATTGTGGAGTTTTTCTACTGTCAAATGTGACGCTGATTTCCACAATAGGACTCAGTGCATAGCCAGCTATCGTTTAGTCCTATCTCATGGCACTCAATGGTGCTCAGTTACTTGTGGGTAGAGGCAAAGATGTGAAACTGTCAATCTACGTTTGAAAAGGCGATGCTGTCATGACGAGCATCGACGGCTTACATCAGGACTAGAACACGTAGGGCAAAGATGCGGCCGAGATCCGGTCGGAGTAATGGGAAAACCTTGAAGCTATATGGACCTTTGTTGCGTTTCTCCGACACCCAAGCGTATTCTTGGCTGAGTATATGGTGCTCACGCAAAATTATTCGTACTCGCGAGGGTTGTACAAAATTTAAAACGTATCAAGAGTGCAGGTCCTAAACCGCGGATCGAAGCGCGGAGTATTGGATTCCAGAGCAAGTACGGCGTGGAAGTAAAACTAAACCCAGTTTTACTAAAGAACAAAGCATTGCAGGCTAACTAGAAGTATGTCTTGCTGGTAAGGCGACGATGTAGCAGGAGGTGTTTACAACAGCCTCGCGAAATACTACACGAAGCACACCACTTCTTCTAGTATGGCCCTTACCCATAATTTCTAAGCTTATCTACTTAGGTACGGTACGGTTTGGTGGATTACTGTGGTACGGTCGGCGCAACTCCAGATAAAACATCTATATCCCGAGCCACGTTCTCTTTATTAATCTGTCCTAGACATCGCCACAATAGCACTCTAACCAAATTCAAGTTGCATTCAACGCTATTCAACCAAGACTTGTACGGGTTTATCTTATGGAAGCTTTAGCTCCCATTATTTCCGGTGCCAAGCTCGTAGTTCTTACAATTAGACGTAAAAAGATAGTTTATGTAACCAAGGCGTCGATGTGCGGATCCAAACTCTCGTTAGCGAAGCCTTGTTGATTGACTCAAGGATCGCCTCCACCCTCTTCCACGGGTCACGAGATTGATCGCAATGAAACCACCAATATCGCCTCGCCCTTCGATCTGCACCAGTACCATCTTTTTGGATAGTTTGCAGGGTGGAGAAATATCCTAAAGAGCGCCTAATAAATTGGTGGCGTTACACAAGGTACCGAGGTACGATTACGCCCCATAAGCTTAATTACCTCATAATACCTCGTCATATTATTGAGCATATCGGTAGTATAAATAAGGAGACTACAAATAAGATGTACCTCCTGCTATTTGGGTACCTTTGGTATTACTGCCGACGTATACAATCAGCTTGGAATACCAGGGCACAGGAAGTATTTCCCATCGAAAAGTACAATCCAATTTATCACAGGAAGGCCATAATATGCGGTTTTCCTACACGGCTTCTCTCTTTGCTCTCTTGAGTTGTGTAGCGTTCGGCTCGGAACCTGCAGATTTCAGATCAAGATGTGAAGCGCTCACCCGGGATATCGGAACGGAAGGCCACGATGGTATCAAGGTGACGATTGCTCAGTACCTTGTCAAGAACTCTGTCATCGATCAGTTCTCCGAGGGAACAAACAAGACGTGTGCGCTACCAAATCCCATCGTGCCAGTAAATCTATGCCGGGTCGCGCTCAATTTTCCAACCTCGGATTCTAGTAAGGTTTATATGGAAGCTTGGCTGCCAGAGGTCTGGAACTCGCGTTTTTTTGCTGTTGGAACGGGTGGATTGGCAGGATGTGAGTTCAATTGATACTCTGAACTTACTTGTTGCTAATGCCAATTAGGTATCTTCTACCAAGACCTCGCATATGTAGCTTCTTATGGCTTTGCAAGCGTCGGTAGCAATAGCGGACATAACGGTACTTCAGCCGGGGCTTTCCTCCACCAGCCACAGGTGCTTGAAGATTTTGTGTGGCGGGCTTTATACAAAACGACCAATATTGGGAAAGGCGTCACAAAGCATTTATATGGTACACCACATAAAAAGTCGTACTATATCGGGTGTTCACAAGGTGGGCGTCAAGGTTTCAAAGCTGCCCAGGACAATCCGGAGCTTTTCGATGGTATTATAATTGGCGCACCTGGACTGGAGCTCCCAGGTCTTTTCCAGAATATCGCGCGCTGGCTTCGGACTTTGGGTACAGATGTTAACAATCTGACAGTCTCAATAAACAAGTGGGAGGCCATTCAGAATGAGACAATAAAGCAGTGCGATAAGCTTGACGGTGCTTCTGATGGCATCATTGAGGACACCCGCCGATGCAATCCCGATTTATCAAGCTTGAGCTGTGGAAAACCCGGAGCTCCAAGAGTCTGCCTCACCGCAAAGGACTTGGATCTGGTGAAGCCGTTTTTCAAGCCTTGGACGGTGAACAATACTCTTATTTACCCTGGAATGGCGCATAACGGCGGTGAAGTGTTACATGCTACAACCCTTAGCGGCACTGAATTCACAAATTACGCACTCGAGTGGCCACGTTTCGTCTTTCGACAGGATCCGAGCTGGACGCTAGATCAATGGACACCAGCGGATGCACCTCTCGCTGTTCAACAAAACCCCTTCAACTTCAACACCTGGAACGGAGACCTCTCAAAGTTCAGAGATAGAGGCGCAAAGATCATCCACTACCACGGGCAGCTAGACCAGGGTATTGATACGACGGTGTCGGAACGCTACTACAACCATGTGTCTGAAACTATGCATGCTTCTCCGAAAGAACTTGATAAATTTTATCGATACTTTCGCATCTCCGGTTTACTGCATTGTCAAGGTGGACCTGGAGCGAGTAGCATTGGCCAAGTGAGCTTCCCGCCGCCCGCGGGCAATGAACCCGATGACAATGTATTGAGCAGGATCGTTCGGTGGGTCGAGGAGAATGAGGCACCGGATACGTTACGAGGGACTAAGTTTATTAATAACAATGCTACTCAGGGTATAGATTACAAGCGCAAACACTGTAGATATCCTGCAACGAACGTTTACAAGGGAACTGGCGATGGGAAAGATGAGGAAGGCTGGCAGTGTGTGTTTTGAGTATTGTTCTGGCACAGTAGGCTCGAAAAAAATTATTTGATGAAATCTATCTTCGAATGTAACAGCAGACATTTTTGTCATAACTATCTTCAACATATCGGAAACTTTTGAAGATTCAATCTTGGGCAAGAAGACGATTTTGGTCTTACCGATTCCGGACTAGCGTGATAGATTGTTTAGACTTCTGTCGCTAGGCTGTTCTTGGAGCTCATGTGCCTCATCCAGACTCGACACACGTCACAATGATCAATCTCAGTGACCTTAATTTCCCTTTACTTCCCTCGAATAATCTTCGTCCTGATGAGATATCCACTCAGATGGCACTGCCCAAGGAGCCAGACGCCCGTACCACGCTGGACGACCTGCCGGATGAACTCCTCCTCAACGTCCTTTATTATCTTCCAGCTGTTGGTCCATGTCAGGGCGAGTTAGCTTCATTAGCTTCCATATCTAGAACGAATTCGAGGCTTCATCGTTTAGTTGCAGGGCAATTATATGGGACATTTCACAGCCGATATTGCAAGCCTTATCTCTTCCTGAGGACTCTGTGTGCCAACCCGAGCCTCGCAGAGTTGGTCCGGCACGTGTATCTAAATTACGTTTGGCATACCAAGGAACTCAATTACTATAAGCCAACTGCACAAGAAAAAAAGATCGTCAAAGAGGGCTTGAGGTCATCTGGTATACCGAGTTGGAAAGAATGGGCAACAGAGTGCAACATTGGGCGTCCTAAGTTCGACAAAATCTTCGGCGCCATCGTTATCCAGGCTCCAAACATAGTATCAATAGACTCGTTCTATCCATGGAAGGTGAAAGCTCCTGTATGGGTGGAGCTTCTCCCGGAGTCGAAAAATACACGGTGGCGCGGGTGTGGAAATAAGCTCCAAAAAATGAAGGTCGACTTCGCGGGCAACTCCGATTTGCCCCTCGACGAATTGTCCGAGATATTTCGAATCCGTTCCCTAGAGAAACTTCATTTGGTTTCATATTGTGCAACAGACATAACTGATGGGCAGATAGCAGAGAAATTGCGACGTCTCATTCCAAAACACTGCAACAATATAAAGGAGCTTCATCTAGAGCATTGCGCTTTCCACCCGGAACTTCTCCGTACACTGGTGGAGTCTGCACGAGGCTTAAAGACTCTTAGCTATACTATATCTGTCGAAGATGAATCCGACCTCCGTCAAATGGCTAGCATGAATCTTGTTTCAATGCTGAACTGTCAAAAGACAACGCTAGAAGCACTGGAACTGCAGCCGCCATACACGTACGAAGAACTCTTCAGTAGTTCCATGGGGCTATGCAAGGACTTACGAGAGTTTTCGGCGTTGAAGAAACTTGCATGCCCTCTTAGCATGCTTGCTGGTAAGCATCAAGCTGATTTCAACACCCTAGTGCAGAGACTGCCGCAGTCGCTAGTCTATATTTATATGACGGTCGGTAGAGATAAGCGATATACATACCGACTCATAGCATTGGAGTACATGGCTGCGGATTGTTCGAAGTACACGCCACTTTTGAAAGAGATACATGTCAAAATTCTTGGCACACGGCCAAAACTCAAGTACGCGTGGGTGCGACTGGCGGCAGACTTTTTGCAGGTTGGAATCAGGTTTTTGGTAGAGTCAAAATCTGGATTGGATAACTTCAGGTGGGCTAGAGGCGACGAAGAGTCATCAGATACAAGCTCTTCTGATGAATTCAGTTCTTGAATAGTGGCTTGAGGACTCGGGCGGGCTGCTCTGCTACTTGGAAACTGTAACCATTGTGCTCTGTCAGTTTCGCAATTTGTTATCAACCCACCTTGATGTTAGAGTCTGTCATAGCCATAAAGATATGATTCAAATATGAGAACGAATCGAGCGCATCTGATAATGTATAAGTAGCAAAGGTTGTGTCACGGGACACACTAGCTTAGCTTGAATATATAGCCTAGCCTACCTTAGCCCTGAGGGGACATCACAATACAATCATACCTTTGACTACGTCATCCAAGATCCCCTCACAGGTTGTTTCAGATTTATGAACGAAACTCGATGCTGCATGGCATACACGAGTTCTAGCGGCGCTCTTGCTCGGGCTGTTCGGAATCTCATTTTAATCAGTAATATGTAAGGTGGGAGCAACATGATAGGAAATGATATGAGATATTTATGCTAGCTCGACACTTTGACTTTACGTGAACAATGGCGGATCTCCCGATGGGAAGGGGCTTAATTAGCGGGGCTGGGGCCGCCGCCACCCCAACCACTTCCACAGCCATCGAATCGTTCCGCGCGGTCCCAGCTCCTTCAATGTTATTTTGTCGGGCTCCCACTAGGTCGGCGGAGTGCATCTTATTTAGCATTTAATAAATGTTACTAATCGTTTCCAGCTCGATATTGAGAATATCTCTTTTGAGGAACCTTCATGATTGATCTGCTTCATCACCAGCACCAGCACAGCGCCCCAAAACCCCAAGTTTAGGCCGTGTTCAACGATAGTAGCCGCAATGGAGAAATGTGATTTCGATGGCCCACCAACATATGTCGATGCAACAGCTCTGCCAATAACACATTCTTGGTCCAACCGTCGAAAGCGACGAAGAGTATTTCGGTGTTTCGCGCTCGCGTGCTTAGCATACTTTGCCTACTCAATATTCGAGATCGCAAGCAATACAAAAGAAGTAGAGTATGGCTTATCAATCGAACGACTGTTGGAAGAGCACGCGACGTGTGCTGTGCTTCGAAGCAAACCTATCCTCCCAAGCGAACAACGAGAATACAATAAACGCTGGGTCAACACCACGGGACCGCTACTTATTCGAAATGCGTTAATATGGACTGGCGAGCCGATCCCGGGTACATCTGACGAGGATGCAAGAGTCGGGAAAGGCTGGGTCTGGACACCAGCTGACATTCTCATTGACAAAGGATTAATACAGAAGATTGAAACAAGGATTACCAGTCGCCTCCCTCACGATACAGAAATCTTCGATGCCAGAGGACACCAACTCACAGCTGGAATCGTGGATATGCACAGCCATGCCGGCTTGGGCAGCTTCGGCAATTTGGAGGACGACTCCAATGAGCTGTCATCAGACATTACACCTTACGTCCGTTCGATTGATGGCATAGATCCTTTGCAGCCGGAGATCGAGTTCATCAAGTCTGGGGGCGTGACCACATCCCTTTTCCTCCCAGGCAGCGGTAACAACATGGGCGGCGAAGCATATGTACTCAAATTTGCCGTTGGCCAAAAGAGCGGCAGGAATGAAATCAGCCAACAAGACATGCTCGCTGACCCAGATAAGACCTGGCGTTACATGAAAATGGCCTGCGGCGAAAACCCTAAAAGCGTTTATGGGAAGGAGGGAGAACGAGGTCCGTTCAGCAGGTTGGGCGAGGGCTGGCAGTTTCGGCATGCATTCGAGCAAGCGAGAAAATACGTGCAAGAGCAAGACGACTGGTGTGTCGCAGCCGATAATTTGGGCGTAGCAAATATGCGCAGCTACTTGCCCCAACAACTTGAATGGGAGTCACTTGGAGCCGTGTTACGAGGTCAAGTTAAAGTCAACACGCACTGCTACACTATCGCAGACCTGGAGACCTTCGTTAGACATACCAATGAGTTCAAGTTTCAGGTTGCTGCTTTCCATCATGCGCATCAGACATATCTTATCCCGGAAGTGTTGAAAAGAGCTTGGGGAGGGACGCCAGCTGCCGCGCTGTTCGCAGACGAAATGTACTATAAGGTGGAAGCTTACACAGCCTCTGAGCGTGCGGGCGCACTTCTTTATGCGCAGAACATAACGCCCACTTACGTGTCTGACAACCCGGTGCTCAACTCCCAGCACGTTGTCATGGAAGCTGCGAAAGCGTACCGTAATGGTCTGCCTTATCATGCTGCCTTGGCTGGTGTCACCTCTAAATCTGCTGAGCTTCTGGGCTTAGGCCACAGGATCGGAAAGGTCAAGGAGGGATTTGATGCAGATATTGTACTCTGGAACTCAGATCCGTTGAGTATCGGAGCAACCCCATTGCAGGTATGGATCGATGGCGCAGAACAATTTGCAGACCCAGTGCAACTCAAGAAACCAACATCCAAGCCAATCATACCAGACTTGGGACTTGCAAAAGAGCTGGAAAGGACCGAGCTTTCCGGAACCGCAGTTTTCACCGGTATCAAGCGTGTAATTCTGGCTCCATTCGCAGATTCGACTCAAGACGACCGCGACACAGTCGCCATTGTATCAAATGGCCTTCTCCGCTGTGTAGGAACGTGTACCTCCGAACTCGCCGCCCTACAGTCCCCGACGACAATAAACCTACAAAACGGCTTCCTCACCTCACCTCTAACAGCCTTTGGCACGGCCCTCGGGCTCCAAGAAATCGACGCCGCGCCCGACACGCACGACGGACCCCCACCAGACGACGGCATAAGCTTTGCCCTTGAAGGACTCTCCTTTGGCGGCAAGCAGCTCCAAGCCGCCGCCCAACACGGCGTAACGCGCGCCATATCTGCACCCATATCCAGCGGCATCGACAGCAAAGGCGTCAGCGTTGGATTCAAGACGGGCGCCAAAAACAGGCTCGAGAGCAGCGCCATCTGGAACGCAGATGTGGCCTTGCACTATCCACTGACGCTGAGCGCAAAAGGTGGGAAGACACCTAGCATCAGCAGCGCCATTGGCGAACTAACAACGAAGCTCCTGGACGCCATGGACGAGCTCGAAAGCAACAAGACGGATACCCCGCGAAAACAAAGATTCCAGGAGTCGGCGTATCTCATGAGCGTGGTGCAGGGCACGAAGCCGCTTGTTCTAAGCGTGCACAGCGCCGACACTATCGCTTCGATCATCAAGATGAAAGCGTATATCGAGTCCATGGTGGCGGGCTGTGCCTTTACGCATGCGTCCTCGCTTCGCGTCGTTTTGATCGGCGGCGCAGAAGCGCATTTGGTTGCGCATGAACTCGCTGCTGCGAATATCTCCGTCGTGCTTGCGCCGCTGCTTCCGCATGCGCAGTCTTGGGGTCAGCGGCGTGGACTTACAGGGCCGCCGCTTACGAATGCGTCTACGAATGTTCTGCTTGATGCTGGGGTGTTGCTGGGCATTAGTGTGGAAGAGACGTGGGAGACGAGGGATTTAGGATTGTTGGCGGGTATTGCGTTTGCGAATGGTGAAGGGAGATTGACCGAGGGTGAGGCGCTTGATTTGGTGAGTGGAAATTTTGACAGAATGTTGGGTCTTGAGAAGCAGGGGGATGTCGATTGGGTGGTTTGGGAGGGCAGTCCGTTGGATATTGGAGGGAGGGTGCGAGCGATAAGGGGAATGGGTAAGACTAGTGTGTGGATGTAGTGTTTATCACATTGAGATTAATTGAAACATTCATCATTTTCTTCATGATAGTGTGACATTAGGAAGTGGGCTACGTATGCAGGTATCAAGGTAGAATATGCAGGTGTGAAAAGTACGGGCGATGACATGGGCAAGTCACATACTGACGAGCCAACCCGAGCATACTGCCAAATGCCAAATTACAATTTGAATCTTGATGCCGAAGAAGGAAAGAACCAGGAGGGTTTGTTCATCGAAGCAATGATGCAATGCAGAATGGATATGGAGAAACGCTGGGACTGACGAAACGGTTAGGGTATGGACACCATTCTTTCGGCGGTAAAAAAGACTTACCTAGAATTGTAAATCATCTTGCGTGTCCTAGATATTGTGACGAGCAGTATGCGCTCTCCCTTTGCGATTGTCAGTCCTCTCACCAATAATTCAACAAAACAACCATCTTCAACCAATCACAGGGAGCACATGTTGGAACACCATCAACGTACCTTGTCAAATATGAGCCATCTGCTTTCGCTCTCCTGGTTTCCAATAGAGGTGGTACGAACGGTAACGCTAGCGCCGAGACGACATATCCTGTTGCAAGTGTAGCCTTGAGCCTGTAATGCGGGTCGCGCGGCAGTTGTGTCGAGTACCGACGGAGCTGGTTGATTGCTTGTGTTGAAATCGCCATGTTGGAATGTATGTTTTGGTCCGGAAGGAACGAACACGGATGATGTAGCTCTTCTGCCGTTTGAACAGGTTTGTGTCTTGTTGTGTCCTTGTGTTGAAGACCTCGGGATGTGGGGCGCTGTAGGCTGGGGCTCGCTTTTGTGTGTGTGGGGTTAGGTACGTGTTGCTTTGAATATCAGTTAGCAAAGTCGAACGAGGAAAACACGTACTTCGTACTAAACGGACAAAGCATTAGCGCAATACTTACGGTGATGGTAGCCGGATTTAGTTCCGAAGTTGAATTGTTGCTGCCTTATGCCCGTCGTGGTTTGGTTCCGCTATCCGAGTGTGGTAATGCTGATAAACGTTCAAAATGCTGCTGCCTTCGCTGCTGACAAACGCCCCTGGAGTAAAAGCGATGACGAAAAATACGTTACAAAGGGAGGAGCTAACAAGATATAAGTATGATACTCTGATGCTTGTGTGGGGTAAATAACGCTCATGCGTGATTGAGGCGGTGATGAGTTCTCGATCGGCCAGATCACACCACTCTCGTCTGAGGTACTTTCGACTTTTAGAAGGCCACCTGCGCTCCCTGCATTGAAAGGCCCACCGTAGAGTCGAACGTTCGCGTACCGTAAATCACGACATAATGAGCATGGGTTGCGATATGCTTGTTTGGGCTTGATGTTTGATGAGATGTGTCAGCTGAGTCACAAGTGCGTTGATTGGCTGCATCACAAAACGTCTGTCTTCGGAACTTGCAGCTGAAATTTGGAACATGTTTCCTACACTCGAGCCAATCACCTGGTCTCTTCTCCTTCCTTGAGTTATGTACTTTGGCAGCCATGATTATGTCGCACGAATCTCCTGTAGCAGTCGATGCGCAGAACTCCACACCGCACACCCACGATATCTGTTGAGCTAGCCATTTTTAGTTTGGTTGCTTTGCAGACTTAATCGGTCGTCTCCTTACTATCGCATCTTTCCTTATCTATAGTCCTCCGTAACCCTGATGGCCCACTTCCCACGTCTATCATCCCAGTCAGGGAAATACTCTTGGTGAATTGCATGACGGAAGAAGTGTAGCATTGTGGCCAGGATGCCAATGATGGCAAAGTTGGTGAGTAGCAGAAGTCCAAGCAACAAGGATGTTGTTCGCGAGCTCGATGTGGATGCTGTCATTTTCCCTGTGATTGAATGTGGGCGACGAAGAAGATGGAGAAAGGAAAGGTAGTTGGCGAGTCTAAGACTCTTGTTGTCTCGCCTTCATTTTCGGCAAGGCTTGCAAGTCTCGCTATGTGTCACATCAAGCAAGTAGAGCCCTGTACAAGTGACGATGAAATCTAAAACTAACGATACGGAACGGGCTACACTACAGATCGTTGAAGATTTAATGCGTCCCATAACACTTGGCGAGAATTCTTGAACGGTTGATAGGTTTGTAGGTTGTGCCAAGTCCCAACTAAAGTTGCAATAAATTACATGGGGGATGCGTTTCAGCCACCAATGTGTGCCTTCGCATGGAAGGGCATCATGTCTCGCATTAGTATTCGCATTCCTCAGACCTTAACTGAACTCGTATAACTGTGTCGATTCCACAATCATAACGGTTATCGAAGAGATATTCTAGAAGAGGTCTAGCGCCTTCCAATCCGGCTCGCCCTGGACAGCCTTGCCATGCATTTGTTGATCCAAGAAGCATAGCCCCACGAAAGTCAAACACCACTTTCCCTCTCTTTCCTTTCTCCTCAGCACAGCAAGTGCTCGACAACCGGCAAGCACATAGATCTCATCCAAAGGCTCCATATCATATGGACCCATGCCAGGCACCCCTTTTGAGGTGACAAAGAATTTTGTTGAACTAAGATTGCGCTTGAGGGCTCGAAAGTGGTATCGTCCAGGCTCTTTACGACCAGTTTTCTGATCTAGTGTGAGGTCGTGTTCATCTTTTGTAAGGTTCCAGTTGCGCCACCAGTTCTTAATTTCGTTCACGCGCTGTGGCCTGAGAATTCCGCGGCGAGGTGATAAATAATGGATCCAAATATCCGTGTCCATAAAAATGGCCCTCCAGAACGCGTCGTTGTCAGCTTCCGGAGCATGCTCGTGGTAGAGCTTTTTCCATTCATTGACCAGTTTCCGCATGATTTCGTTGACACCATAGCCGTCGAGTGCATCGGGAGGTATGCTGTCACCACAGGCGGAGACGGTTTCTAAGTGCTGGCCTTTGACACTCAGATTGGGAGTCTTGGTCTCTTTCCACTGCCGTATGCCTTCGTATTTAACAGCCCGTGATGCATTGTATAGCATCCAACGTTGATAATCGTTGTTATGGTATGGTTCGGAAAGGTCGACGGCCCATGATGGCAGTCCAATGATACTACTCTCCCTTTGACCTATGGCTGTTCCCAGTTTCGTCAAATCTTCATTGTCTCCATACAGCAGCTTGGTGCATTTCATGAATATCTCCTCTGTAGTCCACCTCTCCGCTCGTGATCTTCGGTCAGCTTCTTGCCATGCAGGAGGCATGAATCCATATATACCAAACCAATGATCCCGGATTTCTGTTGCTGTGCGCCCTTGTATGCAATCAATTACATGCTCCAGCGCTATCCATTCCTTTTTGTTATTCTTCAACGCCTCACGTTGAGTGTAGACTTTGACGGGTTGTGCAGTGCGGTCACTACGGTTACGACAGAAAGCGAAAACCGGTCCACCAAACCACTTGCAACAGGCAGATCTTACATGATTGTCCATTTGATATATTCCATTTAACAGCTGTGATAGTTTGAATGTATACGGCGGGGCATGGACAGTAGGATCAACTCGCGGTAGTACTGCTTCTTGTAGGGTCCTGATGCATGGTTAGAATATATGCGAGCTGGGAGTTATCGCAGACTTTTCATACCAGACGCGAGTCCACCAGGTTCGAGACATCAGCCATTGCAGGCAGTCCAACAGCACTAGCCACGCTCGATTGGCCTCATGCCGAATCTTCCCATCTGCTTGCCTTTTTAAGACAAATACTGGATACGCGTACAGATGATCTTTGCTCTCAGCTATTTTCGATAGAAAATTGATTGTGTACAAGAAGACGTCCTCTTTGCACTGATTCACGAACTCGCGATGCTCTTCCTCATTTAATGGTTTGAAACCTCCCTGACTTGTGAAGTAGTTTAAATCCTCACTGGCCGAACGCTCCACAGACTTCCAGTCGGCTTCGGTGAGTTCTACAGTTGATTTGTAATGTGGTTCGTGAATAAGGTCATTAAACCACGATTTGTTATCGAAGGGGCCGAACCAGATGTGACATTCTTTCGCTTCTCGATAGATCCTGGTCATCAGTCCGATCTGGTAGCTCTTTTCTCTTGCGCTGGATTGATCGATACAAAGTGCATCAGCCCATAGAAGCCGGTCTTCATTTTCAAGCCTCAGGCTCTGGAGAAAGTTGTGTAGGTTTGCGGTTGCATTGAATAGTGAGCCACCAACGGTGATGGGTTTAGTTTGTGAAGGATCACCCCATACGTAGGATAGAGCCTCATAGTAAGGATCGCGGTTGAGGTATACAACTTCCAAGTCACAAGCTATAGGCGCATCATTGGTGCCAGGATGCACCCTTAATATGCGAATACATGCACTGGCTGTGTCAAGCCGTGTTTCGGCCCATGGACGTCGGGTTTCGTCGATTTCTGCATTCGCAATGTTGGTCGCAGCCATCGCTCAGGCTTGATGATCGAGGATCAGACTCGAGGTATTTCGGGAACTGCAAGACAATCCAAGTGTGCCAAGCTGCCTCTATGCCGACATCAAATGTGAGCTAACCAAGGTTGCCACTGTATAACAGGCTGTAGCGATTACGGTGCCACATCAAACCACTGGTTAGTTTGCCATGCACTGGAGTCAAGGTATGAGTTTTTCCAAAAAAAACTATCTTGCTGACACAAAACTGGTCACATCTCGTGTAGTTGAAGGACTGCACTTGATCCGGCCTACAGTTGATACTGTAATCAGAGCTGTAACGAAGAAAAGTGACGGCTTGACTTGCTCGGCCCCCAAAAAGGATAAGATTCGGCGCTTTTATGGATCCCAATCAGTTTATAGCCATTCTAGAACATTAAAATCCTCGTATGTATAGATGGTGAACATAACCTTGGGAAGATCTGATATAAGATTAGACGAAGGGATTCAGTCGAGATGTTTATTCTAACGCGCCTACTTCCTGATAGTTGGTGGGATAGTGTGCACGGAACCGTCCGGCACAGCATGCAAACACGGGCGTCACGCGCACGGACACGGTAGCGTCTTGGCTCGTTCTCCAGTGCCAAACTCATCTACGACTCTCTAAAACCGACAATTATACATGTTTTGTATAACGGCGTTGGATGTATAGAGCAAGTTGTGACATGTGGTCTGGACTCCGCATTTGCAGTCGCCGAACAGCATGTCTCAAACTTGTCTCAGAATGGGCATGAATTTTACAGGATTTACAACAATAGATTTACATTCGGAACATGCCATTTCGGTAAGATACATTCGTGGTTACCACCTATATGCTCACTCCAGCCAAATATCTGTAGGATCCCCTTGTCTCAGCAAAGCATATGTGCCCTCGTCGATGTTCTCGAAATGTACCATTCCTATGCGCCGATAAGTCTTGCGATACTTCTCAAGATCTGATTCGCAATGTCTAGCATTTTCTAGAATCTTTCCAATTGCTTCGATCTCCCTCTGCAGCCCGCAGAGCGATTTCTGACAGCACGCGGAACTAGTTTCCAGCAATTGAGATTTATGCAATGAAGCGAGAACCGGGAGGCGCTCTCGTTGAAAGGAAACGTATTTGTCGATGGGTGTCAAGAGAAGACCGATGCCACGATAGGTGCGTCTCGTCAAGGAAAAGTAATCATTTAACTCTGCGTTCATGGCGAAATCTGCTTCGGCGGCGTCGGGTTCGCCCGCATTTTCTGGTTCGATTGGCGAAGGGCCGTCTTTCATCTGTTTATCTGCATCGGTCAAAGTATTTCTTTCTTGTTGTTGATCATTGTCGCAATTTGCGTTGGGTGATTCGTTTATTTTGATATTGTCATCTCCCTCACCTATCAAATCACTTGCATCTTCTCTATCGTCTTCATCTTCTTCTCTGCTTTGATAATCTTCTTGATTTTCGTCTTCGGAATCTTCGCAAACATCGTGATCATCGTCGTCGTCCCCGTCTTTACTAGCCGCTAGGACCAAGAGTTCGCATCGTCCATACAGCTCCTCATCTGGGATTTCGTCAGGAAAAGCTTTCATTAGCAGAGCATCCGATGCAAATTCCCAACTCTCCTTGCCTTCAGAGGGCACCTTGCGAACCTGTCCTTTGTGTATGAAGGCAGTAATTGCCAATGCTTTTTCCGCGAGAACCGGAAAATCAGTCTGATCATCATTGCAGTCACGTACAGAGAACTGCACATCATTGCCTTGATGGTTTCGCACGCTGTACACTCTATCATCCTCAGTCCTAGCTTTAGGCACTATCACACCATCGACACTGGTCCATGCCCAACTCGGGTTGTCGTACTGGAGCTCTGCGAGACGTATGCTCTTCCGTGTGTCAAAGACTTTCCACGATAGTTGCTCGGCCAGATGCTTGGACCACATGCCTGCGGCATATTTTTCGCCTCCTGATTTTTGAAGGGTTTCGTCCCGCAAGATCTTGGCAAGTGACCAGATAGCTAAATTCTTATCAGCTTGTGAGGTCAGATTGCAAGAAGTGAAGGATGTGACGGCTGAGTCCCAGAACGTGTACGGTGATTCGTGGTCGACAAAACCTGACAATGCGGAGCTTGATTTGAAGGCAAGGCGTCCACGCCAATGGCGTTCTGTGGCTGCAGTTGCATCAAGTGGAGCTGGAAGTCCCAATGGCAGTGTCTCGCAGGCAGAGATGGTAGCGCAATCCCAGTAAACTTGATCTCGTGCGAAATGAAGGAGGCGTGGAGCGAGCAGACGCTCTTGAAAGACCCAACCGCGTGTATAGATGAAACTGCGTCGCAGCAGCTCGCCCTCCCAAATATCGCTGGGCATTATCAGCCATTCTGCGCCCGGTTTTCCGAGGAGGGAAGTAGTGCTCGAAGGCAACGATTGTGGAACAGTGTATGCAGCTGGGAGGATGGATTCACGATCGCGAGTTCGAAACAATCCCCCATCGCTGCCTTCTGAGTCTGCTGCCACAATGCTGCAATATGAGTTACGATACACCGCATGCATCAAAGAGCCTTCCTTTTTGAAGTCTCCAGGAGGGTCTTGTATAATGCAGAGCGAATCAATCCATACATATCGCACGCCAAGTAAACGCACTACGTCAATTGCCTCTTGAAAATTCTTCGGCAATGAATCCCTGGATATTCCTTCCAGAATATGTTCTTCGACGTTCCACAGAGTTGTTGTGATAAACTTTGAGGAGCCCCATGAATGTGAGAGCGTGCAATACGGTCCGCGGACCCTCTCGTATTTGGTGTTCACCAAGCGATAGAGAATGGAATCAACATTACCAAGGTCTAGTAAGCGAGTAGGGACAAATTTTGGGTCGAACGATTTGTGGCAGTGAGGATGTGACGAGTTACACGTTCGTACCCAAGATTGGATTTGTGGTGCCGTATTCGCCGGCGACGTGTCGTATCCTAGGGAATTTTTATGGGCAACCTGGACGGTTGCTGGTTTTAAAAAGTGGAATCGTTTGGTTTCTTTATATCGAGACATCTTGTCAGGTCGAAAGACAAGGGTGATTGATTTATCTTTAGGCCGAGTATGTACCGAGCTGCGGATTGACCATTTGTATACGGTCCAGTGAAATATCGGCGCACCCTTTGCAGGTCTCTCAAAATAGAGTGCCCTGCAAATCACACAACACTGTGCGGTTGTCCTTGCATGTATCTCTATAGTATGATGCGTCCCTCGAAGCCTTCCAGATTCCAGTATGTGGTCACGGCAGAAGTCACACAAATGCTGGGCTGTAGTGTGTCCTTGAAGTGAAATACTCGTATGGTTCTCCTGACTAGAAAGCAGATCGAGAAGGGTATTGCCGTGTATTTCAAGGCCTCTTGTTCCCGAACTTGTGCTATGCTCTTTTTCTACGCTTGGAAGGATCCTGACGTCTTTGTCATCTGACATTGAATTGAAACTCGCAGACACTGTTTTCATTTCCCTTCCAGATAAGCGTAATAGTGCATGTTCGATGCTTGTGAAAGTGGGCACACGATTAACAAAGGATGGTTGGCGACTAAATGAACTACTGCTCATGGTCTCAATACTCGTGCTGATGCTCGGCGTTGTCTCCACCGTGTTTGAGGAGTTGACTGAACCGAAACTGGTCATTTTCGTGAGCGCTGGGCGCTGTTCAAGATCAGTTATTTGTTGGGAGAGACGAAGATTTTCTTCCGTAATTTCCAGTGATTTGGCTTCTAAGTCCTCGTTGTCGTCTTTGCTCGCCAGCGTATTCTTTACCTGCGCCAAATTTTCATTATAGTCCTCAAGAACGTAACGGGTAAACGACGGCGAATAAGAGCAAAGGCACGATCCACTCTGCTCTACCACCCACCCTTTGGTTGCATTTAAGAGATCTTCGATGCTCCGTATCGGCGATATATGTTTGCGCAAGATCTTCTCCAAATCGGCGCAAGATGTACCAGAACCTAATGATGCAACGGCCACGATCGAATACAAAGCTAAGTTTCGCCGCTGCTCTGGCAAATTGAGGAAGTAATCAAGGGCAGAATCAAAAAATGCGATAACATTCCCAGGAAGCCTATCATAGACTTTGTTAGAGTGAAATCTCTCTAAACTTTCTTCGTTGAGAACGTTGTCTAGATATAATCGCGCCAAGGCGATATTATTGCTTGATCGAACCAAAACGTAATCGATGACAGTTTCGTACTCGTGTGCTTGATCATTTTCAAATTCGCGACTTATTTGGTTTGAGACAAATCGATCTAGTCCTCCGATCACCAGCGGGACATTGACTATCAGTCTGCGTTCTACGAATGTTTCTCCAGGCGTCGAACAATTGATACATGCATTCTTTGTGTCGCGACAACGGTAGCACAGCCAGTACCATGACTGACGCTCCTTCTTCTGGCACTGAGGGCAAACCCAGTAAAGGTTTGATACTTGTTTGCAACATGCATCACAACTCCCTCTGTGCGTGATATCAAACGACGGCACTCGACGTGTCATGAAGATTCGTATTCCGTATCGATGGAGCTTGATAAGTTCTCGTTGAAGTATGGCCTGTAAGCAATTGTTGATTTTATCGAAACCATCCAGAACCAGGTAGGTGTATACATTGGGCCCAACAATGCGCAATCGTTCGGCAATATCTGATGTTAGGGCTGTGATTCGGTCCTCGATGGCATGGCCTTCTAAACAAGCTTGATAATAATTGCAAGTCAGACTCTGTATTGCCTTCAGTTGCGTACCAATGCATCGAAATAGGTCTTCGATCAATGACATAGAGGCTGACTCGACATCTTCATGGATAAAAATTTCTATGACAGGGCTCGCTGTTCCAAAGCAAGCTCGAAGACGACGAGCGGTGGCTGCAGCCAATTCGGTCTATTTATTGTGAGCGGTATGCATTCCATAATCGTGAGATCTTCACCTTCCCACTGCCCGGGTCACCGTAGCAGTGCAATTGCCATGGCTTGGTACCGGTCACCCAATACTTGTACTCCTCAGTCGCAAAGAAGTCTTCGAAAAGTTGAAGATCAATGGATATGTCTGCATCATGCTCTGTGTGTATCGCACGATGAAGGGCCTGGTGCTGGTTCGCAAAAGGATCTCCAAGCTGCTGCTCCATGGTCTTACGGTATTGAGCTGTCGAAGTATCTGTCTCGACACTCGAGAGATAGTTCCATAGAACACTTGAACCAAAACGAACCTGCCTACTGAGATAGATGCTGCCAAGAGTCAGCGGAATTACTCCAGGCTAGCGCATAAGCTGGCGGATATAAGCCAATGGTAACCCCGGCTCTGCTGGCCCCCAAGGTGATGGAGATACATGGGGGGCGCGTGAGCGGGTGAGTCAGTCCATGCGCGCACCGACGTAGTTTGTATGGAAGATTGTTGATTTCCTTCGAATTTTGTGTCAAAAGCGAGCACGGACTGACTCACTCGCTCACGCACCCCCTTGTAAATGCAGGGGCTTCGCCATGCACCTGATTCGGGTGGGGGCCAAAAAGTCTTGGCGTGACTGGGCGCCTTCTTCTTGCGCCCCCCTCAATAATTCCAAAGAAGCTACTGCCTTTCTAAGAAAAAACTGTGCGATCAATGATGCAATTGCATTCTTCGGGCTTTCTCAGTTGAACTTACCTGACGATAATCAAATACACAGTGCAACGGACCGGGTCGTGACCAGTTTAGCCCTAAATAGAGACAATCAGCCCATGCCAAATCCTTCAGTATGATAATCGTTGTAGAGACCTTGCACCCTGTTATGGGCTAGGTACTGGACATGTTGGGGGCGAAAGCGCAGCCTGAAAAGAGTAGAATATTGCTTGCACTGCCCCTATGCGGCTTTTCCAGACTTTTATATGTATTTCTACAGGCCCTGACAGTCGCGACAACTCAAGGGCAGAGCCGTAAGGAGTTGCAGGTAGACAATGCATATCTTTCAGTGGGTGCTGTCTCTGGCACTTCTGCTGGCATCGGCGAGCGCAAAACTTGCCGGCAGAGCTGTCTCGCCTCGACAGGAGCCTGAGCTACCTCCATGTGGGGATATCATCGCATGGGTAAAAAATGGTAATAAGATGTCTTTATCTAATGGCGTTTGGTATATTCTGACGGGCAACAGACTACACGTACTTTGACGCCAACTACGTATACCAGTGTCTACGGAGCGTTCCATTCTCACCTGATGTAGCAACCCGGTTTCTGGAATACTACAATGCAACGATACAGTTTCACGCGCCATTAGATACCCTGAAAGCTCCACCGACTGGTTACCAGCAACCTGCTGTAGACGTTATGAATAGGCTACGTGCCATTCAGAGTAAAATCGATGCGGGGCAATACCCGAATCAGTATCAATTCGAAGCCGATGTTCATCGCTTGATAGCTCGGATGCATGATCCACATGTCCAGTTGAATGCAGGAATTCTAGCTGCTTTTACTTTTGCGAGCCCATTTGGCATTGTTTCCGCCTCGGTTGACGGGAAAGAAGTTCCCGGGGTGTACATTGACAGTAAGACCAAGTTATGCGTCTCTAGCGAAGATATCGTGCTGATGTTGAAACATAGGAGACGTGCTTTATTCGCGTCTTGAAGGTTGGAAGCCCTCACCCATTGTGAAGATAAATGGACAAGACCCTGCCAAGTACCTCATGCGATATGCAGAAGAGAATGCTGCGAGTTACATTGATTCACATGCCGAATGGAACTCTCTGATGGAGAGCCCCGTGGCTGATGTCATGGGTGTATGGAGTACTTTCCAACAAGGAAATATCTACTCAGGCGATGAAAATGATGCAAATCTGATTGTCGAGCTCAAGAATGGCACTAAGGTCGAGGAGACCTGGACCGCTATTTACCAAGAAGCTCAGGACACCGGGCCTCTCACTACGGCTGGTGACTTCTACAACTACTTTGTGCTTGGTCGATTGCCTGTTGGCTGGAAGACTGCAGGGAAATGGTGGCCCGATCGTAAGCTCAATGGGCCTGAATCACCAGATGCAGTAGACCCCTTCGCCGAGATTTGCAAAGATGACAAGTCTGTATGGTGTCATCGCAGTTCCTCTGCCTTCCCTCATCGTCGGGATACAGAGCAAGGTGAACTTGATGACACTCAGAATGAGCTGATTACAGGATACATTCTTGAAGACATTTCCACAGGCGTCCTGAGCCTTCCGCAATTCTCCTCACTCAATGATGATTACTATGATTCATTTCGTTTGGCGATCCAGGATTTCATAGAAAAGGCACAAGAGAAGAAAGTCAAGCGCATTGTGATTGATGTTCAGCAAAATACAGGTGGCAGCAGCCTTCGAGCTTACGATACATTCAAATTATTCTTCCCGGACCTCGAACCCTACGGTGCGAGTAGAACACGAAAGCATCCATGGGCTAACGTCCTTGGTACTGTATACACTAATGCTTTCAAGCAAGGCCGTCTGGATGAAGATTACGCCGCGAATGAATGGGTTATTAGTAATCGTGTACATGCTGATGAGAACACCAAGTATGACTCATGGCGAGGATATTTTGATGGTGAAGTTGGCTATTCGAAACCGGTAAGCCGAAATATACCATCTACGATGACTAGCCTAACATCTTGATAGCAAAAGTACAATCTGTCCGATGTGAATTTTGACTTGGCATCATTCGGTGCCATCCCGTGGGGATATGATCCCGAGATTGAAGACGAGAATAGTGGCCAGCCATTCGATGCAAACAACATAGTAATTGTATGAACCATCGTCGTGGGGCTTTGATTTTCAGTACTAACACTCATAGCTCACGGATGGTCTTTGCGGCTCAGCTTGCAGCCTTTTCTTAGAATTGATGTCGCACCAGGCCGGCGTCCGTACAATCGCCGTTGGTGGACGACCCGATACAGGTCCTATGCAAGCAGTTGGAGGTAGCAGAGGAGCTGCAGCCTACTCCGCCGAGTCCATCGACTACGATATTCGCCATGTTAATACCACTTTACACGACAGCGCAGCTTTTGCTCAGCTTCCTGTCCGAGCAGATACTGGTATGTGGGTTAATTTTGCTGGCTTCACCATTCGCAACCAAGTACGCAAGAACGACCCCACACCACTTCACTTCAAGTTCCAGGCCGCCGATTGCCGCATCTTCTACACACTAGATAATGTTTACAACCTGGCTCGACTCTGGAAGGACGCAGTCAAAGCCACTTGGGATGATTCCAGTCTTTGTGTCAAAGGCTCCACAGGCTACCCTTCCTATCGTAACACGAACGACACCAAGCAGCCACCACCCTCATTGAACAAAACTAAAGAAGCCACCTTCGACTTGAATACTAATCCCTTAAAGTCCGACACTCGGAAGTTCGAGATTCAAGATGGCCCTGGCTTTGAAAATCGAGGATTGATCACTTACGAACAGTGTGACAAAATCGACTACACTACAAGCACACCGAGGATGAAGTGCTGGTATATGGATGTGAGCTGTCCTGCTTCGACGAAGAGAGCGACGCCATACTACGTTGCCGTTCCAATCGACCAAACACGATGCGAAGTTTCTACAAGCTCGACGGGCTGTCGAGGCAACGGTGAATGCACCAAGTTCTCCCAGGCGGATAAGGCGGATAGCAAAAAAACTCAAGGCGGTGGTTCTAACGCAGTTCTATACTACGGCTACTGTCAGACGGCTAATCCGGACAACAAGCAACAATGGTGTAGAGCCGATGTAGCCGCCAAAACAGAGTATGAGAACACAGTGATAACAAGTTCATTTACATGTAGCCACAAGGCCTATAAGCCAAAAGAGAGAGTTACGAAAAAGCAATGCTCCCAAAGAATGCGTATATTCGAGAAACAAACTTTTGCAGTTTGGACAAAATCAGAAAGGAGAGCTGGGGACGGGCTTGGCGTGTGTTTGGCGTATACATGCGAGGCACCAAGCAGTGCACAGCTAACCAGAAAGGCTGATACTGCTGTTTTCATCTGGTCATCAGCCACGAGTAGGGCGATTCTAAAGGGCTTGGGAGTTTGACACGTGTTTCTTGTATTTTGATACCACTTAGAAGTTCTACATTTTAGAGATGCCGTTGAAAATAATCATCAATATAGACTGCCACTGGGCTATACCGAAATTCAAAAAACTAATTCAAATACTCGCCTGCAGGTAATGAACCATGAATGGAACCAGCGAGCTTACTAGTTCGGACGAGCCGAGACTCGAGTCTCCGTACCGGTTGGGTTTTGGTTTTGACCCCACACTCAAAAAGACGTTACCTTGCTCTAGCCTATCGATCGAGCGTCAGCGTGACCATTCTTAAACTAGAAGGTGCCAAGTATCCCTCAATCACGAATGACCCCTTTTCTGCCTCTCGATAAGACAAAATATTCAAACCGCCCCTAAAAAGGATAAGATTCAGCGATTTCATAGATCCCAATCAGCTAATAGCCATTTTAGAACATAATCTCGTATGTATAGATGGTAAATATAACCCTAGAAAGCCCCAATGTGAGATTAGACGAAGGGATTCAGTAGAGATGTTCATTCTTTGTTCGTGACGGGTGCGGGCGTGAATGAGGAATCACGGCTTTCGGCAAACTGAGAAGTTGGGAAAACCATTCTCCTTTTGTTCACGTTGGATGTATACAATAGATCATATACTACTAAATAATATTACTAGGGACATTCGGCTCCTCTAGCTATACTTATAGAAACTCCAAAAAGATATTTGAGGTCGCTGATTATCTTCCGGCTGTGCATCAAGGGCCTGTGCGCAAGCTGCCCCGCACCTGATATGTAGGTAACGCCCCAACGCGTGAACCAACGCCGTGTCAAAAGAATTGGCGGATTGGCTGTTTCCAGTACAGGACAGTAGCTGTGGCAAACCTCAGGTATCCATATTTGACATTCAACATCGCATTTTCAATACATCTGTTGGGTAACACAAAAGTAAGTTCCAGCCCCAAATATACGTTTCGCAGGCGGTTCGCTAACGTGATCCCAGCACAAGGCTAGCACCAAGCATCGCCAGACTACACACAGCTTACCCCAACGTCCAATCGAGCGATTCCTCTGCATGTCTTCCGTAACCCTGGGGGGCGCGAGACATGGCCTCCCTGTTGAACTTGTCATCCTCGTCGTTGAGCACTTGGAGGACGACAATCTGACACTGTGCGCTCTTGCGCAAACATGTCGAACCTTGCAATATCTCGCAGAAGAAGCCATCTACAAGCGCATAGAACTATTCACTGTTCGAGATCTTCACGCCATTATTGAAGCATTTTCAAAACGGCTTGCGCGTGCTCGCGCTGTGCAACTGCTTAAGCTGCAGTATCACTACCAGCCCAGGGACCTCGATGACCATCTCAACATGCGAAGAGGGTTCAACGCTTTCGTTTCGCATATGATAAATCTCCGCGTATGGCATATCGAGAGTCCATATGATAATAGTTCACATTGGGAAGATGGCGAAGGGCCACAGCAATGGGTCTTGAGTGATATGGCCATGTTTCAAAGAATGCTTGATACCGCTTGTATAGAAGGACCTCCCGAAGCAGCTCGTATTGAAGCAGAAAGCAGACTGGGAAAACAAGTCGACAGGACGGTCGGACTGGCGCGGCTCGAACGACTAACCATTCATTCCCACGGCGAAAATTCAGAGTTCTGGGAGCTCAATGATTTTCATTGCCTGTTTCGTCATCCGAGTCTCCAACGTCTACACTTATCTTGTGTCTCATTCACAGAAGACGTACCTGCTCTATACGCATACGCTAAGACGACGCCTTTGAGAGTACTTGTATTTGATGAGTGCGAGATAACCCCTGCAAGCCTGCGTACGATCCTACGCACCCCAGCCAAACTCCAGCGTCTCACACTCGGCGAGAATGTACATAACACGAGGAGACTGAGAGTGCCCGCTCCGGTATTGACTAGGAATGCTAGTGCAACCCTGGAAGCCCTAGCAACTGTTGCGCATTCACTCGAAAGTCTCACGCATCTGGATCCAGGCTGGAAAAGTGACTATTTTTACGTGAAAGATGTGTATCGCATGGTCTTACCCGGAGACGGTATGCGCAACTTCCACGCTCTCAAATTTATACAATGCGACCCACAGTCATTCTTGCATCGGGCCATCATCATGAACCCCGCCATGGCACCGCCAAACTTGGAAACGCTTCGAATATCCAAAAATTTAAATATCGATACCCAAGTCACGTCGTTCTTCCAGTCCACACCAGATATTGAGACTTATCTATCCCTGCCATCGCTCTCTTCGCTTCAGTTAATGCAAAGCTCACAGAAATGGGAACAGGGCCAATTAGCAGATAAGATATCTGCACCTGAGCATCTCCAATCGCGGTACTCATACGCACGTAGACTTTTTCAAGCTGGAATCAACTTGGAAGTTTATATTGAGATGCACCTCGTGAGTTTTACAATACCTCCATACCTCGCTGGCGAACATGAGCCAGTGGTACAATGCCTGTACGACTCTAGTGATCTGGGATTTCGCCGAGACTCAGGAGTGCAAGTAGAGGCGGAGAAAGACCCCTCAATTTCATCTTCTACTACCGCAGCGCCTGAGGCAGGGCTCAAAGACAGTGATATCAAAGCAATTAACTTGTCTGTACGGCGCAAACTTGACGCGATCAAGCGGCATTTTGAGGCTATCAACTCGGAGAGCGAGGACGGCGACGACGACGAGGAAATGTTTGACTGGGATGACGATGAAGACAGCGAGAACGAAGATGATGGAGATGAACAAGTCGATATAGAGGTGGGTGACATATATATGGATAACGAAGTCACCGTCACATTTGACGAGGACGGAGGCATGCATATTGAAGTTTACGAGACGGATTCTGAATCGGGGGAGGATGGGGGGGAGACTCCGTTTACGGGGCAAGCCGGATTTTGATTCGACTCATTGTGGTCGGCAAGGCTTAGAACCTATTATTTCCTTGTACCGTCATACCTATTTCACTTCGCCTTGTGAGTTCAGAAGTAGTTTTTGGAGAGTTTTGGAGCCATGACCGATTAGGAGGATAGCTTGATTCAATTAGGTGGGTGAGAACGCTACTCTCCCTAACGCGAGCGCCAGACAGCCAGCGTGAGTGATTTATTAGATGATTCAATAATTCCAAACTACGAAGAAACTCAAGGTCATCTCATGAAATATGTGAAAGAAGATTCTAGGCCATTCAGGGAAAGTCTGGCTATGAGTCAAGAACGAGGTGTTTCGTGAGGAGCAAAATATGCTATGATCTACCTCACACCGCATCACGTCTCGATCAGCTCTACTGCGTATCGCTGCCCGCCGAATGCAACAGTAACACACTGCATCGAGACAGGCCCTCAAGAAGGGGTTCTATAATTGAATCATATATACAAGGCAGGGGAACCGCAATTCTAAAAATGTAACCGAAGTGAGGAGACTAGTTACCTAGGGATCAAGGTACTCTAACTTTTGCATGCGAGGCTGGACAGAGCGATGCGTACTGAGCATACTTAAACAAGGATGTCAGTAAGGAATCTTGGGCGCCTCTGTCTGCGGCTTTGAGTCTTGCCATCTCTGCGAGTGTTGCCACCATTGCCACGGCCTTTACCATTGGTGTTTTGATTCTGGCCGGCATTTGCGTTCTGGCCACCGTTCGCGTTCTGGTTTCCAGTTTGTTGATTTCCAGTTTGTCGATTTCCCGTCTGCTGGTTGCCTGTCTGCTGGTTGCCCGTCTGCTGGTTGCCCGTTTGCTGGTTGCCCGCCTGCTGGTTGCCCGCCTGCTGGTTGCCCGTCTGCTGGTTGCCCGCCTGCTGGTTCCCAGTCTGGCGATTCCCAGCACCCGCACCATTTTGCTGATTGTTGCCATTCCCTTTACCAGCCTGCTGGTTATTACCATTTCCATTGTTAGCATTTCCATTGCCCTGGCCATTGCCTCTTCCATTACCCTTTCCTTTCCCTTGGTTCGCATTGCCGTTGCCAGCAGCAGGAGCTTGCGTCGCGCCGGCATTGGGATTGACCGTAGCAGTGATAAGAGCTAAGCAATGTATTAGCCCATTATTCAAAGCCAAACTTAGTAGCAAATTGATGTATGGAAATTCCAAGACGCACCGGAGATGGCGGCGGCTCCTTCGTTGATGCCCGCAGCTCCGGCAGCTTGATTTGCGGCCACCGCAGCCTTGAAGTCTTTTTTATTCTGGAGAATTTGTGCTTGGATACCTTCTAGTGTCTGTGTAGTCTCTACGGCTACCGAGGTCGTGAGTATGCTGGTGGTGATGGGATGGGGTGACAGATTAGGAAAATATGTGACCTACCACTAGCGCTGGCATTCACCCGACCTGTTCCATCGGTCTGCTGCACAGCAAAACAACCGCCAAAAGGTCCTGCAATCGCATTGTTCCTACATCTTATGGTACAGATGTTTCCAGTACTAGCACCTAGACAATTGAACTTGGCAGGCATTTGGACGTTGATCGTGAAATCCTGTTCCTTGGCTTGCGAGAGTCCGAGCTGTCCAGGCACATTGTTCGACACCTTCAAAGGCGTAAATGTCGTCTGAGCATTACTCGTTTCATCCATATCACACTCAAAAGGTCCTGCTACATGTTAGCTCAGCTCTCAATATCTTACGGCACTGGCAGACATACCCGCGCCATCTGCGTTAACCTGATGAATTGTGACTTTGATGGCCGAGCCTGATGATACGGTGGTCATACGTCCAGCAGCTAGCTCATTCTCCGTCACTTCTCCGATATCTATATTGCCTGCGATTTCGGTCCGTCCACACCCATTGACAATGTTTTGTGTGATCTCGTTGTCCCGGATGATTGTTGCATCTTGTTGGCAGGGGGAGATGGTGGTACAATTGCGGGCCAATTCAGGATCAACTACTGATGGTGAGAAGACGCCTATGATCTAGGGGGGTATCTGGATTACCAAGAAATCCTTGACTTGAACCAGAGTCCCCTACTGCAGCAAGAATAGCTGCGTGAGAGTAAACAGTAGTAATGCAGGCGGCTAGCGCGAGAACCACAGACTGGGAGTGCATCGTAGTGTTAATACAAAGAATCTGCGCGCAGCGCTTGAAGTGAAGTAAATGAAAGGAAGGAGAAATGAAAGACAAACAAAACCGGCCTCAAATGAAAAGCTTGAAGTGCCCAGAGTGAAGAGATGAATCTCAAATACCTTCCAGAAGTGAGTCTATATACTCAACCTCAGGATCAGCTTATGTGATTGGTATCATATCATATCCTTAGGACGCATGGTGGTTCCCACTTCCTCGAGACGTTTTACATGCCGCCAACCCACCGTGGGGACTATCTGGCGCCCGTGAAATCCGTGGATGGCTTAGCAATACAACGTGAAAAGCTTGACTGACAACCACCGCGGCGACTGGAACGACAAGCAATAAGCGATCAAGCTTAAGGTCGCCGCTTGTGGTATAGACTCATCCATAGGACGTCATGTAGCCACACCGTTAGCAGCGGCTCCACCTGCATAGATGTGCATATGGTAGACATGCCGTACCCGCAGGGGTCTCTCGCATACGACCATCGTAAGTTTAGCGGTTGGCGCCGAGCATGAGGCAGACAAAGTTTCAACGATGGAGACGCGCAGTTTCGAATCATACAACCGCTCGGGCAATCGAACTACTAGGCGAAAGGTCACCTAAGAAGTAGCAACCAAAGATACTTGATCAACGCGAAATATCTATTCAAGGCAGCTATTAGTTCGAGTAACCTGATTTCCTAGATGAATTACTTAGCACTATGCGATTAATTGTATACGTTTAGCATCAACATAAGGAGTGCGGTCTTCTTACGTTTTCAGTTTACGGAGAGACAGCAACACGCCACGGAAACATTAGACGATGACGGCGGGTATGATGCATGATTTTTCCATCTGCCGAGTGCTAATGCTCAATAAGAACACCGGGCGAATGGAGCTGACCGAGGTTGAAATGGCGTTAGGTTGTGAGAAACGGGTGTTTGATGTTTGGCGAAGTGGAGCTCTCGGTCACAGTCGGGTGGATCGCCTCAGCGCTTAGGTTTCGAAGAGCTCAGACGACGTGAGCTGGCGTGATTAAGTGCTGGCGCATGCTCTTTTCTGAATTGCCATAGAATAAAACAATATTTCAATTCCGCTAATGTCCGGTGGCTCTAAATGATAGTATGACGAAATGCCGTCATTTTTTTGTCAGTATCCTAGTCGGTATCTTTGAGACAAAGACGATAATCAAGACTCTTTGTCCACACCAAGTGTGAAAAATACCTAGCTTAGCAACGAGACCCAGATAGCAACCAATGATTACTTAGAACACCTCAAATTCGTCAACGAGAATCATAAAGATAGCCCACGCCATTTCAGAGAAAGATTTTTCGAAATTCTAATCATGGTCAATTCGAATTTAGTGCTCTTGAAGTTTTTGACCAAGATTGGAACGTAGTTTGATCGCGGACGGGCCTTTTCAATTTTTATGGATAAAAACTCAGAAAACTAGGAATATAGACTATTCTTCTTTGATCTACGTAGCGTAAGAGATAGAGAAAGTAGGTCGCTGAGCTGAGTCTGGCTTGCTACGCACGTGACCTTTCCGGAATCGTGATTGGTAGAAATAATTATCTAAAACGGCCCCACTTCAAAGCGCAATAGGCAATGTTTGACGGTGTAGGGTCAAGTATCTATTGAACTGAACTGATATTGATGTAAAATGAAGGACTCCCTCATAATCGACAGAGAGACAGGTAGGTGCAGCACACAATGTGTTCGCGCCCACCGCCGTATCCCTGCCCCCCCAGCCCTACAACAATCAGACCACTCTTGCTTCAACACTACCAAAAACCTTTCACACGCCACACACCCCCAACAACCCTCTCCTCCTCTCCAATCTCGCATCCAAAGCTGCATCACTCCACCCAAAAATGAACACCGTACGTTTCACCACCTAAAACGCCGCCCCTCCACAACTAACAGCTCCAGGTCAAATCGGTCTAGTACGTCACCGCACAACCGGCAGCGCGCACCGCCCCACCCAACGCCCCCAAACCACACTTTCTAACACACAACTAGCTACGGCTGGGCGACTCTCATCGTCGCCGGCGGCGGTGCATACTTCTTTGCCAAACGCAGCATCAACGCGGACCGCGCGGCGAAAGCCGAGCTAGACCGCCAAAAGCGCATGCGCGTATTCCAGCTGGAGCAAGAGCACTTGCACCGGCAGGACGAGTCGGCGAACCCGAGTGCGCAGGCGAGTCAAGATCCGGCGGCGACGCGGCACGAGCCTGTGGACGGGGCGGTGGAGAAGAGCAAGTATGAGGCAAGCGAGGTGTATCGGAGTAGAAAAGGGGATCGATTTTCGTGAGAGTTGGGATGGAGTGTATTATATCACGGGGGTGGCATGGCATGGGTTGTTTCAGTTGGGTGCATTGCATTCGTGCTATATGATTGTATGGAAAGGATTTTTTTTGAACGCGGAAACGCCGGCGCAGTATAACGGGTATAAAGCGACAAATGCTGGGTTTTATTACATTCCTCTCTTCTTCTATCTGCTCTGTTCCGCGTCTCTAGGTGAAGATGTTGCTCTTGGGATTGTCCCTTCGTTTCTCGTATAGCCACTTGTTGTTTAGTCCTACGCTCGCCTTGCCTGTTGACGGTGTTGGTGTGCCAGGCGTAGTGCTTGCTGAGCTGTCTCCAAAGATGCTGCTTCCCATTGGACTTCCTCCTCCGTAGCTCAACCGCTTTGTAGCTGATGCGCCCATCGCTTTTTGGAACAGTGGGCTACTGGTGCTCGTACTGGGCGAAAAGGAGGGAGAGCGCGAGGGGCTGTTGTGATTGCTGAAGCTGCTGCTGCGTGGTGTGGAGCGCTGGTATCGCGGTGGTGTAACGTAGTTGGGTGAGGCGTATGACGTACCCGGAGTTTGTGGTGACACGATGCCGGCCTTTAGGCCCATTGATGCGCGTTGTGAGGGCGTGAGAGGAATGTCGGCGATGTCGTCGGGGTAGTAGCGATGGAAGAGGGGGCCTAGGGCAATCAGGATGTTGGCTACGAAGGCGAGGCGCACAATGACAAAGACCCAGTCGCTATATGGCACAGTCTTGACCACGGCGTTGATAAGGGTTGTGACCGGGAGGCTTTGTTTTCGGTCAGCAAAAAAGGCCATCACCGCTTGGGCATCAAAGACATACGCAGCATACTCCAGAATCTTGACCTTGGACACGATAGCACTGCCGTAGAGGGAGAGAAACAGCACGCTGGCATTGGCGACGATTGCTCTTACGTTGCGCTCATCAAATACAGTGGCGTATTGGCGACGGGCGATCTCGTCGAATTTGGGGTGTTTCCAGGCCCCGTTTGGCGTGTAGGGCTGGGCCGACTGGGCAGCCGGAGTCGAAGGCGTTGGCGTTGAGGGCGTTGCTGGCGCACGCGTTGTTGACGCAGGCGCGAAGCGGGCGGCAGACATGATGAAGAAAATAGCAAGACAGACGAGCGGCTCGCCGATAGATGACGCTGTTCCTATAGTTAGCGGTTAGTATTCGGTGGTGTGGTCGGGTGCCTGTCTTGTTACAGCAACATTGTGTGGTTGGTTGGTCGCAACAGCAAACATGGACCGACTGTCAACAATTGGATAAAGCTCGGGGGTCTCGGACTAACTCCGGCATGTCCCGCGCCGCCTAGCCTTCACCCCACCCACCCGCCGACACCCGCCGCCGTGCAGATTGGCCCAGCTGTTGACAGCTCTAGATGGCCTAGCTTACCGTTACACTAATCTGCGGGTTTGCTCGACCTTGGTGCTCTCTTCCTCTCCCACATGCAACCATGGCAGCCTTACTTCAACAGCTAGACGGCGCTATTGCCGACCTTCTGGCTGGCTGGAACCTCTATTCGTCCATCATCACCGTCGGCATTCTCGGCTTCGTTGGCTGGGTTATGTACGACAGCGCGGATGCCGACACCCACCCGCTGCTGCTCGCACGACAGGCACAGGCGTCGTATGTGAGGCAGCCTGGCGAGTCTGCCGTCTTCAGATCTCCCGAAACTCCCCATGGCTGTAAGCAGCTCTGGTATTTGTCCCGACTGTTGCGTGCTGACGTACCCAAGATCCTCTCCGGACTGGCCTTGCCGTGAGGCCTCCGGGCATGCCCATGTACTCTGCCGGTAAAGACGGCGACCTGAGAGACATCTGGCGACGCGTTACTGGCGAGATTCCGCTCGAGAAGGGGGTTTCGTCGAGTGGTACTACTACGATTATGAGCGTCTTTGGCAAGGGCGGCGTTTCTGAGCACAAAATCGATACCATCTCCAAAGAGATCGCCATCATTGGCAAGCACTTGCAGCAACACGGCGCCAAGAGAGTCGCCATCTATCTGCCCAACAGCGTCGAATTCCTGGCTGCCCTCTTCGCAGGCGCTTTCTATGGCTTCACTCCTATCCTTATTCCCTACAACCAGCCACATCCGGCTCTTGTCGACTTTCTTGTTCGGACCGGGGCGGATGCTTTGATTGCCGGCGCCGGCTCCGTACCCCTCGCCGACGTCATCCAAGGAACCCCTGGTTTGCGCCAGATCATCTGGACCGTGGAGGAGACGAGCAGGCACATGGACTGGAGTGAAGTTCCAGAAGGTATTGGCGGAAAAATTGATGTCTCAGTATGGCATGAGCTCGTGCAAGACCAGCAAGCTGCTGCTGCAGCCCTACCATCCACTACCGACAAAGCTCCCAATGTCATCTTTCTCTGGCAGGAGACGGTTGGTCAGGCCGCTGAGATTGTTGAATTTACTCAGCAGGTAATATATCTTCCTTCCTTCACAATACTCCGCCTACTAACTATGCTAGAACCTGGCTGCTGCCGTAGGCTCCCTCGTTACCGCATTACCTGCCACCCAGCGCTTCAATGCCTCCGATTCGTTCTTGCCTGCTGATGCATTCACCCACTCTTACAGCTTGTGTCTCACCCTTGCCGCATTGTTCTCCCATTCTACTGTCTTCATAAACTCGGTGGCTGGACCTGGCGTGGACCTCACTCTAGCCAGTCGCTCCATTGCTCCTACCATCGTAGTCGTTTCCGCCGAGACCGCCGCAAAGCTCCACAGCACAACAACTGCCTCGGTCACAAGCGGCCCTAAGAAACTTGCACATTATCTCGAAACTCGTTCGCTTTCCGCCGGTCGCCTGCCCACCGAGACCTTTGTCTCTCGACTCAATGCGCCCTTCCGAGCAACCATCGGTACCACTCCAGGAAAACTACGTCTTCTGTTCATTTCTGAGCGAGCCGGACTGAACACGCCTCCGTTGACTTCAGATGACCTGTCAGACCTGCGCATCTTCACCAAGGCCCGTGTTGTATATGCATTGACAGCCGCAAAGGTCGCCGGCGCTGTTGCACAGACTAACATTTACGATTATAGGCGAGGGACAGGGTCACCAAACAAGCACAGCCATTTCGGTGTCCCACTAAGCAGTCTGGAGATCAAGTTGAAGGATACTCCCCAACACAGAACGACTGATGACCAATCTGTAGGCGAACTTGTCGTCACCGGGTCAACGGTCGTTGGGGGTGAGGCTGCCTTGGGAGTAAATGGTGAGTCGCGATATCTTCACATGTCCCGGAGTGTTGTTAACTTCAACAGCCACTATCCAAGAGGATCACACATTGGCATATGTGTAGATAGTTTATCCGTAAATTTCAGTAGGAATGACCCCTCACTCCTTTTTATGAACTCGGCCGTGGAAATACATCATTGATCAAATGATATGAAATATCACAGTGACAAAGTCTCCCTCGTCTTCTTGTACGATCTCCGCTTACCTGCTAAATGGATTCTTAATCCTGTTTGGTCCTAGCACTCAAGTCAAAAAAAAAAAGTCCTGGACCCTCACAGTGCTGCCTCCGCGACGACGAACATGAAGCATTTCCTTTTTTTTTTTTGCACACAAAACAGAGTATACAGCAATGCGCTATAGTGCTTGGAAGCCGCTGTATCGTGAGAAGAGGGTGTTCTACTATACAGGACAATTACAGTGTGGTTTGGGATGCATTGATGGCGATCCCTTGAGCATTGCGGTCCACCGGAGCGACTTCTACCACTACAATGCCGAGAAGACGCTTGTCTAAGTCGGCAATGGCTTTGTTCCTTGGCTTCCGGCCCAGCCAACCATCTCTTACTACCATCTTGTTGTTGGCTCTCCACTTTCTTATCATCGGGAGATTCTTGCCTGACAAATCCTGGTACCCATATCGCACGAAATCAACGTAGTACTGTTGGACATTCAACCCCCTCCTAACCCCCTCTCCAATAATCACCTCAACAGCACTTTCCATGCGCTCTCCATTCTTATGCCATCCCTCTTTCATCAAGCTACCCCACTTAGCCTCCTCCTCTTCCGTGTGGAACTCAACTGCATCCATGAGCATGGGATGGTCATCGGGATCCAAGTCCTCGCCATTATGATAGCACTTCATCAACATGTCCCTCACAGCATCATATTCCAACTCTTTCTTCCCCCTCAGAATCTTCCACATCTTCCCCAACCCCTTCTGAGTAAGCAACAAATGCGTCAACCCCCCCGGCTTAGCCCCATCCCTCGGATCTGCAAACAGCATATCGAGCTTGACAAGCAACAGCTGAAACGCAACCAAATCTCCATCCGACCAGATCCTCCTGTCCCGCACAAATCCCTGCCTCAACCCCGACGCCCGCACCTCCATCAGCGCCCAGTACTTACACAGCACCCGCGCCATGCCCGCAGGCACCCGATGCCCCGCCAGCGCAAGCGCAGTTAGAATCCCGCGCACAACCCGCTCGCGCCATAGCACCATGCCCACCCATCGAAACCCAGGCACATCGCGCGCCAGCCACGCCCTGTCATCCATGGGTCGTAGCATCGGATCCGAAATGCACACCTCGGGATGCAACACCCAGCTAAACACGAAGCTGGCAAACGGCGCATGGTACCGCGCATAGTCGTGTATCAACGACACGCTGTACTTGTTGAGGCGGTAGTGGAACTCCTTATCGGCAGCGTACAGCGCGATGATGGACGCGTACGGCAGGCGGATGCAGAACTGGAAGAAAAGGTGCGGGTGTCGCAGGAGTGCTTTGTAGATGTTAAAGGGGCCGCGTGCGGACTGCGGGGTGTGCGGAGTGTTGTCTGGGACCCAGGTTTCGACGGCGATGGGGCGGCGGCGATGGGTGTGGCGGTAGAGGATTTGGGTCGGGGAAGTGGCGGGTGGGGTCGAGGGCGTGGTTGGGGGCGACATTGAGTCTGCGGAGCGTTTGGGGGTGCTGAGAGGTTGGAGGTCTGGTTCTGTGTCTATTGTGTTAGCGAGGCTTGCTGGATATTTATTGGCACAGCAAGGCGGCAGCGTCATTGTGTGTTTGCGATATCACTGTGAGGTTGAGTGAACTTGAAGGTGAAAATTTGTTCAAGACATTTGCTTCGTTTAGTGTAATTGGTGCCTAGAAACTGTTATGAATTTGACTGTTTACAAAACTGAGGTGAAAGGCGGGCACAGAAGCTGCTTGAGGGCATCGTAACCTTGATACATCTGGGGAGACTTGTTAGAAAGCAGCTCTACTCCACTACGCCAAACAACCAATAAGGTGCGAATAATGAATAACGCTGATTTTTGGTTACAAGAGTGTATATTATTGACTGGTGGCGCCCTGGTACATTTAATTCTATACTTAATTGATTGTTAGAGAGATGAAGATGGAGCAATGGGCGGAATTGTACACTTGAGGCCGAGATATTGTGGCATATTGGAATGTCCTTTGAAGCAGGAGGCAGGCACAGACCCGCAGTCGGCGAGATGAGTCAAATATGCTTAGCTGAGTGCTACATGACGAGTTGGTGTCGGCGCCTATCCGCCCCATCTGATCTCACTCGGGGACCCCTACAGAGCCGCAAAGCTGACCCAATACCCCCCGATCACGTAAGTTTCTACCAAATCAGACCTTCTCTTAATTTCAGCCCAAAAGCCACTACATAAATGGATGCCACGAGACTGAGCTGAAAAGGAGACGAAGAATAAGCCCGTGGCAAAGGAACATGTAGTATGTGATGTGAATCATTTGTAGCAGAAGCTCCGATTCACTCAATTGCGCTTCTCCCGTGACTCTTTATCTCGCTCAGATCTGTCCCATTATTAAATTGATACCTGGCCTATACCAACTTTACTAGAAGTTATACTACCTCATGTCGTCCGCGAGCCACACTGGTCCCACGCATACCGACTACTACACGAAAGTTTTTGTGCATGAGGCAAAGGATAATAGGCTATAGGCGGCGCGGAGGTCAAGGCTTGTACTAACGATGTGCTCCCGGACGCGAACGAGGTTGGGGCATACAAAGATTACAACATATCAGAAAAGTCCTTTTCATCGGGAAAAAAAAATTGTAGCTTCACAATAAACAGCTTTGCAGTAGCCGTAGGAGCTGAGCGGCGACGGATGGCAACAGTCAAAATACGTGCAGTTACAGTTACAAGGGGTGAGAGGCGAGAGAGAAGTGCCGCGCGACGATTACTGCGTTTACCTTTACTAAAAATCCCCTCTCCACCAAACTCGCCTCTTCTCATATCTACATTAGTAGATAAGCTCTTTCTTCCTTTCTACCTGCCAGTTGCACTCTCGCTAGCTCATCGCGTCAAGCAGAACGCGCTTGCCTAAGCCAACCAAAACACCTTTCAGGATGGCGGCCAACTTACAAGGTCCTGCCTTGCCAATAACGCCTCGCTCGTCAAAAGCAACACCAAGAAAGATGACCGGACGCCGTAAAAAGGTGAGAAACAAAGTTGCTATGGAACCCGGCAAGCCCCAAGACCCCAGCTACTTCATAACGATTGATACTCCTGAGGCAATTATTGCCGCCTACTACGGCTTTAACGGCGTTGGCTTCTTTTGGCGATTTATGCTCAGCTCATTTGTCTTGCCATACTACAACAGGAGCATTGCCTACCGAGGCCATGTGACTTTGGAGAAGAGTTTGTTGAACAAGTCGGTTCGAGTAGTGTTTGGCTGTTTGGGCCTAAATACAGACCAGCCGATGCTATTAAGACCACGCCTATCAGTTAACTGAAAAGTGAGACATTGGCTATTTGAGACGTAGCAACCAGGAGATTATTAGCTATATACCACATTTTTTTCGCAGTATCTATAGGTAAGTTTGGAGTAATCTAAGGATACTGGTTACGTCTCTTAGTGGTATACTCCCTATTGTATACGTCTATCACTACTAAAAGGAAGGCGATAGTTCTACTTTAGTTTACCGCGAGTACGGGTGGCCAGGTCTTTGAGCAGCTGTTGAAGTTGTGCGTGAAGAAATAAACGACGGGGTCTCGAACAAAAACTTGCAACCTTGCTGGGGCCGAATTTGTCAATCACGCGAGTAGGGTACGGGATCTTCTTCTCGTACCCGCGCGGCTTCCAATGCAGGTATCGGGTGCTATCGCGCCAATTGACAGCACTTAGATTGCTCTCGGTATATAGACACACATGAGTAAAATAAGGCGAGTACTTTTCCTTGCCAGTAGCTCGGTTGAACTGGCATACGTTGAGAGTGGCTGTTTGAATGCCATCTTTTGGGGGTGGGCTTATCATGAGGAAGTAAAGCGACCTTACACCACCCCTACTGTTGTACGCTCCTTCATCACCGACAACGTCATGCCCCCGCTTCCCCAAACTCTTATTGTTATGACTGTCCTAATCGTGCTCTGACTGCAGCATAATGCGCTTAATATTTGTGTCTCAAATGTGCGCAAGCGAAGACCCAGTCGCTTTCTTCGATGACCACCTACATTTACCGACGCTCACCCGATTCCACTGTGCTATTTGACCGCAATTTGGTCTTGGGAAAGCCCGTGGAAAGCCCCACCGAAGCTTTGGTTGTTGAAGAGAATGAGGCACCATTTGGCGTTGAGCTCGAGTTGGTCTTGGTGGAATTTTGAGAGTTCTACTCGAGGATCAGTGACCAGTCCATCAAGACAATAGAGAATCTGGTATCGAAACATGTTGGCAGCTTCTGGTCGGGACATTTGTGCACGAAGAGGTAATGTGGTGATGGTATGGTGATGAGAGTGATGAAGGTGAATGATGAAGGTGAGTGATGAAGGCGCGTGATGAAGGTGAATTGAAGATGGGGTAAAGAGGGGCTTAAGTACAACATAAGGGAGTCTCCCCTTCATCGAGTGAAGGGAAGGGACTATACTCTTGCAATTCGTCAGTCCATTTCTCATTGTGAGTGTTTAACCATCTCCTTTCATCAACGAATCTTATAGACATCGCAAGACGCATGCATATACCAACGCGGGCATGTTAGAATTGCCGAGGGTAGCTGGCACTTGCGTTGGCGAGATGAAATCCTGGTACGGATGGTGAACCTCATTGGAAGTGGCTGTCCCTGCTGTTTACATCCCGTTTATAACCAGCATACATACTACGCAGATAGCTTACTTCATCGTTTTACCAGTACTCCGCATTGGCTTTCTCCTTCTGACAGTTCTGGCATGTCAACTGCGACAATATCACACCCTGGCATCTCGACCTTTGTTATATGCACCTTTTGCTCTATCAGTCGGTATCTACAATGCAATTCATCAAAGCGGTCTTTGATCATTTCTCGAGACGGCGCTTCGTATTTTCCATCCAGATGTGAATCGTCTTAGCCGCGACCGATTGGCTGAGATTGTGGCCTATGGTTGGTGCTGGCAGCGGTGGTGACAACTGCTGTGGCAGTGGTCATAATTGCAGACGAGCACTACGGCGCCGAGCTGAGGTTAGAGGTATAAGTTAGGCAAGGGCCCCTTCAGCACTTCAAAGTGAAGGAATCTCAGGTGTGAAATCTATGGTATACACCTGGTTTAGGCAGAAGGCACTTTTGCAGTTCACAGCCATCCCGCTACACCACCCGATGGCTGCGGTTACAGTATAATGCACTTAGTGTCTACGTCTCACCTGGGAACAGGGGAGGATCCAACAATCGTGTCCGACCATTCCTCATCACAGCCACCCCCCAATGCCCGTGGACGCTTAGGCGATGTATGTTATATTGTTCTCTGCTCTTGAAAATCAGTACCCCATCTGCACATCGGTACCACTTGGCATCAAAGTGGCATTGACACATGTGTCAGCCGTAGATTCAGTAGCAAAGATCACATATACTGACGACTGGAGTACCCTTTCTGTCGTTGCAGCCCAACCACAACCAACAAGTGGGAAATCCATCTGCGCTCGCCATTTCGCGCAAGTCTGTGGTGCGAATTAGTTGACTGTATTGGAATAAAACTCGAAGAATATTCGGGTGCGTACCAACAAACTTCAGTAGGAGTGCCCGTATACCCTTGATATGCTGTATTGCCAACACAAGAAAGAGATTGACGGGCGTTCTATTCTCTCCTATGAGATCTCGCATGACTCGTCAATCCCATGACGACAGCTGTGAGCGATTCGTCCTTGACATCGTCGACTTAGAAATCGGCAAGAGCGTTTCGTTTTGTCTTTTTGCCACGAGTGGCACAGAGCCAGCCCGGAAAAGGTGGGCATCATGCATACGGGAGGAGAGGGTGTACCTTTGAACCGAACTTATCCATCATCATGGTGATGAGATGACGTGTTGGGCAGGCGAGTGAGTGACTGAAAGAAATTGGAAAGAAATGGTCGATGGGAGCTGCTCAAGTATAACAGAGCTAGATATAGGTGAGACCGAATCGTTATTTTCGTAACGTTGGGGCATTATTTTTGTTCGGATGATTCTTGCAAAGTTCGTGGGTCTCTCGGAAAGCATGCACACGCAACAAGGAGCATCACGGAACCGCGATGAGAACACGTTAGAGCAAGAGATCGGGCATGACGACTGCACATATGCGGGAGACCGATGCGAGGACCAGACTCCGCAACATGACGACAGGAGGGATGATTCGTCTCTTGCGACCCTCTACAGCCCTCCAGTCAAGCCACTGCTACTAATGATGCCAGACCCTTTTCAATGTCTCCGGCTCTGCCTGCCATGCTTAGAGCACGAGACTCTCCCAACCTTTCAGGATTTGTCATTGCAGTATTTGGTCATCTTGGCCGGAGTGGAATAGATCAGGTGGTGAATACATATTTAGTTGCATGTAGTCTTCTGAACGTCTCTGTCACTCCATTGACTATTAGCATGCCTGATAGTAGCTAAGCGATGGTGTGATACCTCTGTTGAGTTGGTCTCGTTTGTTTTGCCACTCGTGTGATCCCTTCCCATCTAGCCATGGTAGATAACACTGGTTGGGGTCTCCAACCGATGTATGCACGATCATTTCTCACTTTCCCAATTGATGAGGCACAATATGAACGCAACATGAATGCATAAATTATGTCATCAATGAACGTAATCGTAACGTGCCTTTACTTCCACTAGGAAATGCAGGGTATATCCTCACTCCTCGTCAAACATGAATAGCAATGACCGCCCCATCCATATTGAATAACCTCCGTCTCACAGCCCCAGCACGACACCCACAACCGCAGCGCCAATCACGCCTCCAAGCCCGACTGTGACCCCATCAGCACCGTTACCTGCACCCCCTGTCGTCGCCACTGCACTCGCAGCAGCAACCTGCAATCCAAACGCCGTTGTGACTACTGCACTACCATTCACGGTCCGTGTTACAACACTCGTTGCCGTTGTTTTCGCAGAACAGCCCGACCACGTAGTCCAAGGCGCCACAGACTTCCAGGGTCCAGCGGTCCACCCAGGCCAGTCTGATGGCGGGCACGCACTACCGCCCCACCATGCGGTCCAGGGTCCGTTTCGCCAGTCTGAACGCGTAGACCAATGGCTCCAAGGGCCGTAGTTAGATGAGCCCCATGGGCCGGGGCCGTGAGGACCTATTGTGCGTTAGTGGTGTTGTTTGATTGTGCCTTTGCATTGGATCGGAGAGAGATTATGGCGAAATTAGGTCGACGTACCTCCCCACCTTGAGCCTCCGGGAGGGCCTCCAGATCCACCAGGTCCGCCAGGTCCTCCAGGGCCGTGATCAGGGCCGTGGCCAGGGCCTCCCGGTCCACCTGGGCCACTGCCTGGGCCCCAGCCGTCTGTTGGCCATGGCGCGGCTGTCAAGGTAGATGGGATTTTGCCATCGGAGACAAGCGATTTATAGATGGAGGACCACTTGGAAAGATCGGTGGTCGCCCATGGTGGACCGACCCAGTTGTTTGTTGCTGATGGTGCCGGTGGTGGTGTGACACTTTGAGAGAAAATAGGAGCAGCAAGTGCTAGGAGAGCTGTGAAGCTTAGTCTCATATTGATCGAGAAGTAATGTAATAACTGATGTTCGACCAATGTTCTTTGTTGATGTTTGTGTCGATGGTTGGTGGATGCAAGTGCGCAATGGGTAAACTCTCGGCCTTGTCGAATCTCGTAGCAAGCGCGGGCTTGAGCAACTGGAAAGCACAAATTACACGCGCATGCCAACCTTCATATACACCTACCACGACATGCGCGGCCCCCTGTATGATTGGCGTGTCGTGCCTTACACCTTGTCCGCCACGAAGGAGGGGGGCTGTTCACGGGTCTCCAGCCCAGTTGGCGAAGATCCCTCGCGATTGAACTCCAAACACGACGCTTACGCGTTCAAGGCGTGTCAGAGTCTTTGGTGTAGTTACACAAGAGACGTCATTGGCCAAGGGTTGGGTGTATCGGCGCAGGAAAATCGTTCAGCCCTGCGGCGCAAGCCAGCTCTTTAGTAGGGTGGGGCCAAAAATAACAGTTTAGGACAAAGAGGGATATGACGGGCTGGTTTGATAGGTTGCACAGATAGAACGAAGATCAGATGGGCAACGGCAGAGCTGCGCAGTGTGAGACTTTGGGCTTCGGAGAATAGGGTGGGGGGGAAACGCGGAGGAAACAGGCAAGAGACACCGCGCCTGCATATGTCGGCTTTTGCACGCGTCAGCACTCTACTGATTCGAGCCAGTAGCGGCCAAAGGCATCGTGGTTGTTGGGGATACGGCGAGGATTTGTGTGTTCTTTCAAGCTTTGCGAGATCTGAGATGGGTGTTCGAAGGCAAGGCACGTCGTCGGACCCCGCTCTTGTCCTATTTGGGAAGCCGGAATTGCACAGGCCACCCCATACCGATCCTCTACACGTCAGCCCCACCATCTTCAAGCAGAAGTCTTGCCCATCGAGGTCGCACGGCGTAGCCACGCGGGCAGGCAAAGTAAGCATTTCGAGCTAGGTGATGCATGCACAATTGACAGCTAAGCACCCCTAAGCAATGACGACGCGTACACAGCGTGGATGCACATTATGACCTAAACGTTTATTGTACTACCAACTACGAATCATGCCATCATGCGGTTGTCAGGTGGGGCACCTTGCTGGGGCGCACGTCGGCAGACAAGTCTCCGTCTTCACCGACCGAGGATCGGCATGCGAGGGTCCAACAGATCTGACCGGCCGCTGCAAAGGTCTTGAGCGCCTGGAATTCGCTTGGGCAAGCAACATCGTTTTTCCTCAACTCGTTTGAACTGGCGTGTGTCTGCTCTCGAGCGGTTTTTCCGATTGACTGGGGGAGAGACTCAACGTCGGCCGCAGCTAGGACCGTGTCAACGCATGCGATGAAGCGCGGATTGTGTGGGCTTCAAGATAGTAGGAGTTTCCTCATCGATGTCGGTGAGAGCGGGACAAAGAAGCAACACGAGGGCCTTCCAAGGTTGTAACAGTCATGGACTAGGTTATGATCTTTCAACTCGCTACTCGAAACGAAGTAGCAAGAGGTTGAAATCAACAGCAGACTTGCTCAGCATGCTGAGATCTGCATCGACGTTGTGGCCGACGATAGGGTGGTTCGGGAAAATCTGTGAGGCGGACGCATGGGCGATCCTCCCTGTGGAAGGGTTCGTGCAAACCAATGAGGACTGAAGTGACCGAGCCTGTCCTGGTTGACATCATGCACATAATCGTAAGCAAAGCCTAGTATTCGCCTTCGTGAGAGTAGAACAAGAAGGTGCATGTCACCATCTATCTCATTTTACTGCAGGCTGATTTGAATATTCCCTTTTCAGTTCAACCGCTTACAAGATCCTATCTAGCTTCGCTTTCCATCCAGTTTTCTCAGTTCTACCATCTTCGCCGCTTCCCGTGCTGATATTTTCATCTACCATACCTTGCTCGTCATAGATCTCATCCGGTAACACCGAATTCTCGATAAATGTCTCCGTCGGTGGCGCAACCCACAGCGATAATACCACGTAGACCAGACTGGTAGCAACGAATCCCAACATCCACCCGAAGGCGTATGGCCTGGCGCCTACTCCAGCATCGATCTTCGGATTGATGGATTGAATGAAGCCAGGTAGATTGGGCACAACGCCAACAGTGAACGCGAATAGAGCGCGCCAGTTGACACCGGCGGTATATCGATAGATGCCATTCGGCTGGTATAGCGCAAGTGTATCGTACTTGCGCTTGTGGATGACCCAGAAGTCCCAGACCAGGATTGCCGCGATTGGACCTAAGAAAACAGCATACGCAGCCATAAAGTTCAAGAAACTACCCGCACTCTTAAGAATCTTCCACGGAACAAGCGCCCATGCGACGACTGCGCAGATCAATTGGCCGCGCCGAATGTTGATGTATTGCGGGAAAAGGGCGGTCAGATCGTTCGCGGCGGAAAGCGAGTTTGCAGAGATGTTGACTCCGAGAGCCGCGAGCGCGAAACTAAAGGCGGCGAAAAATCGACAGGCGCGCGAATCCCAGTGCGATATCAAGGCCATTGGATCCCAATTTAATTCTCCATATCTGACGGCACCAGCAGATGTGGCCGCTACGCCAATAAAAGCAATGAAAGTGAACACCAGAGGAAGGAATGGAACATAAATTAGCTGCCATTTGACAGAGACACGCGAGTACCGCGAAAAGTCAGCCTGGTGGTCGTCAGCTCACTTAACATTATCGTTCAAAGTACTCATGACTGACCTGATTTACTGACAAGGTCGCAAAGTTTCCTATGACTGAAGTCAAAGACGATATAAACGCCCATGAATACTCGCTCCCTGATAACTTAGCCTTCTGATCAAACATCTCTCCGCCATCTGTAGCCACAAAAGCCCAGATCAAGATAGCGATCCAAGCTATTGGCACAATAATGCTCTTCGCCATGAACAGCCATCTCAGGCTGTTTGGATGCATGCATAGAAAGGGAAGACTAAACAGCCAAAAAATTAAAAAACTGATCATCGTGTTTGTCTCGATACCCTGGGATTCAGGTATACCATTGTACAATGTGAGGAAAGAAGGCCAAATTGCTCCCAACATAACTTTTACAGCATTGGCACCGTTCATATTTTGGATGGAGAACCAAAAAATCCCTAAAATGGCACGGGAGATGATGGCGACGTAGGAGCCCCAGAACCCCCAGGACGCGCGAGCCAGGACTGGGAAAGGCGTGTGATGGATTACGCCAATGGCGCCGTTAAGCGCAATAACGAAGGATATGATAAAGAATGCTAGGGCGACGATTCCTATGGATTCGCGCCATGTCAGGCCTCGGAAGTATCAGTACAGAGTATAGAATGTGGTGGTTGGGCACGTACCAATCGCAATGATGCTACTTGCAAATTGCCAAGAGGCAGCGCTTGGGAACTATCAGAAGGCTGTTGGAATTACACCTGTTTCCCAATGCTCACTTGAAGGCATCGCTGACCCAGTACGAGATGAAGCTGGTCACGCCCCACTTCCTCGCATGCCGAGGAACCGGATCCAGATCTTTGTTGGTCCTGAGCTACATCAACACGCTGATAGCGAACTCACTACAAGTTTCACTGCTTACCATCGTGCATTGCCTTCAGCAAATGTTGACTTGGGCTGCTCGACCTTGAGCCTAAAGTTGGGCCGCTCGATGATTGGCATCGCGGAATGCTGCGTGGGCGTGTCGGTGTTGAAGTTTATGGGTAGCGAGAGGATTCTTAAAGAACACCGAGATCAAGCCCCTCTTTATGGAAATAGCACAAGCGAGCCGGTGCCTAGCGAAGGAATATGCTACACCGTGATATCTGTGACCATTGGCGATAAGATAAGCCTTACCGTAAATGGTGGTTAGACTCGGTCCAAGGTGTGGCTAGACGGGCGGCTGCTTCAACCAACGAAGATGGACCAGTCACATCACGCGCATTGCCGTGTTCGCCAAGGCCTTAATGCATCGAGACCAGGGAATTTCGGAAGCCCGTTGCTTTCTATTGACGCCGACGGACCGCAGATAAGAAGGCGTGGCAAACAGGGATCGCGGAGCGTTCGCGGCTTCACCTCGGTTACGCTTCCCCAGGTGGGGGCTGTCCCCACGCACCCCGATGTCGCGTGGATGTCGCGTGGTGACAACGTGATTGTTGTGAAAGGTATACTTTAAAGGAGTTCTAGGCTCAACTTATTTTCAACAGTTCGAAAGTAAACCGATCAGGATAATCTGCGGATGACTAGATATCAACAAGCGGCTGTAAGGAGCCGACGACCCTCAAGCCATGTATCAACTCATCAGAAAATGACTCGAGAACCAGAGTTCATTCACAGACTCCAAAAGTATTCACCCTTCCCATTCTAGCCGCTCTGCATGTCATATGAAGCCTTTTAGTCTTAAATTCTGCCTTTAGGCTCGCAATCAGCGCACCGATAGCAAAAACCCCAACATCGTTCTTTCTCCAAAACCATTATTAGGTTCAATAATATATTTTAAAAAGATATGGGATAGATTTTTCCACAGTATTTGCTGTACGCCCCACTCTATCTCAGAGGTCTTAACGTCCAAAGGTATAGGTTCCAAGAATGCTGATGGGAGAAAACGCACGGATCGCCCTCAATGAAATACTCAGCGACAGGGCTGTCAACAACGTTAATCACCTTCTCAAATACACGATGCCTAATAATAACGACGAAAGAACGAATAGGACATTTGGGTTCCAGTGGCTCTTCTTTAAGAAAGCTAATAGCATGTACGACTACAGGAGATCACTTTCCATGGAATCCACGAAGTGATTCTTCCAATTCCCACTTGTCTCGATCCCTGATATAGCGGGGATTTTGTGCCCTAATAGAACAAGGGAGGAAGCGCACATGATCGATGATATAAGTTACACTTCCACCCACACCGCCCAAGGCCGAAGCAATAGCAGCATCACACATCGTATGACACGCGCTTCCCCAGCGGCCAGACACCGCTTCCAAGATCCATTTCTGTTCTATATGCTGCTTCAATTCCAGCGTATTAGTTTCCAGCGTAGCGACCTCGAGATGGCGAAGCGCATCCATAATAATGGCAGCAGCAGGAGCTTCGCGAACCTCGAGAACCTTGTGATCAGTTCTGATAGGCTCAAGCCCGACAAATCGGCCGTGGCCATATTTCCCCACCTCCCTATTCAGCAGGGCGATAGCTTCGATGAGGGGAAGTCTTTTATCGTTTACCGAGACGAGATTGCCCTTTTCAAAGCCAAGTGTAAGCTTCTGAGGCGTACTAGCTTCGCAGTGGCGCGTCCACTGATAGGCATCCTCTGGGATCGAGAAGCTCTCCGGATCGTCGAGTGGGCCGCTCTCAAACTCGCGGCACCACAAGTTCTCATCGCCGCTTAGCTTGCGGCTAGACATGATAGCGAGTCCAGCGGCAGCCAGTTCTTCAGCCTTATTATCCCGCGAGACGACTGAATAAACATATGGGCTCCCGAACTCGCCGGAAAACGCATAGCGCTGAATACTATTATTGAGCCGGGGCAAGCTGTTCTGAGACAGGTTTGCGGTATGGAGCAGCAGTCCAGCATTTGAGGCTTTGGCGTAATCCGTGACCAAACGGGCGATGATCGGACGGCTAAGTGAGCTGCTGATTGGGTACATTCCCATGTACTTTGCGTGAGCGCGGATTCCTGGCTTGACTCCTTCTTGAACGAATATCTCGCGGCCATCAAGACATTTGAACGTGGCACCGAAATGGTCCGCGTGTTTGGTAAGCTTGTCTTTGTCTAGAGGCTCCCCAACGTCCACCGCGACAGCGAGAATGTTTGTGAAGCCGAGCTTCTGAAGTCTGAAAAGCAGGTAGGTGCTGTCTAGGCCACCGCTGAACATGGTGACGACGGGAGAATCCTTGTTGCTGATTTTCTCGATATCCTCAAAGCTTTCAATGGGCTTCCTCGGATGAAGGCAAAACGGGAGTGTGGCTTGTGAATTTGCCTCTTGCTCCTCGAACTTTGCGCTGAAGCGAGCCAGCTTATGAAACAGAAATTTGATTTCATCAGGAAGGTCAGAGTGTTCGATGTCACGCTTGCCTGTACTTTTGTGGCAGAGTGGAGAACAGGAGGTCTTGACTTCGTTTTTCGTATCATCGAGGTCCACGGCGAATTTGTCAACAGTAATCCCGGAGTCCGTTGGAGGGAGGTTAATTTCAAAGATATGTCTGGCCTTAAGACGATTTCCGTAAAGCATTTTAGAACCGGTACCATTAATGACGAGCAAAATGGTGTCCTGGAGGAGATGATTGAGGCCCTCAAGCGCAGCAATACACGTTTCCTGCGCATTGGCTTGAGTAGCGAGTACAAGAAACTGGTTGGATCTGACAAGTTCTTCTAAGCCAACCGCTTTCCCGAGTGCGGCCGTTTTACTGATGCCGTTTCCATAACCCAGTAGGGTGCTTTCATCTTTAAAAGCCTGTGGGACCGCACCGGAGTGATGCGACAATTCACAAGGCGTGACAATTACTCCACAGGCTTCCAGGTAGGCGGCGAGACCAATATTGGTATTACCAAACCCCAAAAGGCCGACGCTGAATTTCTCGATCTAAATGAATTAATACAAAAAGAATGGAAGGTGGGATAGTTCTAGTACCATTATATCTCCGCTCGTAGCACGCCAAAGACAGCCCGCGAAAGCAAAAGTATCTCACTGAGCTGCGATTGAAGGTGTGTTGCCTAATCCCGGTAGGAGGCCCAAGTTAAAATACTGACGACTAATTATTGTGCAACGAGTAATATCTTTTTTTTTGTTTGTGCCTTGATGCAATGCAACGCAACTTCATCACATAAACTTCAATCGCCGAACACACGTGGAAATACAATTTGACGCTGCGTATCGTCTCAAAAAGGACACCGCTCCCTGGCCCACCTCCTTCCGAGGCTGGCTTGGATTTCCCGATGGGGCTCAATAATCTACCAATCGGGGAAGGTACCAGAAGAATATTTTAGCCCTTTTTCAGGCTACTACATCGGGAGATGGTGTTTCTTGATTACTTCATACCGTGATCGATTGAGTTTCAGATATCGTGTGCACCGGCGACTGTTCAAGCTCGCCCCGATCCCGGTGCTTTGCAATGTCCCTACTGGTTCGTATTCCCGCCCAGCTTTTCCTTTTTACCGACGAGAGCTTACGGTAATAGGCAGCAAAAGCATTGTTTGGACCGAAATAGGATAGGGGAGGTCTGTATCGGCGATCAGTTCGGCTCAAACCGAACGCAGTTTCAAGATTTTGTCGTGATCTGCACTAGCTAGTATTTTGTTTGGTCCGCGTGCCGAGTGTGCTAAAATTTCTATATCTCATCGTAGTTTAGCGGTACGCTTTGTCTCCGATATAGACCTGCTTCCACAGCGAGTCATCATTTGAGCCTGCAAATGCGTACCTCCAGATGTAGGTTTAAAGTTCATTCAACATAAGCAAGGTGATATATGCCGTGTACAAATTATCCGAATCTCGGAGGAAAACTTCATCATGTCACATCGGACCCGAGCGTTCAGCTGCGGGCTAGCCTGTATTTTAGTTACAGTAAAAATTCGACATACAATAAGTGGTTTTAGCCCAAAGCCAGAGTCCCACAGAGCTCGACTTTTGAAAGCGGAAAGTAGAGAGGGTTATGAATATTAGCAGGTGTTTTATCGTGTAAAAGTATATAAACATTTAGATGCAACGAAACAGCTGGATCATTCCCCAGACACAATCACATCAGGAAACGAGGATAAGGAAAAATAAAACAGAAAATTATAAGTGAACTTGCAGTTCTCAGAACTGCCTCCTCCAATACTTTAGTAGGTGCAGAAATCCGACAAGCCGTGAATCCCTAGCACCATAAACATACTAACTTTCTACAACAGACGGATTGTTGAAACGATGAGTCTTTTCTCTGTAGAAGACCATGAAGCCCAGGTCGATGAATTCAATTCCACCAAAGACGCCACGACTCTAGGACACTGCATACACCAGATCATCGAACAATCTGTGTATCGATATTCAGGCAAAACTGCAGTTATTTGTGCCGACGAAAGAGTGACCTTTGGGGAGCTCAATTCAAAGGCAAATAATTTTGCTAGCGCCTTGTTACAACGAGGCATCGGGCGTGGTGACCTTGTTGGAGTTGCCCTGGAGCGTTCCGTCGACTTGGTCGTGGTGCTGTTGGCGGTGTTGAAGACCGGAGCTGCGTATATCCCCATGGCCCCGGCTCTTCCTGCAGAGCGCATGCGGCTTATGCTAGAAGATGCAGGGCCAAAGTTAGTCGTGGCTAGTACCGACACGCTGCATACACTTTCATCTTGGCAAGGTGCGTGTATAAGCATTGATGAAGTCCGATACGACCCGGACACCGACAGCGGCAACCTCGGGGTAGATGTACACGCCGAAGATCTCGCTTACGTTCTATTCACATCGGGATCGACGGGTAGGCCTAAGGGCGTTGAGATTGTTCACGGAGCTGTGACCAACTTTCTATACTCGATGAAGCGGGAGCCTGGATGTTGCGAAGATGACCGTTTATTGGCCGTCAGTACTATTGCCTTCGACACAGCGGTCTTGGAGCTATTCCTACCGCTTCTGAGTGGTGGCACGGTAGTCATCGCCCAGACTCACCAGATCAAAGACGCAGTGGCACTTTCTAGGTTGATGGAGCTGCACGCCATCACGATGATGATAGCCACGCCAACGATCTGGCAGATTTTGCTGGATTCGGGCTGGCAAGGCAAACCCCGGCTTAGGAAGCTGCTGTCCGGCGGTGAGGCAATGCCTCGCCAGCTCGGCGAGCGCTTACTAGGTTACAGCGATGTGGTTTACAACATGTACGGCCCGACAGAGACGACTGTGATTGCGAGCTGTTGGAGAGTTCGCCGAGGGGAGGATGTGGTCATTGGAAGGCCCTTAGCCAACGTCCAGTTTTACGTACTCGATACACAATTATCGCCAGTGGCAATAGGCAGCTCTGGAGAATTGTATATCGGCGGAGCATGCTTAGCCCGTGGCTACTTGAACAAACCCGAACTTACTCAGGCTCGGTTTGTGAAGAGCCCATTTCACGACGGTCTCTTGTACCGCACCGGCGACCTGGCTTGCTTTTTGAGTCCCCAGAAACTGCGTATTATGGGTCGAAACGACAATCAGGTCAAGATTCGGGGGCACCGAATTGAACTGGGTGACATTGAGGCAGCCATCACTAGCCACCAGGACATCTCCAGCGTGGTGGTGATCCACCGTGATGATCGGCTGATTGCTTATTGTGTGCGGAAGCGTTCACATAGAATGGATGCGGACCAGGCTCCTGGCGCCGTTGAGCCTGCCAAGACCGCAATCGGTTCATTGTTGCGTCCATGGGTGGCCGAACATCTTCCCGACTATATGGTTCCAGCATTTTTCGTTGAAATCGACGAGCTTCCACTGGGTCCTACTGGCAAAATCGATTGCAATTCCTTGCCGGATCCTTTGGCCGAGGTCGAAGTCACAGCCATACCTAGTACGGAACTGGAGCACCAGATACTGGCCATCTGGTCGGATGTCATTGGGCATGATCGTATTGGTGTTGAGGATAATTTTTTCGAGGTTGGCGGAGACTCAGCCCGCATTATTCGTGTGCAAGTGAAGCTGGAGAAGCTGGTGGGTCGGCCAGTGTCTACTGCCGAACTGTTTCAACACTACACGATCAAGATGCTAGCGATGCATCTAGCTGGCCGAGAGGAGCCAATACGTATGCGTGATAGCACTTCTGATGATCACGAACCCATTGCCATTGTTTCCATGTCCTGTCGGCTCCCCGGCGACCTCAACACGCCTGAGAAGTATTGGGAGCTGCTTGCTGACGGCCGCGATGCGACCTCGGAGGTGCCTAAGGGTCGCTGGGATGATGCATTCTACGATGCTGACCCAGATGCTCCTGGCAAATCATACTGCCGCCGGGGGGGCTTCCTCACGTCCATCGATTCGTTTGATGCCTCTTTCTTTGGTATCACGCCACGAGAGGCTCGAGCGCTAGATCCAACACAGCATCTCATGCTGGAAACGTGCTGGGAAGGATTTGAACGGGCTGGCTACACGTCCCCGCAGTTGCGTGGAAGCCATACCGGAGTGTTTATTGGCATTTCCAACATCGCAGCCCATCACGGTTGCATACATGCCCCGACGCTAGAACATCTCGATGGCTACGCGGGTACGGGTGCTGCTGGTGGAACCATCTCTGGGCGTGTTTCTTATATACTAGGGCTCGAGGGCCCCACCATGACTGTCGATACAGCATGTTCCTCATCGCTGGTAACCACGCATCTGGCCTGTGCTGCATTGCGCCATGGTGAATGCGATTTAGCTATCGCCGGCGGCGCGGGACTATTACTTACGCCAGGATTGTTCATCGAGTTCAGCCGGCTGGGTGCCATGTCACCTGACGGCCGCTGCCGATCTTTTGAAGCAGATACGCAGGGGGTTGGCCTTGCCGAGGGAGCTGCGGCCATTGTGCTCAAGCGGCTGTCTGATGCGCAGCGCGATGGCGACACGATTCACGCTGTGATTCGCGGCTCAGCCGTCAACCACGACGGGGCCAGCGCGGGACTGACGATCCCAAGCGGCTCTTCACAACATCGGCTGATCCAGACAGCGCTTATGGCGTCTGGGCTGAAAGCAGAAGATATCGACTATGTTGAGGCCCATGGCACTGGCACCAAGCTGGGCGACCCCATTGAGGGCATGGCGCTGGCTGCAGTATTTGGCGCGAGCAGGGCGGCGACGGCCGACCCACTGTGGATTGGCTCAGCCAAGTCAAACATCGGGCATACTCAGGCTGCGGCGGGCATTGCGGGCTTGATCAAGGTGGTGTTGTCGCTGCGACATAGCACGCTGCCGCAGACGCTGCATGTAGTCAATCCAACCCCGGCCGTGGAGTGGAAGCGCGCTAGAATGTCGCCCCTGCGGGAGCATCGGGCGTGGACGGCCCGACCCGACCGCCTGCGCCGCGCCGGGGTCAGTGCATTTGGCATCAGCGGCACCAATGCCCACGTCCTGGTCGAAGAAGCACCTCGACAAAGCCCGGCCCAGCCCAGCAGCAACACAACGCCCATTGCCTTGCCAGTGCTGCTGTCGGGCTGCAGCCATGCGGCAGTGCGCCAGCAAGCGCAAAAGCTGCAGAGGCATCTGAGTAGGGCCAGCAGCCTCGGTGACATAGCCTATTCACTGGCAACCACACGCAACCATTTTCGCCACCGACTGGTGGTCATGGCCAAGAGCGCGGACGAGTTGCTAGACAAGCTCAAGGCTGTCTCCACGCCCAAGACTCGCGTCCAAGATGCTCGCGTGGCCATGCTGTTCACTGGCCAGGGCAGCCAGGTACCCTGCATGGGCAGGGAACTCGCCAAGCATTATCCCGTCTTCCGCGAAGCCCTGGAGCAGATGGCGCTCCAGTTTGCTGGTGAGCTAAAAGAACCGCTTCTCGACGTCATGTGGGCTGCTGGCGATAGTGATGCTGCTGCGCTGTTGCAACGAACAGACTATGCTCAGCCTGCCCTGTTCGCCCTTGAGGTGTCCCTCTGGCGGCTCTGGGATAGCTGGGGCGTGCGACCGGATGTTGTGCTGGGCCACAGCGTTGGGGAGTTGGCAGCTGCTCATGTCGCTGGGGTCATGGACCTGTCCGATGCCTGTCGGCTGGTGGCTGCGCGCGGCCGCCTGATGCAGAGCTGTCCTGGCGGTGGAGGCATGCTATCACTCGAAGCGGGCGCTGCTGAGGTAGCAGCGGCAATAGAGACACTTGGCTTAGATGGTAAGATCTGTATTGCTGGATACAATACACCGGTGCAGACAGTCGCGTCTGGCGGCATGGATGGCCTCGTGTGTCTCCAAGCACACTTCTCGGGCGCGGGCCGCAGGGCCAAGATGCTCGCTGTATCCCATGCCTTCCATTCCCACCACATGGACGGTATGGCAGCAGCTTTTCATGCCGTCGCCAAGACAGTTCGCTTCATGCCACCGCAGCTAGCTATGGTGAGCACTCTCACTGGCAGATTGGCCGACGCTGGCCTGCTACAACAGCCTGATTACTGGGTCCAACAAGCACGCAGCCCAGTCCGGTTCAGTGATGGCATCCAGACACTCGCCAGCCGTGGAATCAGAGCCTTCCTTGAGCTCGGCCCCCAGCCAGTACTGTGCGGTATGGGCGCTGCGTGTCTCGCCGACGACGACCAGATGAGCTTGGCAGCCTGGCTGCCGTCCCTTGCTCCCCACAGGGACGATACCGATGTCATCCAGGCCAGCCTTGCCGAGCTGCATATTCAGCACGTGCCAGTCAACTGGCTGAGTTATTTTCGGCCATTTGGCTTCCGGCGGATGGACCTACCAACTTACGCCTTTCAGCGGGAGCGCTTCCCACTGGCAAATAGCGGCTTCCGGTCTGCAGGAGCCAGTGACAATTACATTAGTGGCACGGTGCGAGAGGATCGTTTCCAATTCGAGATTCAGTGGAATCGAGTGCACACCATCGATGAACGCCCTCTTGCCGCTAGTCTTCCCGGCAATGGCGCGGTATGGGGTCTCTCCTCGCCAGCCGGCGACGTGCCTTGGGCACCCGACGTAATGGCCGCCTTGTCGCGCGCCAACATCCGATCCCTGCAAGTCGACGAGGTCAGCGACGCCGACGAGCTGGATGGCCTGGTATGCTTATGGGATTCGGGAGCAGCCGTTCTACAGCAGACGCGAGATTTGACAGCAAGGGCATTGTCGCAGCTGCAACTTGCAGCCAGGACTGGGTTTGCAAGACCCCTGGTGTGGATCACCCACAATGCATTAGGGGCATGCGCGGAAGACGGCGCTACGGGGCTCGGAGCCGCAACCCTATGGGGCCTTATGCGCACGGCCCGTATCGAGCACCCAGAGCTGCGGCTGCATTTGATCGACATCGATGCAAATGAATCTGCGGCTAATGCCCTCGCTTCCGTGATTTCGTCTGCCTTAGTAGCAGCGCCGCAACCCGAGTATGCCGTGCGACAGGGGCAGATCCTCGTGCCACAGATGCAGAGCGTGCAATCGCCCGCATCAAACCCCACCAACCGGCAACTCATACGCCGCGATGGTGCGGTTCTGGTAACAGGCGGCCTTGGGGAAATTGGCCAGCACATGGCTCGATGGCTGGCAAAGAGCCATGGGATCCGCGATATAGTTCTGACTTCCCGTCGCGGCGCAGAAGCACCTGGTGCCAAGGCCCTCGTGGCTGAGCTGTTGCAGCTTGGCGCCAAAGCTACCGTGGTCGCCAGCGATATAGCTGACCCCGACAGTGTACAGGCACTCGTGGCAATGTTTGGCTGTGACAGTCGCCCGTTACGGGGCGTGATTCATACTGCAGGCATACTGGATGATGGCGTCCTATCAGCCCTAACACCGAAGCGGTGTGGCACAACATTTGAGCCCAAGGTAGACGGCGCCTGGCACCTACACCAATTGACTCGAAACATCGATCTTGATCTTTTCATAGTGCTCTCTTCCGTTTCGGGTGTGCTAGGCAACGCAGGTCAAGGCAACTATGCCGCTGCGAATACCTTTCTCGACGCCCTCATGCAACTGCGTCGAGGCGAAGGCTTACCAGCTACCTCGATTGCCTTGGGTCTCTGGGGTGGCGAGGGAATGGGAGGCAGGCTCAGCAAGATGGACCGTATCCGCATTGCTCGATTCGGTCTTGATCCCCTGAAGCCTGAACAGGCCCTGGACCAAATTGAACATGCTGTGCGCAGTGGTCGTTCGCTTTCCGTTGTGGCTGCATACGACCTGGAGCGGCTCCGGAGTTATTATGAGGACAGAGGCGAGATACCACAGCTGCTTCAAGTTCTGCTTGGTCATGCTAGGAAGCAGTGCTCCAAGAACGACGAAGCCCGAGACCTTCGCAAGGCGCTAGGTGAGGCTCCCCGCAGCCAGCACGATGCCATTGCGGTCAGTATGGTCCGAGACACGGTGACCGAAACTCTGGGATTCTCGTCATCAGCTGATGTTGACGTCGATCTCCCATTGCAGGACGTTGGAGTGGACTCGCTGACCGCGGTTCTAATACGCAACCAACTAGCTGCTCTGACCGGCTTGACATTGACCCCCAGGATCGTGTTTGAGCACACGAATCTTAAATCTCTTAGCCAATTTCTGCTATCCCAGGTACAGAAAAGCCTGGAAGATTCATCCAGTGAGAGTGATTCTAATACTGCTACCCCGGCTACAACGGCATCAATAAATTCTATTGTGAACATGCCGGCGATCAGGAAAGGATGCGTCGATCCTAGCTTTACATTTGCTGGTGCTACCGAGTGCCCCAACACTGTTTTTATTACAGGCGCTACAGGTTTTGTTGGTGCGCACATCATGCACGAGCTGCTCAAGCTAGGCCTTACTGCCTATTGCTTGGTGCGTGCTGCTTCTGTTGATCATGCCATGAAGCGGCTAGTAGACACACTTGCTAGCTATGGCCTCTGGGAACATGACTTTGCTACATTGATTATTCCAGTCGTCGGCGATGTTACACGGCCTTTGTTCAACCTAGCAGAAGACGTATTTGAGCAGCTAGCGGACCAAGTTGATGCCATCTGCCACTCAGCCGCTCTGGTCGATTGGCTACGGCCACTGGAGGATTACGTTGAACCAAACATTCTCAGCACGCATGAGGTTCTGCGTTTAGCCTCCCGCGGCCGAGCCAAAGCAATCCATCTCATCTCAACAATTGCCACAGTGCCTAAGTACCTAGGCCACGACGTTTCCGAAGACGAATATGAATACGGCTACGCTACCTCGAAGTGGCTTTCCGAGCAGATGATAGCAGCCGCACGGTGGCGTGGCGCCACGGCTTCGATCTACCGTTTACCGTACGTTTCCGCTTCGGCCTCGACTGGCCATTTCCGGCTCGACCGTGGCGATTTTTTGCACAACTTAATCGCTGGCAGCATTGAGGTAGATAGCTTTCCACTACTAGATGCAGATCTGTCGATTATTCTACCAGTCGATTATCTAAGCCAGACCGTGGTCACCGTCATGACCGAAGACAGACATCGAATCGGGCAGAATTTCGACTATACGAATTCACAAGCCCCGACTTTTACTCGCTTTTTCGAGCTCATGGGCGCAGGGCAGAAGATTGTGCATTTCTCCGAATGGAAGCAACAGGCAATGGAGTATGCCATTGCGCATCCGACAAGTTCCCTGGCACGCATTGCCGCCATGCTTGATGGCTGTACTGATGAAAATGCGGCCGCGCTATTCAAGGGACCGCAGCTTGGTCAACATGTTCTAGGGGGTAAAGATTACCCGGTGCCCCCGATAGACGAGCAGTACGTTCAGAAGTATTTGGAGCATGTTCGTTTGGCAAGGACAGGAAAAGCCTAGTGCTAATATACAAATATATGCTCTTGTACTATTCCAGCTATCATCTAATCGTTACATTTCACTGCATTCGGTACCTCCTTTTGCTTTTGAGGCTCTTTCCAGCTTAGGAGTACGGAATATTCAAGATTAATCGACGGTTATGGGAGATATTGATTCCTTTCAACAGAGAACTCGAGCCAGCACAGTAAGGCTATAGACGGGCGGCAGCATAAATTTACTATTATACCCAAGATAACCAACATCGTTGATTATTCTTCACCTTTTTGTAGGTTGTATAACCAATAATATATCTTCTTTTGAGCCTAATTGGTTCACTTTCGATTATGGAAGTTGAAAATCTTTGAAGTTTGCCACGAGACATGGCGATGATTCGCGGTCGATACTCTAGTCCGATACCGGCCAGAATCTGTTTAGTGAGGGCTAAAGCACTGAATGGTAGCAAGGCGCTATTACCTGAGAATAATGTCCAGTGCATATGTAGTTGCTAACGTCAAAAATATAAAATACACCTTTTGCATAGACGTAGTGCAGGGTTCGGACAGATCACAGTGCCAGCTGCATGGCTTTGCTGCAGGGTAGAAAGTATAAATTAAACCTAGTCAATGTTACATTTCTCGGGCTGTTTGTGTCACCCCGGATCCCCGCTCTTGATCTACACGATCTTACACCACGTCTTCCAACAACACATCAGGGTTTTCTGCAATTTGCTTAAAACCCGGTTCGTAAATCGTGCTGTGCAGGAGTATCGCGCCTCCAAGCTGTGAAAGCCCCAATTAGAGCCACGGTTTCTGGCTCTCTTTCCCGCTATTTCGCACCCGAACCTCTATCAACGTGATGCGTATCGCAATTGCTGGAAACGGCGATCTAGCTCGTTACATCTGTGAAGAGTTCACGAAGATTGGTCATGAGCTCGTCATCCTGACACGGTCCCACAAGCCAGAACTCGATCGTCCGGGAGTCACTCAGTTCATTGTCGACTATACCCCGCAATCCCTCAGTGGCCCGCTCAGCAATTGTGAGGTATTGATATCTACAATTGGGGATGTATCTCCGTTGTACGTTGACATTCACCGCACTCTTATCCAGGCCTGTCAGGAGAGTTTGACATGCAAGCGTTTTGTACCTTCCGAGTTTGCAGGAGATATCGAGACTTACCCGGACCAGCCGCTGTTTTACTCCCGATCCCGTGAACCTATCCGAAATCTGCTATGCGAGCAGATAGATGTTGAATGGACTTTGGTTTCGGTGGGCTGGCTAGCCGATTACGTCGTGCCAGCTAAAAATCGGTACATCCGGGACATCGGCGTGTCTTGCCCCGTCAACATATCCGACAACAGCATGGTAATTCCAGGGACTGGGAACGAGCCTGTAGACTTTACCTGGGCGCGAGATGTTGCAAAAGCGCTGGGGAAACTCGTCATAGCTCCAGTCTGGGAGCCGTATACATACATGTCCGGCGAGCAATCAAACTGGAATGAAGTCGCAAGGGTTATCAGAGACAAGTACTGCCCGGATATCAAGATCCAACACCTATCGCTCGGCAAAATTGTGGAGAGCATCAGGACCTCGGAAGATGATGATGCTGTTGCCCTTTTGGAGCATCAGCTGCTCTCGGCAAGCCATGCGTGTTCCTTGCCTCAAAAGATGGTACGAGCACAGAGACAGAAGTATTTTCCTGATATTCGCTTTCGCTCACTTCAGGATGGCTTGGCTGAATTTGACAATGACTCGGAAACCATTCTATGAGTTGCTGCTGTTGGTATAGTTGAGTGGGTAACGCATAATCAATCTGGCTATGTTAGGTCCGTTGTTGATGTGGATCTTTTACTAGTTGTTGGCATATTGTGTTTCGGTGGACTTCGGATATGTAGTAAGAGCCGCTTCATCTACAAAAATAAGGGCCGATGAATACATCAACTTAAAGTTCTAGCTGAAGGCTGCATGATACAGCACTCCTGCGGTAGAGCAACTGTACATCCTGTATGTAGCTGTTAGACCGCAGCTCTACTCCACTACACCAAACAACCAAAAATGTGCGAGTAATCAATAACGTTGATTATTGGAGTAGAACAGTATATATTGTTAGAGGGACCCCCGGTCCAGAGCCTTCCGGCTTACGCGTTCGCGCAGCTGCTTCGCAGCCTTACAGTAGCTAGTGTCTGGGAGGGACATAGTGCATATGCAACACCATAGCTACGGCAGTAATACGCTAAACATGTCTACTCATCCATTGCTATCATTCGTAAGATTTATCAAGGTTACAGCCGGCATCTTGATTGCAGTGCTCGGCGACCAGGATCTTCGGGTATCGTGCGTTGATTATTTGTTTTTATATTGCAGTTCGGCATCATACTTGCATGAAACGAGCGGGGGGATACGATCTCAGCCGACATTCGGGTTGTCACCTGAACGCCGTTTTGGTATCCTCAAGTATATATTGAAGCCTCTGTTCCATGAGGATCTTCAAACCTATTCCTACCCTCGCAGAAAGCCGAAGGCACTAACAAATCTCATATTACACAACCAAGATGGGTTCAATCAAAACAGTTCCAGAGCTCAAGGCTTTTCCAAATGGAACGCCTATGAATATCGTCTTTGATACCCTCTACCGCGATGGCGCTGTCAAGATTAAAGGTATGATCGGCCCAAAAGAAATTGAAGCCATCCAAGCCGATCTTAAACCCCACTTCGACGGCGAATACAAAAGCGGGCTCAGTGTCTTTGCAAAGGAAACCAAGACCATCTGTGGAGTCGCTGGTAAATCCCCAGCCGCAGTCAAGGCTATTTTACAACATGACACGGTGAAGGCATCGCTTAAAGATGTACTTGAGACGACGACAGAGAGTTGGTGGGGCGACACACGCAATGTGTGTGTGAGTCCGCCTCTTTTGAGTAGCTTCTTTGCAGTTCGTGTTGGGCCTGGAAGCGCAAGACAGGGCCTGCATAGGGATGATCAAGATCATCACGCAACGCATACGCATCAGGATCCGAGGGAGACTACAAAGATGGGTGTTTTTACTGCCAGTAAGTCTCACTGCATTTCAGCTGCCAGCGAACGAACAAGTTAATGGATGAATAGTAACGAAGGCCACGCGTGAGAACGGTGCCACGGAAGTGGTCCCCGGCTCTCACCTTTGGGATGACGAACGCAAGCCTGGCCAAGATGAGGTTGCGTATGGCGAGATGGATCCTGGGGATGCGCTCTTGGTGTTGGGCAATACATATCATGGTGCAGGCGCGAACAAGTCGGAACACGATCAGCGAGTCGTTCTTGTGGGCTTGTTCTGTAAGGGTATGTACAGAGCCGAGGAGAATCAGTTCTTGGCTGTTGACCGAGAGACGGTCAAGGGGTATGATTATGAAGTGCAGGATCTGTTGGGATGGAAGGCTAGTGCGCCGTTCTGCGGATGGGTTGATTTGAGTCATCCGAGCGAACTGATTAGGGGAGAGTCGAAGATTATGGAAAACGATATCTTCTAAAAGGTTGGGCCACGACAAATTTTTGAATGATGATCGGCATCAAGATAAAATTTATGTCAAGTTCCCTTTCACACATTCCTGCTCGACAATGTTCGAGATTGAATGATGTCTTGACATTGGCTGGTTAATATCTCTCTTTTCAACAATGAGGTTGCCAAAGGGCAGCATATGAATTACACATTTTGTGTAATACGATTTTTGCCAATAGTCAGCGATATGCATCTATCAATATCTCTGGAAAATGAGGTGCTAGCAATGTAGAATTTTGGAATTTGTGTTGCGTCCCATCTCTCAGTTAGCCGCAAAAGTAGGATGTTGACCACTTGAGATTTAGCAGCCGGAAGATATCTACCTAAGTAGATTCTCAAGCTACCTAAAACCTTTTTCGGGTATCTACAAGTACGGCTGGAGTAATACAAGATTCCTAGTTGAATTATACGACATTATTTCGTCTACTGCATACATCTAGCATTGACATAAGGAGAGAAATTCGCCCATATTTTCAGTTTATCGAGAGCCATGAAATGTTGTATAAAGCGCACGGACACAGTGAACTAATTCGGGCCTATTGTCACCATTTAAAGGTATATAGAAATGCAGGACAGTTCCCAATCACAGGTGTCTCTCTTCGTCTCTCCGCCTCGGCTCTGGCATGGAATAAAACTTCTATACTGTTAGGATTAGAAATCTTTAGTAATCAGCATGACTGAGCCTTTTTGGAGATTTGTCTGCGAATTCCACAGCCTTACTTAACTGCTAGTTTTATTCTGTGGAGAGCTTTGTTATTCTCTATATCTCAACTCAGCCCACACCCAGGCTATGAAAAATTAACAGCATTGCTTGCAGGCGTAGACTACTCTGGCCTGCTACCTCTAATCGGACAGGATGCGGTTTATTTTACCGAAACCGCAAGGAGGGGGTATGTTTTTGAACAGGAATGGGCATTCAGCTGGACTTAACAAGAGTAATGGCTTTTGTTGCGAAATGCAGTTGGCATAAGAGAATTTGATATAATGGTGCTGACGTATTCAGATCTTCCACTTGTGGGAGTGCTGCTAGTCACTGCCTCAGCATGGGCCGGCGTGTTGATCGCTAACGCCTCACACTTCGTGGCGGTCCTCTCCTTGTATGGATTTCCATTGAGGATGTTTAGACGAAGCCCGAAAGCCGAGCATTTAGCTTCTCTCTCAGTTTCGCTACACATTATCTCTCAGCCGGGCTGTTCCTATCCGCACCTAACGGAGGGGGTCCGTCCGCTCTCCCCCATATCCTGGGAATCCTCTTGTACACTAAAAGCTTTCGATATCAACGCAAAGGCGCAATCATGCAGAGGGATTTATGGCTTCCGCTTTGCGGTATGTCCATTGGAGTGGCTACCACGCTTCGAAGCAATGGTCTGATTGGTGGAGTTTACTTCGCCTATGATGCTTTCCTAGTGGAACGCCAAGTGCCTTCAAGGTACACGTCTTTGATGCGAATTAGAAAGCTCTTCGTTGCAATGATTTCCGGGTCTTTGGTCGCTATAGGATTTGCTATACCCCAAATCGTGGTTTATCGGGAATACTGTGGTTCGGGACCGCTGAAACAGAGGCCGTGGTGCAGTGCACTACCGCCCAGCATTTACACATTCGTCCAAGAGCGCTACTGGTGAGTTGAGCGCCACAAGGAAAAGTTCTTCGCTAACATCAGGGGAACAATGCGTTTTGCAATACTGAACCGTACCAAACATCCTTTTATTTGCCCTTGCTAGCCCTATGCTTACAATGATGATCGTTTCATCGATGTAGGGTTTCAATCACTCAAGATCTAATATCATGACGCGGCAAGACGAACATGTGGAGGATACTACAACCTTGCTGCACATAATTTTATGTCCTCAGGCTTTATGATGGCCAGGATTCGAACAGACTCAGCTTGTTGTTACTACGTTAGAGAGGAGAGTAATCGTGGGCGGATAACGTCGACTCGGAGATCAGCGCGGTCTGGCTGAACAGTGCCACGATTTCTCGTCTTTGTTGGTACGCGCCATCTGTCTGCGATACCGTTTGAAAAGTCCTCAGATCCATGTCATTTTGTCGACTACATAACTGCCGTCCGGGTCTTTGTACACATCCACTGGTGGCCCGATGTGGTCAAGCGCGGCTGATAATCTTAGCGCCATCTGCGGGGAGGTCCAACCGAACATTTGGCATCACCGCAACCCTACAGCTATCTGCCCAAACAACCCTCAACCCATTCTCTCCATGCGCACCATGATCCTGTAGATACTTTCGAATTGCGCCTCTCTCTTTAACAGATCTCTTTCCCCATAATGGCGTCGGCCGTGTTTTTCCTCGACCTGAAGGGCAAGGTGCGCTTGTGGGGTACCTAGGCGAAACTCCCTGCCATACTGACAGGTGCACATAGACCCTTCTGGCGCGCAACTACCGGGGAGATATTCCCATGTCAGCTGTCGAGAAATTCCCAGTATTGCTCAGTGAAGCCGAGGAGGACAGCTCAGCCGTGCCACCATGCTTCTCCAACGAAGGCATCAACTACCTCTACATTCGCCATAACAACCTCTACCTGCTCGCCCTCACCAAACGAAACACAAACGCTGCTGAGATCCTCCTCTTTTTACACAAGATCGTCGAGGTATTCACCGAGTACTTCAAGGAGCTTGAGGAGGAGAGTATACGAGACAACTTTGTCGTCATCTACGAGCTGCTGGACGAGATGATGGATTTTGGGTACCCCCAGACAACCGAGACCAAGATATTGCAGGAATACATCACACAGGAATCACACAAGCTCGAAGTCCAAGCGCGACCGCCCATTGCAGTCACTAATGCTGTGAGCTGGCGTAGCGAAGGTATCCGATATCGCAAGAACGAAGTCTTCCTCGACGTCATCGAGTCTCTCAACCTTCTCGTTTCCGCCGACGGCAATGTGTTACGATCAGAGATTTTGGGCGCTGTCAAGATGAAGTGTTATCTTTCAGGCATGCCTGAGTTGCGCTTAGGGCTGAATGACAAGGTCATGTTCGAGACCACCGGCAGAGCGACTCGAGGCAAGGCTGTCGAAATGGAAGACGTCAAGTTCCACCAGTGTGTACGATTATCGAGATTTGAGAACGACCGAACAATCAGCTTCATTCCGCCAGACGGCGAGTTTGAGCTCATGAGTTATCGCCTCAACACACAAGTCAAGCCTTTGATCTGGGTAGAATGCATAGTGGAAAGCCATTCAGGAAGTAGGATAGAGTATATGCTAAAGGCATGTACCCACGTAACACAATCACCATACCATGACTAACGCGACCCAGGCCAGAGCGCAGTTTAAGCGACGAAGCACAGCCAATAATGTCCAAATCTCGATACCAGTACCCGAAGATGCCGATACCCCTCGCTTTCGAACAAATATTGGAACCGTTCACTACGCGCCTGAGACTTCCTCAATAGTATGGAAAATCAAACAGTTTGGTGGTGGCAAAGAGTTCCTCATGCGCGCCGAGTTGGGTCTTCCATCCGTTAGAGGAGACGATGAAAAGGGCGGCGGCATGATGGGAGGATTTGGTGGTAGTATGGGTGGTGTTGGTGCTGGGAAGGGCAAGCGGCCGATCAACGTCAAGTTCGAAATTCCCTACTTCACCACCTCTGGTATCCAAGTGCGGTATCTGAAGATCATTGAACCTAAGGTAAGCGACTTATGGAAGAGTGACAGGCGAACGATACTAACGAATTGACAGCTCCAATATCCCTCATTGCCATGGGTGCGGTACATAACACAGTCTGGCGACATCGCTGTGCGGTTGCCTGACGTCAAGTAAAACATCTTTGACAGTATCTGATGATAAATATACCAACGAAACTTAATAGTATGCCTCTACGTGGACAAGCTGCTGTGCATATTTACATAATTCCGCCTTGTGTTCATCTCTAATCACCACCAAAGCCAGCGTTAACTTAGACTTCCACATGAGACCTCAAATCCAGCAATGTGCTTTGTAAACGCCGTGCCCAAATCGCTGCAGATGCGTGCACGCGGTGTTTTACTCTGGTGGGACAATAATGTGAAGCCTTCCTGCAAGCGCTAACCGATTTACGACGCTCGTTCAGCATACATATTGGTAATTATCATGCGGTCTTCGGCCCTATAGAATGACGTCACGGGGTGTTCTAACTTGAAGCCCAGGATGGTATGCGAGTCATTGATTTTTGATGCAACAAATCGATGCGATTCCAGACATGGTGTCATGTTCTTTGACCTGCCACTCGGAATACACTTGGTATTGCACAGTATTGGGCGATGATTAGCATGCGGAGCCTGCCATGGCCGCGTACCCTTGGAGCACCTTGTCATGAAGCTTGTCACGCTTGTTTTGACCTTGCCGCATCAATCAAGCCCACAACAGGGCATCGGCTGTCCTTCGGCGGTAGACTAGTTGTCATGCATCAGATTCGCCTTTCACGATGTTCACGTTGAACGTCATGAGCACCTATCAGTATTTGCACAACTCTCCTTTGGTGATCTAATTATTAACCTCCCAGAATTACCTCATCAGCTACTTCATCTTCAGCTATTTATGACCGGACTCCAATGCCACATACAAGGCGCGATAGAACTCCATGTTGAGGGAGGATCGACACAACATTAGCGAGAATCCACCCGAGAGGTCGTGTGTAACAGATCGCCCATCAGCAAAGACGTTGCGCATGCAACCGACGACTCACGTGTGTCAAATGCGCCTGAACATTATGTGATGCCGTTGAAACGCCGATTTAGCTTTTGCGGGGATCGTGCACCGATCCGCCGCTGCTGTCATCATAGCAGTACGCAACCAATCGAACCATGGTTTCGAGCGGCATTTCGTCATCGTCGAGAATGAACGAGGTAGAACGACGTGAACGATTGGGAATATATGATGCGTCGCAAAGCGCCTTATTTCCCGTATCCCATTTCTTTTGAAAGCACAACTATTTCAAAAACTTAGTTCATGTGAAGCAATCATCGGGAATTCGGCATTTAGCACGATGTTTGGACTGTCAAAACCGTACTTTGGCATGACGGGAGCACGGCTTACCTTCTGGGTAACGGTCGCCTGTGCGACTGACATGGTATGCATTGCAATACCTTTGTCGTGATGAAGGCGCTGACGCTTTTCTAGACTCTCTTTGGCTACGATCAAGGTGTCTTCGGTACGTAGTATATTCCTACCTCGTTGGTACCTTCTAACAGAAAGCGCAGGTGGTGTTATTGTTACTCCCGATTTTCTCGATACATTGGACCTCTTCGGCAAGACGTCTTTGATCAGCACGGTCACCGCTATCTATGATATTGGATGCTTCCTCGGAGCCGTATCTGTTTGCGTTATTGGCGACCCACTGGGCAGGAAGAATTGCGTACTCCTGGGTACGACGATCATGAGCATAGGTGCTATTTTGCAGATTGCAGCATTTGGAGTGCCTCAAATGATTGTCGGTCGAATCGTTGCTGGCATAGGCAATGGCATCAACACTTCGACCGGTAAGCGATACACCTTCGCTTCGGCATATCATCACTAACGGTTATAGCGCCTGTATGGCAAGGCGAGACGTCAAAAGCCAGCTGGCGAGGCAAGCTCATCGTGATTGAAATGATCATGAACATTGCTGGTTTCTCACTCTCAAATTGGGTGACATATGGGTTCTCGTAGGTCTATTACACACCTTGAAGTTCAATGCTAAGTATAGTAAGATTTGTCGGAGGAAGTGCAGCGTGGCGAGTGCCCCTTGCATTCCAATTCCTGTTTATCATCATTCTTTTCGCAACCGTCCCATGGTTGCCTGAAAGTCCCCGTTGGCTTATTGCACGAGGGCGTGTCGGAGAGGCGGAAAAGATTCTGGCGGACCTCGAATCGACCGATGTCAGTGACCCATACATTATCACGCAATCCAAGGACATTCAATGGGCCGTTCAATACGAAAAGGATCACGCTGTGCGATGGCGAGACCTCCTGCGCGGAAAGGCCGGTGACCAGGTGGGTACGCATACCATCAGAAGGCTTGTCTTGGGCATGGGCACACAGGCTATGCAGCAATTGTGTAAGCGTATACAATAACTTGACGTATTGGCGCAAAAACTGACCACATTGTCAGCTGGTATCAATGTTACATCATACTATCTACCAACCGTGCTCATTCAATCCGTCGGCCTCACGAACAATCTGGCGCGTCTTCTCGCAGCCTGCAACTCAGTTTCCTACCTCCTCTTCTCTCTCATTGGAATACCCAATGTTGAACGCTGGGGTCGGCGAAAGATGATGATGTACGCCGCAGCAGGCCAATTTTTCTGTTATTGTATCATCACCATTTGCATCCGATACAACGAATCGGAATCTCTTGAAGTTGCCGTTCGGCAACAGTGGGCCAAAGCATCCATTGCTTTCTTCTTTCTCTACTATGTATTCTTTGGCATCGGGTGGCAGGGTGTCCCTTGGGTAAGTTCCCCTGACTGGAATGCGTCAGTCGCTAACATGTACAGCTATACCCTACGGAAATCAATTCCTTAGCTATGCGTACAAAGGGTGCCGCTTTGGGAACCGCAACTAATTGGATATTCAATTTCATGGGTACAGTTACATTTTCCGTTTCTGGATCTCCCCCAAATGCTAATGATATCTGTTAGTTGTTGAGGTTACGCCACCAGGTATCGAGAATCTACACTGGCGCTTTTATATTATATGGACAATCTTCAACTTCTCCTTTATTCCAATAGGTACATGAGATCGCATTCCTCATTTCGATATCCCAAATATATCTAACCTCGTGTAGTATATTTCTTCTACCCTGAAACTGCTGGCAGAACGCTGGAAGACATCGATCGCATATTCCACGGCGACACACCGCTTCTCATCTTCCGCGATAAGGAGGCCATTACTGAGAAGCGACCAGAGCGCTTCATTCAAATGGAGAATGAGGAGGTTCGACGGCATAGCAGCGTGGTTCCCGCGCATGTACAGGCTGCGAATGCGAATTTCAGAGACAGTGTCAACGATGACGAGAAAAAGGCTAGCGGAGATTATCGAAAGGAGAATGTTTGAGATGGTGAAGTTTTTGGGGGTCTTGTTTATATCGATGAGAAATCTAAAATGGACAATGTTTATCCTCAGCCTACCAAGTTGAGGACATAAGCTATCTCTGTAATTTCATGAATTGTCAGTGTCATCATTGCTTTTAGTATGAATACTGGCCTCTCAGTCAACTAAAATGTGGGAAATTGCACCTCACATTTGTATAGAATACATCGTATTACTAGAAGACTATTTGACTCGAAATCTTACATTACTGCTACCATACTCATGACTATCTAGGAACAAGTTTCTGAGTAGACTGAAAATCCTTAACTGCTGCTTCTTAGGCCGCCCATATCTCATGTACCCGGTTGACTGAGAGATTTCACAGACATATTGGACCGCACAACTCAAAGTACTGGAAACTCTATCTTTCGGGTTTTGACAAGATTCAAGAAATGATGATATTGGCCGAATTGTGCTACGTCAGTATTGTTACTATTTATTAAACCTCAGTGATTCTTCCACGTCCCAGATTGACCGCACAATTTATTATTAGGGAGGTGTCTGCCTTGCCCCTACCATTAATAATCTAAACACCAAACACGCTATCGAAGTCGGCTATATGAAGGGCAAAGCTCTCGAGACCTCGCCGGTGGTCACGGTACCGACAACATGAAAATACATCCAGAGAAGAATACGAGCGTGGAACATTTTTCGAGTTTTTGAGCCCGCCCCACAGACCCACGCTGCACAACTTAACAAAAAAATGGAATAATCCAAAAAAAAAAAAAAAGGGTCTCAATGTCCTAGATCATTGCTCTGAACTACTCTGCGGAATTCAAATAGCCCCTAGTAGTTTGACCTACAGCATTTTTATGAATACCAAGCCAGTACATCGGTAGACAAGCATACATATTTAAAGCAAGTTGATCGCCCTTCATTCTTTTAGTCATCCCTAAGTATTCAATTACTCATCTTTCAGAGTGAAGCACTGCAACTTGTTCTTCGGTCTCGGCATGTTCTTGCGCCACTTGACTGGCACGAGTCCGGCCGCGGATATCAATCACGCCAAAAACTCGTTCGGCATTGGGGGAAAGATAGAATTATCTGATGCAAATTATGGGTCGGTAGAGGCGAGACAAACCGATTGTCGCCGAAATCTTGGTTGCAGTTATACGCAGATTGAGGCATCGAGTGTCGATTGGCGTCGCGATTATCTCAGGACAATTCAAAATAACTATCTTGTCGGTTATAATTCAGGGACTAAGTTCCGCAATGTTGAGGGATGGCTCACCTTCTTGGCTAAGGCTAAGATGGTAGCTAAGAATTCATGGAGTTCGTGCGTCACAGCCGGCCTCATTGAAGCTATCCAGAATGGTGCCGCCACTACCGCAGGCGTTACACCAGAGACGGTGGAAATTCAGGCTCGAATATATGGAGCGATTACTTTAAAAAGATGGAGAGTGGCGCATATACTGATAGGAATGGCGCATATATCGACAGAAATGTAAGTCATATACATCCTGCTCTTTCTTTTCCAGGCTGACAGGCTCCATGTAGAAACACGATTACGACTGGCCTAAAGCGGAAGAAGCCTCAAGTGAATACGGCAGACAAAATGCAGTGCGAGGAAAATACACTCCCATTTGTCCAGAGAATGCGTACTACAAAGGCAGCCAGGGATATCGATATACCATGCAGAACAAAGCGGCTAGTGCCTCTAATATTCGTCTGTGAGTAATAATACGAAATGCCGCCCCAGATAAATATGCTGAATGTTAGTAGTGAACTTACTAGTGGTATTAATGGGCTTTTCATTAGTGGGCTTTTTAGTAACGTAAGGGGCGCAGCAAAATCAGTGCTGACCTTGGTCAACGGCATACTCGGCTTTATCACGGATGTTCCTAGCGCTGATGTAGGCTATTCGTTCTGCAAGTCCTCGTCTACATATCTTGATGGTGGTGCAAATACTACTAGCCTACCTGCTAGTCAGGTCTTGGAGGAAATCTTGCCTGGACTGCTTTCAACCATTTAATCTTGAAAATAGTCCTGCGGCAGCGAATCAAGGTCTTCAAAGAGCAGTGATCCAGTGATGATCAGTCCTTTGACTTACGGGGTACTGTGATGATTTAGTTTGTCGGGGTTGCTAAAATCATGGGAATTATAACATTTATCAGCCATACGCTTAATATTGAATAAAATGAACGTCTATATCGAACGTAGAAAGACCTTGGTATATAAAGTTGTGCAAATCGACATGTCTAGCTTAAGAATAATTAAGTGCAATTACATCGGTACAGTTCGCTTTCGTGTCATGCCTATGCGGGCTGGGAAGATTAGTAGATAAGTGCCTAAGAAGCAAGTAGATCGAATATATCGCCTTCATGAATCAATGGTATTACGAGCGATGTACTAAGGAGGCTAAAAGACAATTTACAATCGCCTTGTGACCGTATCATGATGCTGCATTGGTGTTGGTCTGCCAAGCCACTAGCGGTTGTCGGTGCATTCTAAATAAATTTTCTCGCGACTTGCGTCTGGTTTCTTCTTCACGCACCATCAGACAGTTCAACCGCGCCATCTCATCAGCCCTCTACGTTTTGTATTGGCGCACTCCGAGATTCTCCATTGGGCGGTTGCGATATGGCGATGCGGAGAGGGAACCAAGTACTCCATTAGAGCTGGCTGCGCATTTTTTTTTGGTTGCGCAGGCGGTGTCATAGGAGTGGTACATTCATTTCTTGATGATCACTGTGCTCTGACAAATATTCCATGGATCAAATGTCCATCGTGTGAAAGGCGTTGACAGCCATTGACTCAGGCAACGAAAGTACTTCAAAATCTATTACAACGCAGCGGGTGAATGTGTTCAATCACTTAATTTGACTGTCTTGCACTCTTCATCCCTTAGCCTGATGAGAAGGTGGAGGATCGCTATGCATCTAGAGCGTCAAAAATGAAACGAAGAACCTGTGTCCTTCTGCAGTCAATGATTCCTTCAATGATAGGGCATGCTGACCAATCTCAAGTTTGCATTAGCGTGCGGGACTAGCGTAACCTCGCTGCCACTTCTCCCTTCTTGTTTCAAATCCACGGTTTCTAACATGCCCGTCTATCCTACATCGACTCCAATGCGTAGCTTATTTTGATCAAGTTTTGAAAGGTCCTCGTATAATTGTAATGGTGCAGGATGTGACCTAGTCCCTGCACCAAAAATGCGTTTCATATTCCAATGACGACACACAAGAGATCCAGGACCGGTTGTTGGACTTGTAGGGAGGCAGGGTACAAGTGTGATGAGCAAAAGCCGCTTTGTGGTCGATGCCTAAGACTTCAAATTACATGCAAAGGGTACGGTGTGAAGTTGAAATGGCAAGATGAAAATATTAGCACTCCAACCAAACGACCACGACGAGCAAGGAGCAAACTATCTGCAGACCAGGAATCAGTTTCCAGCCCTACGTCTTTAGTCAGCTCATCTCCAAGAACAACTGCATCCCCACCTAGTTCTACATACAGTTTTTCATTGATACCACCTGCTTCTCCTCGAATATCAATAAATCTTCCAGCAAATGATCGATGGCTTCTTTATTATTGGGTGGAGCGACTATCGGGCTTAATTTCTGTATCTCCAAGGAAAGTTCATCTCACACCATTCCAGCTCCATTTGACCGCTATGGTGCATAATTCGGCCGCTCTCCGATCAACTGTGCTATCAATGGCAGCCAATCACCTTGCTCTTTCGTCTAACGACCCTTCCTTGCGAGTACAAGCATATCGTCACCAGCAAGATGCTATCCATGAACTCCAAGAGATGATACAAGATCCAGATCAAGCTGCGACCGAGCCAGCTTTAGCCACAGTCTTGATGATGCAAGTTTCTGCACGATTGTTTGGTAGCGATAACGATGTTTTAGTTGCAAACCACCTAGCAGGGGCAAAAGCAATGATTACGCGGGGCGGCGGAATGACCACTTGGTCTTCTCCATCGAGCACAAGATTCCTCCTAAGCCTATTTGCGTATCACGATATCCTGGCATCCGTGTCTCGCGGAACGCGACCACTAGCTGATCACGAAACAGCATTTGGGGCAATCGAAGGCGAGGCAGACATGGAGAGTATTGCCAAAGTGTTACTTGCTGTTGCTCGAATCAGCCACCTCCAGCACACTATCAAGACACGAAGAGCTTTCTCGGCAGACACTACATTATCCGAAGAGGAGGATACCGCGGGGAGACAATTGCAGCAGAATTTATTGGCGATGGATTTTGAGGCCCCATATCCGAATGCAGCAGATGAGAGTGTAGATATCCGTTGCACCGCCGAAGCATACCGACACGCAGCGTTCATTTATCTTTATCGTACGTGGCTGGATGTCGGCGCACCTAACCCTATAAGTATGGATCACGTTCAAAAGTGCCTGGAGTACATCCAACAAGTTGAGGTCACCTCGCCCCTTACATCGTCACATGTCTGGCCTTTGTTTACAGCTGGGTGCGAGGCTATCGACGTTATTCAACGTCAATTTGTGCGCAGCCGCTTCAATGAAATGTATATTTCGAAGCAGTTCCCGAGCCTGAAACGAGTGATGCGAGACATTGAAGATGTTTGGAGTGCCAAGGATATGGAGCATGAGTCAAGAGGGCAGGAGGGCATGGCGAAAGTTGATTGCATTCAAGTCATCCTGCGAAGAAGGGGACGAGAGGTGGATTTGGCTTAAGCATGTCTCCGTGAACTGGGAAATATATCAAAAGACTCTTATATTATGGCCTGTATACATCTGGCTTTCGCACAAGGAGAGTAATGTTCCTACTTTTGCAGTTGATGGATACCGAGGTTAGTATGGGTTTGCATGTGTGTATTGACTAGATACTTCCATTAGAAGCTGCTCCAGACCAAAAGTAAGAAGAAAACAACCCCAACTCGTGTAATTGGAAAATTCGGCCTTGGTGTTGTGCGTACCTTTGGGTTTGAGTCACAATCATTCGTCCATGCACAGCTCCGCCGACTATTTAAAGACTCAGCGATACAGTTGTTTGAAAGGCGATAGCTGGATCGGACTCAGATCATTCACAGCCTTTCTTTGGATAAGGGTGGGTTAGGCTGGACCTCCTCATTACGTTTCATTGCCAGATCATCTGTATGTCTGGCTGGAAATTGCCAGGCAGTAATCTCAGGGACCACAATTCGGACCACCACTGTTACAAGACGCTGGTGCTGCTACTCTGTCCCGCATTTATCAAATCATATGGGCCAATATGCTACTATTGTTTTAGATGCTGCTAATTGGCGCAACTGGGCTCGATACCTGCACTGGTAGCTACCGGTACACGGATTCAAGAAGAATATTCCAACGCCAACTCGCGTAAGGGATAGGCTCGGCCCCAAAAACAACAGTATTGTTCGCCAATTCTCGTTCGAGTCACCGTATTTTCTTCATGGCCAGCTCCTCCATCTCCTCAAAGACCTGTCTACTCTTGGTCTCGATAGTATTGACTGGCTTGGCTTCTGATCGGAACAGGATTCGCGATGTATGCACTAGTATACGTATAATGTACCTCATTTGCATCACGACTTATATTGAACATTAGCAGGCTAGTCTTGTGTTTCAAGTGTTGAGTGTACAACTAAGTGATGCTGTAGACGCCCATGTTTAGTATGGGGTTGCATGTGCATATCGGCTACCTAGCCCTTCCCCACACCTCGGCATTTTCCCCGCGGGGGTCCCGGCTACATGCAATTACTACCAAAGTCGACGTCGACAACAATGTAAATTCAACGCCGCCTCGCAACCCTCCTCTGCGAAGTAACCTACACCTCAACCAATTCCTCCGCGTACAATCCATCTTCAATTCGCGATGGCCACCCAAGATCCTCCCCTCAAAGGCATCCGCGTCCTCGAATTCGCCGGCCTGGCACCAGGTAAACACAACCAAACATCCCCTATTCCCATAGAGACAAAGCTGACATTCACACCAGGCCCCTTTGCCGGCCTCCTCCTCGCCGACTACGGCGCCACCGTCCTCCGCCTCGACCGCGCAAACTCCACCTTCTCCTCCGACCAACTCACGCGGCGCAAAACATCCATACGCATCGACCTCAAGTCCGCGGGCGGCCTAGCGCTCATAAGGAAACTGCTCCCAACAATCGACGTCCTCATCGACCCGTTCCGCCCGGGCGTTCTCGAAAAGGCCGGCCTAGCGCCCGACGCCATGCTGAGGCTCAACCCGCGCTTGATCATTGCGCGCATGACGGGGTTCCGGCGCGACGGCAAGTACGCGAACATGGCGGGGCATGACATAAATTACATCGCGGTGTCGGGGGTGCTAAGTCTGTTTGGGCGGAAAGGGGAGAAGCCGTACCCACCGGGCAATTTGATGGGGGACTTTGCGGGGGGTGGCGCGATGTGTTTTATTGGAGTGTTGCTTGCGTTGTTGGCGAGGCAGGCGACAGGGAGGGGGCAGGTGGTGGAGGCGAATATGGTGGATGGGTCGGCGGCGTTGGCGACGATGCCGCGGCTGGGGATGAAGACAGAGGTTTGGAGGAGGGAGAGGGGGACGAATATGTTGGATGGTGGGGCGCCGTTTTATGATACGTATGAGACGAAGGATGGGAAGTACGTTGCGGTTGGGGCGATTGAGCCGCAGTTTTATGCTGCGTTGCTGAAGGGGTTGGGGCTGAGGAAGGAGGATTTACCGGGTGATAGGGATACTAGAGAAGATTGGCCTAGGCTGAAAGAATTCTTTGCCGGCGTTTTTAAGAAGAAGACTAGGGCGGAGTGGGAGGCTATTTTCGACGGGACGGATGCGTGTTGTACCCCGGTATTTACTCACGCTGAACTCGAGGCACAGGGCTATGATCAGCGACCTGCGGTTACACTCCAGTCTACGCCTGGGTACGCTATACATCAAGGACCAGACCAGAGGCCAGCCGCTGTAGGGCAAGGAGCAGGGGTTCAAGGCAGCGGATGGGTAGAAACGGCATCGATACCAGGGCACGGCGGGGAAGAGACACTAAAGCAATGGCTGGGGTGGTCGAAAGGAAAACAGTACGCTGAGGAGAAGGGAGGTCTGGTATGGCGAGACGAAGCCAAGTTATAATAGCGTGCTGCATCCTTGTAAATATACACTTCGTCATTCCAATCCAACCACGCTCTTGTAACCTCTCTACCTCTTGCTCTTCTTGGGTTTCCCTGCCTTTTTGCCAGCGTTCCTCAATCTCTTCTTCTCTTCGTTTGCCTGGATCCTGGCCTTGCTCCTCCGCCATGCTGTCCACCTATCTCCTGGCACAAACTGCTTGACCTGGACGTTTGCTCTCTCCGCCACCCGACCAATCTGCCAATTGGCCTCACGATATGCATATCCTCTACCCATAGTTAAAATCCTATTGCCGGGTGTCGTTGGCGCTGAAGTAGCGGTCGCTGGAACATCAGCAACGAGTACCTGGTCGCCCATCTCGGCCGGCTGTGGCTCCGCAATGGTAGCTACCATATTTAAACGCCGCTTCCGTGCGGCGCCAGGGGCATATGGCAACGTATGATCTTTCTCCAGCGCTACGCCAATATACTGCCGCTTGGGGTGCAGGCGTGGATCGCGGTAGTATCTCACATAGCCCGACTCGGTAGCGAATATGCAATGATCACGTCCGAATTTGCAATTTTCGCCAGGGAACCACGTTGTGCCGCGTTGGCGGAATATGATGTTGCCTGGGATCACATATTCGCCTGTGGTGTTGGTCAATTTTAAGCACCCTCGCTCTTTGCAGGTAGATTCAAGTACCTCCGCTTTTCTTCGCACCCAGCCGTTTTCCAGGACCGTCTTTGGCGCCGTTGGCTCGTCCTTGAGACTGATGACTAGCGTGTCTTACGAAAGAGAGAGTGGCAGCGATCGAGGGTGCCGAGGCGCCATTGGCAGCGCGGAGCACATCGAGGGCGCGAGACGATGGGGCGACGAGCTTCGAAGTTGCCTGTATGGATGCGCGTACGGGCACCAGTATTCGTGGGAGCAGCATGGCTGCCCTGGTGGTGGTCGGTGGTGCAGCAGCCCGAGAGACTTTTCGAACTTCCGCCGACGATTCCGCTTTTGGTACTAGCGCTGTAGAATCCCATCATTAGTTAGGACAGCATCACCAACATTAGATCATAGCGAGGCCTTGTTTGCACGCCCTTTCATACATAGCTATGGATATAAACATACTCAATGCACATGTCTATCAAAAGGCCAAAACACCTTCCGTAAAATGCAAAGCTCAGACTAAACCACATCTCCCTGCTCTACCCCTACATCTCGTCCCTCCTCGACTACCATTACTGCACCTGGTTGACAATCTCCTGTGCCTTGCCCAAACTCTCCACCATTTGCTGGCAGTCCTTTCGTCTCCTGACAGTGTATTCTGACTCCTTCAGTAGCTCGTCAAGCTCGTCTGTCTTGTACATGTTCGTGAGAAGCTCGCCTTGCATGTTCTCCCTCGTCCATGTCACCAGGTTCAGCATGATTGCCTTGGGTACCATATCAATCATAGTTCGGCGGACAATATTGAAGTATGAAGTAATGAGCAGTTCTATATGACGTTAGTATTGTTCACGACGGCACTCGAACCTCGTTTCGACTTACTGATGACCTCAACCTCCTGGACTTCCTTCTCCGAGAGTGTGCCCGAAGCCTTCAGTGTCGATGGTGGCGGCTCCATGGCTGCCATCTTCTTCTTGTTCTTACTAGCAAAGAACGAACCGAAGAATCCTCCACCCTCGCCACCATCTAGAGAGGGGGATATTGATCGAGGAGGTACGGCAGGAGGCATCGGCTTTCCAGTCTTGGGGTCCACTTGAGTAGGCTTGCTTGCATTATGTCGCTCGTGAACAATTGCCATAGCACGAGATCCGTTGATAAAATCTGGATGGCCAGTGTTGATGTAACAAGATTCCATAGCAACCAGGTCCTTGACCAGCTTATTTGTTGGCTCCATAGCTTTCTTGAAGAAGCCGACTACAACAGCATGTAGCTTTTCCTTTAACGCAGGGTAACGTCTGAAAGAGCTCTTGCTGAGCAGTTGACCGAGAATGCGGATCAGTTCATCGTAGACCAAGCTTACGCACTTGATACTAGGGTCCTCAAGTCTCTTGATTTGTTGCTTGACGATAAGCTCAAACGCCGTCGTACCAACGAACAAAGCAGGTGAAGAACCCGAGGAGTTGTAAAGAACTGTTCGAATGTCGACATCTTTTACTTGATCAAACGGATCCACAGCCTTGACACCATTCGCGTACAGCTCGTGGTAGACAAAGGAGATACGCGCACCACCAGACAATTCCGTCGCAGATAGTTCTTGGTTGTTACCCTCCAATACCCCCCTGTATTCATTAGTAAACTCTGTAATCATATTGAGAACGATGTTCGAGCTGTTGCCGAGCATAGAATTGCCGAGCGATGCGAGTTCGGCTTGGTATTTCTGCAACGATGACGATATGCGTGCTTTAATATCGGGGAGGGTTTGTTTAATATGCATCATTAGGATCTAGAGCGGTTAGCTAGTGCCGGGGTATACAAAATATAAAACTTGCCAAATTCAGCTTGCGTGCAAGATATGGCGTACCACAGTAGGCGGCCTTGTTACGGTATGCCTTGTGATTCTCGAAAAACTGTCTCTCGTGTTCGAGGGCGTAGGAGATCGCCTTCTTATTCTCGATATCCCTCTGCCCGCGGTTCACAACCGGAACGTAACCCAACCGCAGCGGAATGATGCGACCAGCGAGAATGTCGACGACATCTGTTCCATCGTCCATCAAATCGACCTTAGTCAATACACCGATAGTCCGTTGTCCCTCAGGATCGACCTCTCGTGCCAACTTGAGACCGTCGGAATTGGCCAAATCGGTATTCGCTGCGGTGACTGCTAGAATGATAGCGTTGGATTTGCTAATCTGCTTCAATACCATCTCACGGATCTGCCGCTCGATGTCCCTTGGCTGATCTCCAACAGGCACCTTTGTCAAACCGGGTAAGTCCACCAATGTGAGCGTCAGGACATTGGGCGAGTATATCCTCAAGTTGATGGGTGCTGGCGAGATACCCGCATTGCGTCCCGTTTTAGATTCTGTCTCGCGCACGATTTCCTCCCTTATCTTGTTGAAGTCGTGGAACTTCTGGCCAGGAATGTGCAGAAACTCGCCCCACTCGTCGGAGTTGTTTTGCGAATCCGACTTCCGAGCCTCCTCAGAAACCCCATTTGTTTGTGATTGCGATGCGCGATTGATGAGCTGGAGAATGAGCGGTCTTCGGGTGACGATACCAGTTCCTCGGGGCAAGCTGTGGGTTGGGTATCAGCATTCAATCGCAAGGGCTGGAACCACGCATGGTAATGGTACAACTCACAAGTCCCGTCCAACGATATTTTCCAGTACAGAACTCTTTCCACTGGACTGTGATCCAACGACGGCAATTTGTGGCAGATCTATAGGATTTTGTACCTAGTAGGGGTGTTAGGCTTCAGGACTCTGGGCGGTGCAGCGAAATGATGAAAGATAGAAGTAGGGGCTTATCAACATACCCCAACGGTAGTGAAGACATCCTGTAGCTTATTTACAAGGGTGATAAGCCCTGGGTCGTTCACGTTGATGCTGTAGATTCCATTAGCTTTCTGCGCTGCGAGGGGCCGTCTTGGGCATGTGCGTACGCATTTGGGTTTGTCGCCATGACGGCTAGCGTTGAGTTTGGCGTTGTTTATGGGTATAGTAGGTGGAAGCAGCAGCGTATATATAGGCAAAGGTGTTATCTTGGTCGCAAGAGGCGAACGTGTTTGGAGAACCGGGGGCTGTTGCGGATGTTGCGTTGCTGTTACGGGTGCCGTTGTCGAGCTTGGGCCAGACGCCACACTTTGTGGCTGAGTCTCGGACAACAGGGTTACGACGTCAACTGCATGAGGCGGCACTGATGCAGCGACGCAGTGAGAAACGGTGTCGCCTTGGATAGCAAAAAGCTTCGCCGTCCTTGTCTGCTATTCAACATGTACATCCGCCCGTGGCAAGACATAAAGAGTCATGACGAACGACTGCGGTCACAGGACGCGAACATGCGTCGTCAGCGAATCCAGGCATCAACATTTGCTGCTGGATGATTTTGACAACAGAGTAAACTAGGCATCAACGTGTGATACTAAACACAATCCACCGTCTATATTTATCGAGATACACGACCCCCACGCGCTATACAAGACCGTATTCACTCATCAACTACCGACGCAAACTTGTCGGTCATCTTTTGGAGCAGCTCCTCATACTAGCAATCATATTAGTAAATATTCATGAAAGATCCATTCGAGTATCTTACCTTCTTGGTAACGGCCTCTTTGCCGTCGCTAGGTAGCCCAAACTTCATACTACGAAGCTGAGATTGGACCGCAGCTGTGGAGTCGCGGATCTTGGGCCAACTGTGTCCCTGTGAGACTGCTTTTTGCGCTTCGTCATGGAAAGCCATCATATTCTTCATCATACATTCAGTCTTCCATAGTGGGCAGAACGGGTCGTAATCCGAGTAACCGTTTTGCTGCAAGAAATCTTCTTTTAGTAGGGTTGCAACATCGAGCGTGATCTTGTCCGAGTCGCCTAAAGCCGATTTACCGACAAGCTGCACGACCTGACCGAGATCGTCTGAAGTTGTGAGAAGCTCCTTGACGCGATCGCGTAGTCGTGGGAAATCGGGGTTCTCTTTGGCGTAGTACTTATCAAGCAGCCCAGTATACTTGCTGTAACTGATCGACGTATTAACCGAAGAGAAATGCTTTCGCCGAGCGAGCTTCTTGTCAGGACCCCAGAAGACATGCACAATGTTGAGGGTGCTGGTTGTGACAGGATCCGAAAAGTCGCCACCCGGAGGACTCACAGCACCAACGATAGACACACTACCGTAACGCTCCGGGCTTCCAAGTGCCTCAACACGACCAGCGCGCTCGTAAAATGACGCAAGCTTCGCGCCTAGATAGGCGGGAAAACCTTGATCAGCCGGCATTTCTCCGAGACGACCAGAAATTTCACGAAGAGCCTCAGCCCATCGGGAAGAAGAGTCAGCCATCATAGCAACATCCTTTCCTTGATCACGAAAGTGCTCAGCGACCGTAACTGGTGAGTATTAGTTGCTGTTACATGATGTATGTCTGCGGAGATATGACTCACTTCCAGTGTAGATAGAAGCTTCTCGAGCAGCCACGGGCATGTTAGATGTGTTGGCGATCAGAGTAGTTCTCTTCATGATAGGTTCTTGCTTGCCGTTGACATCGATGGTAAACTCCGGGAAGTCCATCAAGACTTCAGCCATTTCATTACCGCGCTGTAGAACATCAGTCGTTGCACATACATAGTTATGCGAATACTCACCTCGCCACAACTAACATACACAATAATGTCACTGTTGGAGAACTTAGACAAGGACTGGGAGATGACAGTTTTACCGCATCCGAAAGCACCAGGAATGCACACGGTGCCCCCTTGAACACTTGGGAAGAGCGAGTCCAGGACGCGCCGACCGACAATAAGAGGTCGATCGGAAGACAGCTTCTCTGTGGAGGGACGGGGAACTTGCACAGGCCATCGGTGCATCATGCTGTACTCGGTTTTGGTGCCATTGAAATCAAGCTCCAAAATCTTCTCGTCGACGGTGTAGCTTCCCTTATCGGCGATGCGGGTGATAGTACCCTTTGCGCGTGGAGGCAGTAGAATTTTGTGCTCGCTGAAAAGGAAGACAAATGGAGCCACAGCATGTCAGTGAAGGGTAACCTCATAGGATCTATACAGCAAACCTTCGGCATTGTAGATATTACTGACATTTGAGCTACCAAATCATCACTTTTTGGGCGGTTCACCATAACTTCTAGTGAGTCAGTATGCATGTGATAGTTATTTGATGGTCAGCCTTGTTCTCACCTGTAGCAATGATACATGTAAACCCCACTGATAGAATCTATGCCAGTCAATTTCTGGTTCCCAGTGAGCTAAAAACATACCATGCCAATGGTTACGAGGTAGTCATCAATTCCAACGCCACCCTTGGATAATAGCCTACTATACCACCGCAGGACGACCGTCACAAACGCAACACTAGTAAAGACGATAGCTGGAATAAGAGCACTAGAACGTATATTTATTATAACTTCTAACTAGAGCGAAGCCTAATTAGGCACAACTTTTGGCATTTCGAAAAATTTGTCTTTAGCAACACGATTGATGTAGAAGGTAGGGATGGATGTCGCAGAGGCAGCCGGGCGTGATAAAACTGCTCCAGCCGAGGCTTTCCATCAACAATCGCATCCGTCGAGCATAAGCACAACATAGAAAGTTGATCCTACAAAATTCTAGTGTTTCATTTCACTGTGATCTTTTTGCTTATCACTCAAGCAATTAATTTTATAATATCTAGACAGTGGTGTTGTGTTTTGGGAGAGCAGCCGCGTTACTAATGATCAAGTCCAAACCATGGTACCAAGGCGGGGTGGTCGTCGCGCGAACCAATCTAGGCGAAAACAAACCTAGGACATGCACAGACTCTATATGGGCGCTTCCTCGGAGTAGAGGTAAGCCTGCATGGCGATTGAGGAATTAGTCGAGCACAACGACTATCCTCAGAATCACGAAATCAGTCTATGGTCGTGGAGACTTACTAATCTATGGTGAAAGAGTCGAAGTGCTATCTTTGCTTTATGTCCATGGTTGGAGACACGTGAAGACTCAGAGGTAAGGACAAAATAATCCATTTCGAGAACCCAGGTGATATCCCTTGCAGACTCTAAATTAACGGTGAGGGCATAACGAGACTGCTCTGAAACCCAAAGTTCCTGTGTCACGGTGATCTCGATAGTATTTGTGGCAAATTTATAATCCGTTTAGCCTTGCGTATTATGAGATATCCAGAGACATCTCCAACCACAGTAGCTAACGGTAACTCAAATACTATCCCACCAACAGGCGGTGAAAGACCGCAATCGGCTAGCGGAGATGCATGGAGCATGCTCTGATTTGTGAAGCTGTAATAGACTGTGGGCATTAGCCACTGGAGCCCAATGCAGAAAATTCAGACGAGAAGTCTTGGAGAGCGCAGGCAGCTGACTGAATAGGTTGGCATTCTCCGGGTCTGCTAAGATATACGTACCAATTGAAGGAAGATAACTGTGTGATGTCTCAGGTGTGCAGAATAAACTTGTGAGTTTAGGCCTATCCACAACTATTTGATTTAGTCATGTGTGACACGATGTACGGAAATGTGGCTCTTGATTCATTTTGAGGCCTTGGTGTTCGTCATGTTGTTTGGGTACCAGCAGGCTGGCACTGTGGAACGAAGGGCAACTACCTGAAGTAATGCCAAGACGATCTCCAGAATACCTAAGTAGCTTGGTCATTCTCGTCAACAAATAGAAAGCGGAAAGTCTGATTGGGTTCGTCTATACCGGGAATGACACTCAGCGTGTCAGAGATGTCTGAGAAACCAACAAGAGATACGTGCAGCGGAACGAAATTGCCAGGCCCACGGCACTCGTTGAACTACGCCTGATTGGCCTCAACATTAAGACTATGCGGAACGACCGTGGTGGCCACCCCACATGGGTTTTGATTTTGAGGTTGATGACAAGGGTTGCTAGCGCGAGATTTTGAGACGATTTGGAATACTTCACTACCAAACACGCGAAGGTCATAGACCGCCATCACCTATGCGGCTAGGCGCATATTGAGGCCCCCGAGTATTTTTCAATTTGTCAAGCCTACGATCTTGTCATCTCAGAACTCTTGATTCACAGGAGCACGTCGGTTTTTCCGCCACACGATAGGGTTCATTGGCTGAGTGTTGCTTACCCGGTGTTTCGCCCACAATAGGCGACACTGTTGTCACGACATGAGCGGTCATGTAATCCCTTCACACGGCCCGTATCGTGCGTCTGCCATTAATCATGGAGTTCGTGTGCTGGCGGAAATCTTCGCCCACATATTCCGGCATATGTCTTACATATAGTCTGTTTGCGATCCAGATGTTCTTGACAAATTGCCTAGCGGCGACTAATATATACAGCTAGTTCGTCCTTCCCTCTGTATCATGTCTGCTACATCCACTCAATCTTCATCTTCATCTTCATCTTCATCTTCGTCATCAACAACTACAACTATGAATTCAATTGCTGCTCACCAATCATCGCATCCATACTTGACAAACGGTCGAGCATCCACAATTTCAACATGGCAGTCCTCGGTGCCGACACGCAGGTCGCAACTCAAATTTTCTTCTGAGGCGGAAGCTGGATCTCAAAAAGAAGCTATTGAAGCCTATCGGCAACTCAGGTTGGCTCTTTTCTCTAGAGCTGGAACATCCAGGACGACGCGACCGAGCTAGAGGCTACTCTCGAGGATTCGAAATCATAACTACACTAACACACAACCAATATACCACGTACCATTTCGCGTCACTCGGATAGAAAAATAGCATAATGTCCAGCATTTCGTCTGCCTTGATCCCAGCGTTTGATGGTGGACTTAAAGAAGCCACGGCACGGCTTTGGACGCCCGCGCATTCGAGAACAGTGCACGAAGAGAAGTCCCGAAATAGCGTATCGCGGTTCCAGGCGATGAGTTTACGATTGAAGGTTGCACAGTAACGAAACTCCAAATGGCGTGAGCACAAGGATGGATTTGCGACGAATGTCTGCATCGGTAGCAATATTAGCAGATGGAGACCTAGTTTCCATAGAGAATGGGAGATAACAATACGATCCCAAATTATTCACTTGCCTTCTGGTGTTGCTGTCTCTTCCTGTTAAATGCTTGCGTGATTGCTTGCTACTAAATCAAGTCTGTAGCATCACCGATATTTTTTCGACATTGCTGTAGTTATTACTCTGCGTACGTACCGTGGTACATATATATGTGTAACGGGAGGGCAGGGCTCGATTTCAGCCTGATGCTATGCTTCAGAATTATTTGAACGACGGGTGCTAAACTAGACTAGCGCAAGGGCCCGTGCACCAAAATTCAAGATGTTTGCGACGCTCAAAGTCCACAGACCCGACAATCTATTTTCTTGCAGGTATCTCTCGCAAAGAGGCTATATCCTTGTAACAATGGCTTCCTCAACGCCAAAGACGATGTCCAGTCGTTTGATGACCATGAAGGTGATTTGCATACCAGGATCACGTTGCGCGCCAGTTGCTAAGTGCATCACACAGTTTATGCAGCGGTCCGCTTCCAAAGCCACTGCTTCGTCGCCATCGACACCCAACGGTCCACCCTCGAAAAAAGCGCGTCTCTCGTATGGAAAGTCTGCGCCGAGCACTCCAGGCACTTCGGATCATGAGATACTACAATCGGCGCTAGCAGCAGAAGAGAAGAAACGACAAGAGGCACTCGACAAGGCCGCGCAACATACAGGTGAGACCAAGTGGGTGCTGAGTTTCAAAGATCCTCTGGACGGCAAACGCCCAGAGTCGTTGGATGTGAGACAAACAGGCTTTGCCGAACTCGATGCAGCAGACGCCGAGGAAGACGACGAGGAAGCAGTACAATCAATCAAAAAACAATTTGGCGGAGGTGTAAAGAGGAAAGAGGTCAGCCTTGCTATCAAAATGTGCTAGAAAAGATCACTGACATACTCCAGAAACCTGTTGCTTCCGAAAAAGAAGATCAGTCTGATGGCGAAGTGAACTCATCCTCCGATGAGTATGATAGCGATGATCCGACGGCCGCACTCATACGCGAAACCAAGCGCGAGGTCGCCGAGGCGAATCGCAAAACTCAAGACATGAAATCACCGAGAGGGCCACAGAGACCATCGAACAAGGACACGAGCGTGCACGGCCTACAGTCATTATCTGGGAGCCGTAGATTCGAAGACCGCGAGCCGAGAGGCGCGAGTGATGCGGAATGCTTCCAATGTGGTCGGAAGGGGCATTTCAAGTCAGACTGCCCAAAATTACGTGGTTCTGCTGGGAGAGGCCGAAGGTAAGAGAAGGCGTCATGCATCTTCTGACTACTTATCACAGATTTACGTACTTCAATGATACCCAAGAACAGCACTTTCCGCCTCAAAACGCAGCCATACTTTCTTTCTGCCTTCGCTGATGAGCGCGTACTTCTTGCCTGTCGTTATTCGATCTGGCAGTCGTCCATGGAATCCTCGTTGTCGTTACTATACGCTACGCCTTCCTTGTTGTAGAGAATGTTCTAGAAGCAGAGACGCAGACCAGCATGTCTACTTTTTCGTCTTCAGTATTCTGCGTTACCTTTCTAACCTGCTTTGCATCGGACGACTATCGCGGTTTCTTTAGCGTTTCCAAACAGCCACGTGAAGGCGTCTCATGCTCCGTCTTGTTTCTCGTTGTAAGACCTATTTATATTTGCTAGAGTACAAAATATATGATTACAGAGAATAAAGTCTTGTGGTTAGTGAGTTTGGATCGCTTACCACAATTTGCTCTTGAAGATGTGAACAAGCTGGTGTACTTATATTGATATGCATCTACTCAGCTGGAGCCAACATGCAACGCCGTTTTGGCACAGTTTGGTGAATCTCCCATGCCCCACCAGCACCACGTCAGCGAAGAATGGAGCCATGCATAAGTAAACAGATATACAGAGTGCAGCCTTACGGTGGCATTCGGCGCTTTTGGGTTCATCGAGTCGCTACCGGGGTGGCGGAATTTAGTTTGAAATATGCATCATCGTGTATCTGCAGATTCAGAAACACGAAAGTAGATTATTGCTCCCCGCACGCGGCATCGCAACCTTGTCTCACCGCCTTTTGAAGCCCTGCGGCACAGGATATTGATGGCCCTTGATTGGAGGGGGCTGTCACTGGCTGTAGTTTGACGCGACAACGGAAGGGTGAGGGTGACTTGTTCTATACAGCGCCGCCCCACTAGCTGCCTCATTGATGCGACTCTCGGCCAGCGCGCGACATAATCTGGGGACTCTGTCACTCGTACCACGACGCCAAACAATCATATATATTTTACCTGCTCACCAGCCAATCGCGCGCCTCACCACCGCATCGTCATCACGGTGCTCAGCTTCTGCTCGTTCCGCCACTAGCTCCCCGCGAACTTGCCCCATATATAAGCCTGCTGCCTCCCAGGCTGAAACGACCACACCACTTCCAACTCGCCCAAGGCCTGCGACGATACTCAAAAGACAGATACACGGACAAGTAGATAGAATGAGGGAAGAGCTGGGCAGGAGCGCTGCGGCGCGTATCGAAGATCTGGAACGGCCACAACTCGATAACCGGTCATACCGGGTCATTACACTACAAAATCAGCTTGAGGTCCTTCTCATCCACGAGGCTGGCACAGACAAGGCTAGCGCCGCGCTAGACGTGAATGTGGGAAGCTTCAGCGATGCAGAAGATATGCCAGGTATCGCCCACGCAGTCGAGCACTTGCTCTTTATGGGAACTGAAAAGTATCCGGAAGAGAACGCATACAATAAGTTCTTGACTACTCATGGCGGTCATTCTAATGCATTCACTGCCTCTACTTCCACCAACTATTACTTCGAATTATCATACCCGTCATCGTCGCCCTCCAGTAGCAAGGCTGCAACGCCAAATGCCCCGCAGATAAACCTCCCCGCGTCCAAGGAGAAGGATGACTCGCCATTATGGGGAGCGCTCGATCGATTTGGCCAGTTCTTCATTGCGCCTCTGTTCCTTGAGGATACTGTTGACCGCGAAATCAAAGCTGTTGATTCGGAGAACAAGAAGAACCTACAGAATGACCAGTGGCGACTGCATCAGCTGGGCAAGGCCTTGGCCAACCCAGAACATCCGTATTGCCACTTCTCGACCGGCAGCTGGAAGACGCTGCATGACGACCCAATTGCGCGTGGCGTCAAGATCAGGGACGAGTTTATCAAGTTCCACTCCACGCATTACTCAGCGAATCGGATGAAGCTCGTTGTATTGGGGCGCGAGCCTTTAGATACGCTAGAAGAATGGGTAGAGGAAGTCTTCGCAAAAGTGCCCAACAAGGATTTAGACCGGAGACACTGGGACATGCCGGTTTACACCGAAAACGAACTGCTAACACAGACATTTGCTAAACCTGTTCTGGAGTCGAGGTCACTAGAATTACAGTTTGCATATCGCGATGAAGAAGCGTTTTATGAGTCTCAGCCTTCAAGATACCTAAGTCACTTGATAGGTCACGAAGGTCCAGGTAGCATCCTAGCCCATATAAAAGCCAAAGGGTGGGCGAACGGTCTTGGTGCCGGCGGGTCTACTCTTTGCCCTGGCTCGGGCTTGTTCAGCATCAGCGTCAAGCTCACCGAAGAGGGTCTCAAAAACTACAAGGAAGTTACCAAGATCGTGTTTCAGTATATTGGTATGGTCCGAGAAAAGGAGCCCCAAAAGTGGATTGTCGACGAGCAAATGCGAATGAGCGAGGTGGACTTCCGTTTCAAGCAGAAGAGCCCGCCTAGCCGAACTGCGAGCTCCTTGGCTGGCATTATGCAAAAGCCTTACGATCGCAAAATGCTTCTAAGCGGCCCAGCAGTTATTAGGAAATTTGACGCAGACCGTATCAGTGAAGCCATGTCTTATCTTCGACCTGACAACTTCAGAATGACCATCATCAGCCAGGAATTTCCTGGTGGATGGGACAGGAAGGAGAAATGGTATGGAACAGAACACAAAGTTGAGAAAATACCCGAAGACTTCCTTGCCGAGATCAAGACCGCATTTGAGAGTAAAGAACGTTCCGCGGAGCTCCACCTCCCTCACAAGAACGAATTCATTCCAAGCAGGCTAGATGTGGAGAAGAAAGAGGTAGACCAACCAACAAAAGAACCGAAGCTGATTAGAAATGATGAGAAAGTCCGGATATGGTGGAAGAAAGACGACCAATTCTGGGTACCAAAGGCGAACGTCCACATCTATTTGCGCACGCCCATCACTAGCATCACACCGCGTGTCGTACTCTTGTGCACTTTATATCGTGAGCTTGTGAACGATGCTCTGGGTGAGTACTCCTACGATGCTGACATTTCCGGTCTGGTATACGATTTTACGAATCACATCAACGGCCTATCCATTACTGTCAGCGGTTACAATGACAAGTTGCACGTCCTCCTAGAGAAAGTTTTGACGTCGGCGCGAGACATAGAGGTCAAGCAAGACCGGTTTGACATTATACATGAGCGAATGACGCGATCCCTCCGCAATTGGGATTATGGACAGCCTTTCCATCAAGTTGGCACATACTCCCGGGCTTTCAAAAATGAGCGAAGCTGGATGAATGAAGATCTATACAAGGAACTGGCCAGCGTGACTGCGCAGGATGTTCAGGAGTTTTATCCTCAAATCCTAGCTCAAGGTCAACTTGAGGTGCTGGCGCATGGTAATCTATACAAAGAGGATGCCTTGAAGATCACAGACCTTGCAGAGCGGATTCTAAAGACAAGGCAGCTACCTACAAATCAGGTGCCTATCCGACGGAATCTCATGTGGCCATCTGGTTGCAATTTCATCTACGAAAAGGAGCTCAAGGACCCTGCGAATGTCAACCATTGTATCGAGTACAGTCTATACACTGGCGGTCGTTTCGACGATGACAATCGTGCAAAGCTGATGCTCCTCAGCCAGATGACGGATGAGCCGAGTTTCAACCAACTCCGCACTATTGAGCAGCTTGGCTATGTCGTCTTCTCTGGTCAAAGTATGCAAGATACTTGGGCTGGATACAGGATCCTGATTCAAAGTGAGAAGGACTGTAGATACCTGGAGGGTCGTATTGAGCACTTCCTCAACACCTTCGAAAAGACGCTTGAGGAAATGCGTGAAGACGAGTTCGATGGCCACAAACGGGCAATGATAACCAAGCGTCTGGCAAAGCTCAAGAACTTGTCGCAAGAAGACATTAGGTTCTGGAATCATATCTACAGCGATTCATATGATTTCCTGCAATGTAAGTTGCAATCCAGACTAAGGACATTTCTATGAAGATTTCATTGCTAACAATCTTGTAGCTGATACGGACGTCGAGCATCTTGACAAGCTCACAAAGAAGGACATGGTAGACTTTTACGCACACTACATCTCGCCTTCGTCATCCAAACGCTCAAAGCTCTCCGTACACCTACAAGCGCAATCCAAGCCCAAAGAGCTCACCCTCGATCAAACAAAGGCTTCATCTATCGATGTGCTGAAGGTCATTCTAGCCGAACACAAGATCGAAGCTAAGCCAGAAGAGCTGCGGTCTTCCATAAACGATGCCTCATCTATTGAGGCCATTCCCAATGCTGTGTCTACCTACCTCAGCGGCGTCCTCAAACTCGAGTCTGGCGTCGTGAAAAAGGTACTCGATGAGACGAAGGCGGCGCTGGGTGTTGCAGATTCAGGACTGCCAGCCGAGCCCGAGGTGCTCAATAAAACAGCGGACATAGAGAGTGTGACAGATGCATCGCATCCTGTGCTCATCAAGGATATGCATGCGCTCAAGGCAGGTATGCAGGTCAGCGCTGGGGTGCGGCCAGTGAGGAATTTGGAGGAGTTTGTCGAGGTTGCAGAGAAACTATGAGGTGATTATGTTGGTCGGACCACCTCACTCTCGAGATCTAGATTCGAGGTAGGCTATGTCGAGAGACATGATCGTGCAACTAGCGTTCGCAGCTTGCGATAAGGAGAGGCTTGTGGCTACTGAAAACAGACAAAAGTGAAATACTGCGAATCAAAATCGATGACTTTTTCCATCCATATATGCAAGCATGAATCAGATAGTTTGAGTGTATTTGATATCGATGTATCACCTTCTCAAACACATCTATGCTTCCCCTATCTCCCTTGCCTCAACTTCTCCATCTAACACCCCATCCCTTCCCCGCGCAAAAACCCCACTCAAACTCACGCCCTGTTCCCCCAACCACGCCTCATACCCCTCCGCCACATTCACACTCATACATCCCTTCCCCTCCTCCTCAAACTCCACCGGCACGCCAAAACACCACGCGTGCGGATACTCAATGCCCCACCTGGCCAGCAAGCCCCGCAGCCCGTCCTCCGTGCCCGGAACAATGTTCACGAATATGCGGTCCACGTCGCACCTGGGCTCGGAGTGCACTGCGCCCTCGTCCTCGCCGAGGCGGATGAAGGCGAGGTCGTGGGGCGTGGGGGCGGTAGTGGCATGGGGGGAGAGGGAGCGTGCGAGGGATGAGCGGGTTACGTCTGCGTATGTGGCGCATGCGTGGCAGCGCATGATTGTGCACTGGTGTTCAGCCGCGTGATGGTTCATGCGTGTTTTGCGCAGGATGGATAGGGCGAATGGGTTGTTTTTCTGGAAGAGTGTTTGGGGGCCGAGGAGGGCGGTTGTCAGTTTCCAGTATCGCGTTGTGTAGTCAGTGGGGGTTGAAGAGGACTCGGAGTCGAGAGAGAAGAATTTCTCATCAATGTGCCAGCGGGGTGTGTTGTAGTCTGGGGTTGGCTTTGTGGCGCGGATGGTGAGCCAGTAGTGGTGTGCGTTGGCGGCGGAGAGGAATGTGTGCAAAAAAGAGAGGAGGGGGAGCAGGTGGGAGAAAAGAGTGGATGGATTAGATAGTGTGATTGAGTTCCAGGCGTGAAATGATCGTGGGAGGTCTCTGCCATCTGGGCTCAGAATTGGGCCGCAGTATGTCCATGTTGATGTGTTGTTCAGGGTCAGAGAGCTCGAAGGGGGGTTCGTTGGATTATTGCTGAGGCGGTAGGGTATAAAGGCATATGGGCCGTATTGTGGCAGTGGATCCAGATCTTGTATTTGAGTTGTTTCAGGAGCGTGATCATTAAGTTGTGTGAAATCAGTGAGCTCTATCTCATTTGAACATAGTTCATCGTCGTGGAACCAGACCATGTTCAAACTCGAGCGCTTTCAAAGACCTTGTAATTGCGAGAATGCGGCATCCACAAAAGAGAGCCGTGTAGATGAACACAATGTGTCAAGTTGGTATATTTATCCACCCTGCGTTCCTTCTGACAGATAGCATGGGTCGTACAGGGTGGGATAAGTGATGTTCAAGGTGTGGAGGAACTAACGCGATAGCCGCGCGTGTATAATTCGGCGTATTTACGTTTTGACGACAGGGCAACGTTCCTTGACTTGCAGTCGACATAAACACATGGCGACGGCGTCGAGACGAAATCGCGAGTTGACTGGATCTAGAGGGTAAGAAGGCTAGAAAGAGGCGGATATCCAAATGTTTCGACCAAGACTCTTCCGGGCAGCGGTGCGCCCATGGCACCTGCCTACGCGACGACCATACGCAACCCATCCCAAACCACCACAGACGTCGCAGACCCGGATCGAGCGTTTCAATCGTCGTCTCCCAGGATTCCTTCACAAGTACACCAGCGCCCTAGCGAATGCACCGCTCTCGCATATCACGTCCTTTCTCATCCTACATGAACTCACTGCCGTTATTCCGTTGTTCAGTCTCGCAGCCTACTTCCATTACACACATTGGCTGCCTTCATGGTTTGCTGAAGGAGCATTTGTGTTGAATGGCGTCGAGCGTTTCGGTCGCTACTTCAAGCGCAAGGGTTGGATTCGAAGTGGCGAAGCAGAAGAAGCCGAGCGTGAAGTACAGCAGATTCAGCATCAGGACCAGAATAGTTCTCTCGAAATGCGCAAGGCCGATAAGGTGTGGAGCATTAGTGAGGGTGGTGTTAGGCTCGTAGTCGAGTTTGCGACAGCCTATGCGATCACAAAGGCGCTCCTGGTTCCGCGCATCATGTTTAGTGTGTGGGCTACGCCGTGGTTTGCGAGGATGACGGTAGTTCCGTTGATTGGGAGGTTCAAAAAGTTGTTTTGAAGAGGAACGGTATCAAAATGGGGTGGAGAAAGAGCTCCTTGAACATGCATAAGATGTGCTTTATTTGAAAGATCACGTAAACGTTTCTTTTCTTGGTACGAACAGTTCCACAATCGGTGCTCCGTCTAGCTCCGTGTAGATATTCTTTCTCGTTCGCTTGCTTTCTGCTTTCCTTCTAGACCACCGCACAACGGCGATCAGCAATATGTGCTTCAACGACAGAGACACGTACACGACCCGGACCTCGTTTCGTGATGGGGCTCGAGTTTCAGAGGAATACATTGCACCTCGCCGTGGCATGGCGTGGCGTCGAAGGAATGGCCTGGGAGGCTCGTACTACCCATCGCGGTACTATGGTCGACCCCCGAGTGACCGCTTCATTGACGGCGGTACGAGGCACCAAAATCGGTACGCAGGATATCCGGTCCAGCCTCGACGTTATAGCTATCCAGTATATGGTCCTGTAGGACATGCTCACGTCTCATCTGGTCATGGGCGATTTTATCCTGGCGCACGTGTGTCAATCCCACATCAGTCTGCAATGGTGAGTGCGCTCTTTCCTTCTTTTTCTCCTCCGACTCTACCACGTCCATGCCCATGACACACCGCTTCCCTGCTGCTTGGGGTGTATGACAATCATCCTGATAAGCTTGCCGAATCAACCTGAGAGCTCCGTTTGCTGCAACTTTACCTTACGCCTCGACTGCCCCACCCGCCAACACTTTTCTATCTTCTCTCGCCAAACCCCTCCGCACCCCAAACCACTCCAATTCATCACACTTTTTGTCGCGGCCATGGAGGCCTACCCAAAGCCACGCCACCAATACATCTACACGCCCCGCTATGGCCAGCGTGGTCTCATGACCTGGGCCGGCCAGGCGCCTAACGGTGCACTGCCCGCAGGTGTCATCCCCAATGCCGGCCTCGGCCACGGTTACGGAGGCGTAGGAGTTGGCATGGGCGCAGCGGCAGTCGGCTACCAACCTGGGGTATATGCAGCCCGTCCCTATCAGCCCTACCATGGCGGTTACGCCAACTACTACGCCCCAAACTACTACCCTACGTACAACACTACGTACAGCGGCTACTACAACCCTGGCCTGTACGGTTCCATGTACCCACTTGCTAACTTCTATCACCCATATCAGAGGACGTACTACAACACCGCGCCAAGCTATGGATACGCCACGCAAGCCTACGTCTATCCGCCTGGACCCAGTGCGACGACTACGACTACGACATACCGCGTTGCCAACAGTCATGCCGGTGCTGCAGGATACGCAACTGGTGGTTGTGCCCATGCCTGTGCGCATGGGGTGTCACCTCGAGCTCCAGCGTGCCGTCACGGGGCCACTCGTGAGGACATCCAGATGGAGAACAGACGTGTAGCAACCGAGCGCGGAGCCTACAGTGCCCGCAGAATCAAGCCAGCCGATGCGCGTGACGACGATCCCTTCTGGTGCCGGGAGAGAAACGGCGAGTGGCACCTGCGGTCCTTCTACCAGATTGAGAATGAGTGCCATCCTGGACGCTGGCTCATGGATGCCGAGTTGGGCTTCTTGGTCTTCAATCGCGAATGAGCGCTCTGCTTCGCCTCGGCAATGACTCCGATTACTTGATGTTCTCGACCATCAACGATGAAATCTCACTCTCGATGCACGGGATTTTCACCTTTGACACAAATTGCAGACTCGGTATTGGTCCGTTTAGACAGTGCCCCGACATGACATTTACGACACTGCTTTTTTCTAGTTCATGCACGGATACCCAGCATTCGAGACACGGCGTTGGTGGTTTATTGGTCATTATAAAATGGTTTTAGGTGCTTTTGTGGAGTTTCTTATCATCATGGTCGGCCGAGATACTTGAAGTTGGGAAGTTGGTGGGGGATTTCTGCATACATAGACCAAATAGTCTTGCTGCTGAATCGAGCCATTGATTTGACAAATCGTTCCAACATGACAATGAATTGGAAATCACTATCCAACAGCTTCCTCTACTCTTATACCAAATTACAGCTTCTCCCCCTGAATAGTCGCCACCACCTTCCTTGTATGCTTAACATCTCTAAACTCCAGATACCAAATGCCCTGCCACGTCCCCGTATTCAACCTCCCATTCGTAATCGGAATCGTCACGCTCGCGCCCACCAACGCCGATTTAACATGTGCCTATCACACCATCAGTCCCACCCTTCACCACTCCTCACACGCATACGTACAGGCATATCATCGCTCCCTTCGGCATCATGGCGATACAATCCCGTCCCCTTCTTGTCTTCCGGCACAATGCGATCCAGCGCATCGCTCATGTCGGCGCGCACATCCTCGTCCCAATTCTCGTTGAGCGAGAGCGCGCACGACGTATGTTGGATGAACAGATTTAGCAAGCCGGTCTTGTAGTTTTTGATCTCGGGCAGCTCTTTGAGGATGTGGTCGGTGATGAGGTATGAGCCGCGGCTGCGCGAGGGGAGTGTAAGGGGTTTTTGGAACCTGGGCGATACCAGTCAGGCTGCTAATTGGAACTGGGGGCGGGGGGGGGGTATTTTTTACCAAGACATTGTGGGCGGCGGGACGCAGATGTTTGGATAGCTGCAGAGCGTGGGGTGGCGCGGGGGTGGCGCGGGGAAGTAGTAGGATACGAGCGAATTGTAGGGCAACCAGGCGATGGAGACGAATGCGGCGGGGAAGAGAGCGACGAGAAATGTGGCGGCGATTAGGAAGGTCGTGAGTGGGGATATTGTTGTGTGTTGTTCGGGCATTGGTGCAAAGAAAGTTGAGAGCTACGTCAGTATTGCAGGTGCAGGCGAGCGCGGGGTTAGCTGGCTCTGCGGCTGGAGTGGGGGTCAAATTGTCAAATTGAGGCGTGCTCACTGTGCTTTCCTGGAACGGGCACAATACAATGGCCTCAGCCTTGTCAGCCTATTGCTCTCAGCTCTGCTCATCATGCACGCTCCTACATTATCAATCAAAGGTTGTCACAAAATAGGATACTTCATATTGTGTGCAGTCTGAGTAAGGAATATCCTCATCATGCCATTGTCGTTATATTGTCTAGTTGCTGATCAGTATCTATACCCGCATTAGAATCATGAAAAATGTTCCAGTCGATTGGTTTGATGAATTCGGTTCTGAGGAAATCGTCACCGTAGTATGGTCAGGCACCTGCTCGGTGTCTCCAATTGGCAAGTCAAGACTGCCATACGATGTTGATAGTATTACGTCTTCACACTTGCGGATGTATGAAATTTGCACATCCGCTATTGGGGTACCCAAGACATTAATTGCTTCTACGTGTTCCTCGACCTATATATGAAGGACTCGTTCTTGGATCATCAGTGCGAATGATTATTGATGTATCCTTTCATCAGCATAGTTCACAATACTACAAAATGCATGTATTCCCGAAGCATATTGGTTCATGTTTCAGTTTACTTCTCTACCAAAATTTCACAAGGAGAGCAAAAGGTCTGTAGACCAGATTAGAGGACCGTAGTTGGTGAAGGGGTTTACTTTCACAGTCACTGCGAATAGTTCTAAAAATATATATCTTCGACTGATTAGATGACTAGCATTCTTGCTCACGAACTTCATTACTGGAGCTCTCTGCAAGAGATGGGTAGATACACTTAAGGTATTTGATAATCTTGACGGTCTGATTATCCAGTTTCGACAGAATGTCTTATCTACGTTTATCTTATTCAGATTTTCGCGATTACAAGTTGCAGTTACTATTTTCCTACGCACCGTTGTCAAACGCGAGGCTTTCAATCATTACATTCGGGCCTATGAATGCATGGAGACTAAAAACAGAAGCCAAGCTTTAGACAGGACTACCCATCTATCATACGAAACTAACCTACCTTTTTGATTGGCGGAGTTTTGCCCCGCCCGTCCTAAGACGCCACTGAATGTACGCATGCACGCGAGGTATGAGCATGATCACTTAGGTAACGAATCAGCATCGAAAGTAAGCGACACATAAGCACAGTGACATACCAGGTTTCGTGTCGGTGTATCTACAGGGTATTGACATGACGGAACGCATCCCTATCAAATTTTAGCCAATCAACGCTTTAGGTCATGCTTAACCTCGGGCTCTAATTCGCCAAACTTTGACAGGGATGCGAGACGTCTCGTTAACACCCCGTAAGTGCTAGCCAACCAGTGAAGGGCAATAAGATTCTTAAAGTTCGGTAGTAGGCTTGCAGAAGCTAAAGAAAATTTTCACATGATATTAGTCTTCTATACTAAGTTGGCTAATGTTACTCTATACAGTAATGCTCATATTCACTTCGGCGATGGCCAAGGGAGCCAAGAGCAATCGAAGAACGTGATCGTTGCCGTTTATAACCATCGAGCTATCTCTCCTACCTACATAATTTCAGACCATCTAAATCAACATCAGTCTAGTTGGACCAGAATAATACCAACCAGTAACTAAATCCATCGCTTTGCCAGTAATCCAAGTTTCATTCTCCCCTGTTTGTACTTGACTGATATATTCAAAGCCAATACTCACGTCTTCGAAATACCAGACGAGGAGATCGGCAAAGGTGGCGGTGGTTGAGAGAGCCATGACAGCGATAACAGTTCGAACTGAGATTCCAGTCAAGTCAAGTTGCATCGAAGGGAGAGAGTCGAGGTGGTTGTCATCGGCAGAAAGCTGAAGCCTTGGGCCAATTTGCTAGCATCCTTACAATGCCATCTTTACTACATCCAATGCACGTCAATGTAATATTTTTTTATGATTTGGTGATGGCTCTTGTGGATTCTAACGTATTTCGAAGCAATTTGCTGGGTTAAGGTTATCAGAACGGTGAACTTTTCATAACATACCTGATGGTTTTGACGATCCTCACTCGCCTGATCCAATGTATCACTACATCGATACTCATGAAAGCACGTTGAATCCGATGACTTTCTGATTTTGTAGCAGATAGGGAATATGCTCTTGATTGTTGTTAGGATCGGGTGTATACGGATACCTAGGTAGTAATGATTCGTGACACCATGCACGAAATATGCTGTGTGTTGAAATGTTTATAGGAGATTTGGTAGTATGAAGATATGGTGCTCAGCTGTGCTAGAGCGTTGACCAAAACTATGGCGTTATTTGAATCATGATAGCGTGGAGGGTTCGCAATTCAGTGGTGTCGCGAGATGTCTATCTAGACCCTTGAAGGGGAAGATGCCGCACCAGGTCGCTTCTTAGAGAATCTTTGTTCAGCGAATGGAGTGTATTGGCTTCTCACAGATATCTTTAGAGAAGACGCTGAAGACGAACCGTCGTGCTACACGATCAATAGCACAATACTGTTGCCTAGGGAGTCCGTTGCAATTGGACTTAATCCTATAGAAGAGAAGGGTATTATTGCCTAATACGGACGAACGATATACAACTCCCCCCGATGAATATGAAACATGTCCAGTTATTCGATATCGTGATATCGTGGCCGTTTTAGTTTGTAATGATCGCTTGGTGAAGGAGATTGATCGGTCAAAATTCAGTCGTCGCAGTCACTGGCTAGATTGTTCAAGTTATCAGCAGCGATGAATCATGCCCTGCAAACTTGCAATCCGCAGCTATCGATGCTATATTGAAAGGTTTTTCAGGCACTCTTGCTCCCAGGGCAGAGCCCCAGAGTCTAATTTATTTCTCTAAATGCAGCCGTCCTCTGGAGAAAAATCTTACAAAGTACATTGAGCTCTTCGAAACGGTCGCTAGCCTTTGTCATAAGAACACTAGTGTCTGCGGACAGAAAAAAAGGTTGGAGCTCGTACAAGATATAACTGAACTAATTGCTGCTCAAGTGCCCTGGGAAGCTACAGCGGGGGAACTTATTGGTTAGTACGCATGATCTGTGTGAAGCAAATTCCATTGACATAACTCAGACTTTCTACTCCAATCCAGACGGCTGTTACCTGCAGCTATCTGTACGACCGTAGGAAAACCTTTCAATCATTGAATATGCTATTGCCTTTTGAGGCAATCCCCCCATTTGAGCAATGAAAGAATGAGTAACTTGATCTACTACTTAGTTCTATTCCTACATACACTTTAGAAGATATTGACCCACTCATGAAGTTGATTCTGACTTTTTTTTCAGTCAAATATTTCGAAATGTAAGAAAGTATTTCAATCTGCCTGTAACGACCAAGCTACTTCGTCGCGCTTCCTACATGATTTCGGAGCCAACAATATACGCTACTCGCAGGACATCGTTAAATTGAACTTCCAAGAGTTGATACTTACTTTTGCTCCCATATCACGACTATCTATATAGGATCTCGTTCGGCCAACATAGAGCAAAACCCTCTCCTTTGAGCTCTTTGGGATTGTCAATGACTGCATACGCCTCAGCTTAGAAGTTGAAGCACGAACACTCCTTTCCGCAGGGCTACACGAATTACCAGTGACAGTGTCTACAATCTAGTCAATTCTTCACGCTACTCAACATATTAATTCCGCTTCTAGGACGGTACAAAATGCCAACTCAATGAGAAAAGCACAGGCTTCAGCACCACATCATCAGATCTTGTTCTCAACAGGTAGCCAGTTCTAACCCACAACCGCATCGCGATTATCCCTAGCAAAACACTTACAAGTCATACAGTTGCCAGCCGTGCAGAAACGTGTGCAACTTCTTGGTCGACCCAACAGTCTCAGTCCAATGTTTCTCGTGCTCCCAAATGATCGGATCGTACATACGAAGGAGCTTCCTCGAGCCCCTCGACTTCAAACTCGACACCGAAACAAGATACTGTCCACACACACACACACTCATGGTAACAAAAACGCATTCGGCATATGCGCGCGCCTCGCGCTTTTAGAGAGCCAAAGAAGCCGACAGACATATGTTGCACAGCCAGCTCGCTCGAACACGCCGTTTACACCTAGCCTGCTAGGCCGCGACGTCTTCCAGGTTTGCCAGGCTGGATTACCTACTATGTAGGGCGCCGATTCCTGCTCCGCCTGCAGCTCAAAGTATAAATGTGCCTGCTCCGCCGCCGTGGGTACCATCCATACACAAACGTCCCTGCAATCTCCGATGCCGCCGACAAGGCCCATATTGCAACGCACGGCAGCGTCCCAAATGAATGTCATGCCACCCGCTGTGTGGCGCGCGGGAATAAAGGGAATGGCAGATGTGATGGACTTGAACTGGATAAATTAGGGGTTTATTTGGGCTGCCGCGCTCCAGTGGAATTGCGCGGATTACACAGCCGAGCGTTGCTAAAGTTAATATATCGAAATGCGAGACCTCATTTTGTATACTTTGTAAATTGCTGTATGGAGTTTACTGGAATTGATACAGCACGTTGGTGTGTGCATCTATGGTAACGGAACTATGATGAGCAGACACTAGCGCACAAAGGTTTCTCCCTATGTCACAAATCAAGCACATCTCGGCACAAGCATCACATCATTTAACGCCATTCAATGTAATTACCAATTTCTTTCTCGAAAAAGTAGCGGGAACCTATAGACATCATTCGAAGCCATTGCCTCGAGACGGTAGGTTTCCAAGACAATGATAAGCACTTGCGAGAAGCATCATGTAGAAACCTTGATCGAAGCCACCCGCACAGACACGTTGAGTAATATCAGCAACTTGCATAAAGCTGACCGTTGAATTACGAAGTAATTGCCTCGCCGTGGTAAGTCTTTGAGAAAATGGAAACCTGTGAATAATCCGTGAACGCCATGCTCAATATCGCACATTACAAGATCCGGAAAAGTGTCATCGGTTCGATGTAGCGGCGTAGCAATGCCGACGAGCGAGAATCTCAGGAAAGAAAAAAGACAGAACACGAAATGAGGAGAGCATGGTCAATGATGCATGTGCCTATGGTATGGGTGGGTCGCCAGTTGTTGATGGTATTTTTGCGTGGAGATGGAAGACGCTCGGGTAGAAGTCTATAGGTTATGGTGAAAGCCATTAGCATGAAACAACCCGGGGCTGATCTGCCGACTCTGATAACTGTCGAGGCAGGACGATTGCTTGTCTGCGTGGGTAGGGATGCCGGGCTCTTGTTCTAGCTGGATGGACCCTTGGATGTCGGTCTCGATTTGGACGTTGGCGGCGACCTTGGGGGTCTCTTCATCCATGCCGAGATCCTTGTGGACAATAGTGTTTTGCCTAACTTCATCCTGGTTCGTGGCCTCTTGGGCGTTGACGTTCTCGTCGGCTTCAGCGACAAGGTTGTTGTCTTCCTCCTCGGCGGGAAGGACATCTCCGTCACCAATGCCAGCTGTAGCGCTAGTTACTAAGACTTCCTCCTCGACGACAACAACTTGTTCGTCGTCGGTCTCATCTCCATCCTCCGCTGGTGTGGGAAGCGAGTCGGCGTCATGCAGGTCTTGAAGATACTGGCGGACTTGCGTGATGAACTTGTCTGGGATCTCTAGCATGGTGTAGCCACGTTTCTTGCGCGGCGCTGAGGGCTTGGTGGCAGCAGCTCTAGTGGGCTTAGTAGCAGCGGGTTTGGCGGCTTTGCGGCCCGCAGCCTTCTTTAGTGAAGACTCTTGGGTAGCAGCCTTTGGCGGCCTACCGCGGGGCCTCGCGGGCTGAGGGGCGGCCTCTGTCTCGACTTTCTGCGCGGGCGGGAGGCGCATACGGAGTTTGGAGCGCATGCGCGGGTCTAGGCGAGGGGCGGCAACAGTTTTCTTTGGGGTGGAGGTTGGCTTGGAGCGAGACTTTGTGACGCGCGACGACGGACCCGCCACGCGATTGAGGTCTGCGGCGGCTGCGCTCTTAGCGGGGCGACCACGGCGCTTTGGCGCTTCTCCAGCAGCGGAAGGCGCGGCAGCAGGAAGGGCTCTGGGCTGGCGGCCTGCGCGCTTTTTGGCGGCCTGCGCTTCATTGACGACAGGCTGGGGCGCAATGTGTGCGGCGCGGCCACGCTTGGGAGGCCCGACCGTGATGGGCTCTTCCACGGGGACTTTGGCTCTGGCTGGTCGGCCACGCGTCGTTGCCGGTTTGGCTGGCACACTGGCAGCTTCAGCGGCGGCGCGGCCTCGTCTCTTGGGGGCGTTGGCGGCAGGCGCAGCTTCAGATGCGGCGGCCCTCTTGGGGCGACCGCGGCCGCGCAGGGCGGTTTGCGACTTGGCCATTGGAGGGTTCAATTGGGTCGCAGGAGGCGAGGTGATTTGAGATTGTGTTGTGGATGTGAGAAAGTGTGTGAGATGTAAGCGTGCAAGGCGCGTGGGAGTGTGTTGGTGGGAAGGGCTTTGTAGGAGCTGACGCGGGCGTGATGCTCTAGAGCTGGAGAGGGCTCCATTGAGGCTAGCCGGTTTGGGCTAGCACTACTTGCCACCGCAACGTCCACAATCAATATTCACTTAGCAACATCCCTATTGCACGTGGAAAATCGGCCTTCAGCCAGGAAAAGGCGGATAGCCATGTTTCCAATCGCTTCCCTCTATGCTCTAATTCAATCATGCATCGCTGCTACAACTTGCTTTTGATATGCGACTTCTCCCTCTCCATCACCTCTTCCACCCTTGCAAACTGCTCATAGAATGTCAAGCTCTCCGGATTCGCCAGTGTCCCGCTTGCTTTGATAGCCCGTCCCGACACAATCTGTTTAACCGGGAGCTCCACCTTCTTGAGGTTCACCGTAGTCTGTAGTCACATCATCAGCTCACGCCCACACACTGCGCTTCTCCTGACTCACCGGAATATCCCATGTCTGGAAGACATAACGCGGAATATGTCGTCTACTCCTTTCCTCTCCAATCTTCGCCTTGATCCTATCAACCAGCCCACGCGAAAATTGATACCCATCGTTCATCTTCAAAAATAGCATAACGCTCTCGTCGGTATCCTGCTGTCGTCGTTGTCCCACGCATATGCTATCTGCAACTTCGGGAAAATGTGCCTCAATCACCGAGTAAATATCGCTGCTTCCAAAGCGCACGCCACTAGGATTCAACACCCCGTCCGCGCGGCCCAGGAACATAATCTGGCCCGTGGTAGGATGGATCTGTATGAAATCGCCATGGGTCCACACGTGTGGAAACCGCTTGTAATATGCATTCTGGTACTTCTCGCCGGAATCATCGCCCCAGAGGAAGACGGGCTGATTGGGGAAACTGGCCGTTGCGACGAGCTCACCCGGCTCGCCATGGGGCACGGCGCGGCCAGGGCCAGACTCGATGAGGCTATCATACACCTCAAGCTTTGTGCCTAAACAGGGACCTTGGCAGCCGCCCACGTAGACTGGTTCAAGCGGGTTTTCTAAGCCAAAACAGCCAGCAAGGTCGGTGCCGCCGGAGATGTTGCGCAGGTGGACGGCAGAGGGGAAGCCCACATCGTAAAACCATTCGAATTGGGAGTCGGGGAGGACCATACCGGTAGCGCATACCGAGCGGAGTGATGAGAGGTCGAATAGCTCCTTCGGGACAATGTTGCGTTTCTGCAATTCGTGTAGGAATCGGGGTGAGGTGCCGAAGTCAGTTACTTTCTGCTCCTGCAAGATGGACAAGAAGGTTTGCGGATCGGGCTGGAAGGGAGAGCCATCGTAGAGGATGGAACGGGCGCCGTAGAGGCAGCATTGTACAGAGACGAGGTACATGATCCATCCAGTCTTTTACCGTTAGTATATACTGCTGAAATAGTGGAAGAGACTTACCGTTGTAAACTGCAGGTTGACGGTTTCAGCCGACATTTCTCTGTGGAGATATCCCTCCTTCGTAACGCTCATGAGCACCCCACCAACGGAGTGAACAATGCATTTCGGCACGCCAGTCGTCCCACTCGAATAAACCACCACAAACGGATCCCTAAATGCAACCCTCTCGAACTCCAACTCTTCCCGCCCCTTGCCGGCCTTTAAAAAACTCTCCAACGTAACAGTCTTCGTCAATCCGTCCACAGTCGCAGGCTTACCAGGAAACCTCGGCTGCGTCACCACACCCCTAAATTCAGCCTCACCCTTCATGCCCGCCACAATCTCCTGGATCTTCGGTCTAAGATCAATTGTCTTACCATTATACACGGCCCAATCATCGATAAAAACATATACAGGCTTAATCTGCAATAAGCGCTCCAGAATCCCCTTGGTCCCCATGTCCGTGCTGCTCGAGCTAAACAGCCCGCCAAGACTCGTAATCGCCATAAAGCAGATGAACGTATCGAAACTCGTACTCGCAACCACCGCCACGCGATCCCCCTTCTTCACGCCCTGCGCGCGAAAAGCATTGGCAAGGAGGCCCACGCGGCGACGCACTTCGCCCCATGAAAGGTCGCGGATTTCGGTGTTGCCCTCGCGGATCTCGGTGAGGGCGATTTTGGCGTCTTCCTTGTGTTGCGTGGTGCGGATACTAGGGTGGGAAGGGGAGGCGGAGTAGAGGATATTTTCTGCAAAGTTGAGATATGTGCCTTGGAACCAATGGGGGACCGAGTCCATGGGTAGCGTGGTGTCGACCGCCTTGGATAGTCAGTAAATTTTGGCGGGAAAAGCGTGTGGGGGTAGTGTTACCTTGTCGTACGTGCCCTCGTAGACCAGCTTGCTCGCGGTCCACATGTCTTCCCAGAAATCCGTCCGGTTGTCCCCCACGCTCCAGGCATACAGGTCGCGGAACGTCTATGACGCGGCTTGTCAGTCCACGATAACCATTTGCATCTGCACCGAAGTGCGTATCTCTCGCATTCTACAAATCATCGCATCCCCGTACAGACATGGTATGTGATTTTATTCAGACGCGCACACTATCCAACACAGACCCAATCCCGTTCTCTTCACGACCACCACCCGCATTTTGCGGGACAAGGGCCCCGATTACGCACTGAGACACGCTGTTTGAGACTAAGTAGCAGAGCTTACCTGCATATTCAATCCCCGCTGCCGATTCGCCCTCTGCATAAACTTCCACATCTCCGTGGACTGCGGGTCAGGATGCTGCCACAGCTTCCTCGGGGCAGGGAGTTGCGACGTCATGTCTTCGCTTGTCTCTCTCCCTCTCTCGAACCGAAGAAAAAAAAAAGTTTCAGGCAGGCCAGTCTGCAGATAAGACGCGGTAGTTTGTATAGGATTGCAAACTTGTGTGTGTGGGGGGGGGGGGGAATCTATCGGCACTTGCAAAACACGGAGGGGGATGTGACGAGGATAGGCACGATTATGGAACAAGGGTTCGAGGCATTCGATGCTATGCTTATAATTTTATAATCGAGGTGCATGTCAGGTCTCGTGACGGGCGACGATCTCGTTCCGAGGGACTCCGCGATTTGCAGCTATCTCGGCTATTTGATAAGCCGTGGCCGGAGAGTCTGGGGTTTCGCGGAGAAAGCTCGGGCCTTTTACGAGATAGTTTGCGAGTCATGGGGGATGGATGGGGGAATGCTCACTGGTGGTGAGTTGATGGTATTCACGAAAGGATGGAGGAGATATGGGATGAGTTGGTGATGGGATGGAGGGCAGGGCGTGGCTCGGGCTGGCTAACGTAGTGGAATTCGAATGGATACCATTGGGTGCTTGGCCCTGGACTATGCAACGAGAAACATCAGGCAAGAAACAACACAACGCAGCACGCTGGAGTGTTTCAGTAGGTTTCCATAGCTACAGTTTCTAGCATTCGATATTTCAATATGAGCTCTATACTTTACTCTTATTGCCAATAGAAAATTTGTGCACATTGTTCGGTTCCAATTTTGCGCATATAAATTTACCCCAATGCGTCCATTTTGGTTTATGCTGCAAAGTGCACAACACACTGCGCTTGACGACAATAAATAGCAAACGGGTAAAAACGGTCGAACGGAAAGATAGGCAGATCTGATCCCACGGCAAGAAGAGCATGCCCACTTTAATCAAATCTGACTTTTCTTAGGTGAGAATCTCCATGAATGACTCCAGGCAAGCTGATGCAAGCCATCTTCAGCCAAGGATCGGGCTGATGTCGTCTTCACGCTTGTGCATTCATCATGACAGCCCTCTCGAGCCTCGACCATCCTCTTCCTGTGTTAGCAAACCCGCGTGGGTCTCGGAAACCCGACCTGTATCCCATATTACCGGCTCTTACTACCCCGCGTTATGGTATGTGGTTGTATTCAACCGGTACGCGACCCCACGAAGATGTGCAGGCACTATACATGCGACTTCGCTTCCAGCAATGCGGTACCATGCTACCAAATCTTTCGAGCATCGTACGTTCTAGAAGAGGTCGGTATTTTCAGATGGCCGGACCAGGCGTGGAGTAAAGCTGCGCGAAAATGCGTGTGCGTGCTCAACGCACACAGGGTACATGTTATTGAAAACACTGTGCAGCCAAACGCCAGGCATACACTGTTATGACCAGATCGTGGCCAGTGAGCTTGTACAGGCCAACACTATTGCCGTATCATCTTGTCGCACAGTCTGGTGCGTGCGATGTCAGCACGCACTGGTAGATCGTTGCGTGAACTCCGAGCCCTAGTGAGTCTCGGGCAATTCTCACGTCGCTTGTGGAGATGACTGAGGATCCTTCAAGTCCGAAGTTGGGAACGGCGGGGAATCTTGTAATTACAGAGGCAATGGCAGGGGAAAGTATTTACTGTTTGTGAGTCGGGGTTGAGCGGGTTGCTATTTCGGGCAAGATTGTCTTCCCGTTTCGAGAGCACATCAGGATGGTTGCGGAAGACGTCATGGCCGTGGGCAGGCCTGTGCTCTTCGGATTCGGAGAGTCAGACCTGACGACGGGTTTCACGAGACGAGTTGGTCACACAGCAGTCAGCTGGCTGGGGCAAGGTTGAGGTTGCAATGTTGCATCTTTGACCAGCGGGTTGCGACCAGCATTGTTTAGGTGAGGAGAGTGGCACGGTCCTGCTTTCCGAAAGTATGCCGGATGTGACAAGCAGCAATCTACGCAGATTGCCGAGGCAAGGCTAGACGCTCGATGCGGCGACGACATGACCAGATACAGACGGCCGTGGAGACGGGTGGGAGATGGCTTGACTTGCGACAATCTAAACAGAGTTTACTGTTGAGTGGTGCCGGGCAATGTGCCGGGCGATCAAGAGGTGAGTGGTGGAGGGAAGCAGGCTTGCGGTGGTGGTGTGGTAGAGATGCACACCGGGGACGAATAGGATGCAGCATGTATGCGCAGCGACGGGACTAGGGCGAGAGAAAACGCAGAGATGGGTGGCGCTGTGGGTCATGGGTGCGTTGTCCTGGCTGCGCCCGGTGGCTAGACATCGAAGCGTCCGGACAGGCGCGCCTCACAGACAGGCGGTATCCAGCACAGCGGCGTTGGCCCCGGGCAGCGGAAAGTTTGGAGAATGCAGCACCGCGAGACAGATCGGGTAGCGCGGGTCAATCAAGGCAGAACAGGACAGCAAAGAAAGACGGTGACGGGCGGCCAGGGCCCCAGGGGACGGGAGCCCGATTCGGCTGTGGCGTGGCCTAGCGCGTGCCCGGCTGCCGCTGCCCATTGGCCTGCCCCTGAGGAGCAAAACGGCAGGCGCGCTGCAAATGGGCGGTCAGGAGCGGCCAACCGCCACAAAGAAGCAGCGAGCGAGGCGAACGGTGGGCTCTTGCCGTGTTCGCCCTAGGCGGCTGGCCACGCTTCCCTGCCTGTGCCTATCCTCATCTTCAGCCCTCTCTAGCACCGCTCTCTCTTCCCTAGACGCCTCCGCCATACCGCGTGCCTCATGGACACGTTCACTGGCCGCGCCTCGTCAAATCAGCGCGTCCCGCCCTCTCTGAAACGCAGCCGGCGGCCTATCAGCTCGCGCTCCCCCCAGCCGCAGCTGGCGCAAGCTGCAGCATGGTCATTTGTTGCGCCATCGTTCGTGGATCGGCAGGGGCCTCAACGCTGTTTCCCCACTGCCCAGTGCCACGCCACGGTCCACCCGACTGAATCAAGAGGATTCCGCCTGCTGCACCGATGTCGTCGCCTGTCGCCGCCTGTAAACATGACACAGGGTCCGCGCTGTCTGCATGTCTAGTGCAATCTATCGCCCACCCATCACGGCCCACGCCCTTTTCTGTCTCGCCCAAATACGGTTCCTTCGCTCGCCGCAAGCCCGTCTGGACGCTGCCAGTGTCACTTTTTCTGACGCTTCCCGTGTGGTCCACAGCCACCCTACCTTCTCTTACCACTGGCGCCTGTGACTGCACGCCTCAGGTTTCAACTCTCCACGCTTGCCGCCCCAGTTCGTATATCACCTTGCACCCACCTGAGTCCTGCCTGCCGCTGGTTTCCTTCATTTCCCCCCCACCATGGTTGATCTTTCCGTCGCCTCCCAGCTCCAGCAATGGACGTTTGAAAAGTCTTCTCTTGCCACTCACCCTAAGCGATCTGGCTCGGACAGCTCCGCCTCGAGTCCAAGTTTGTGTGACCACGACAGCCACACTCCCCAGAGGCTACGCATAAACACCATCACCGCACAACAGCCAAATCCACCTCCCAGGAAGGAAAGCATCGTTCTCCAGCAGCGCTACATGTCCAGTGAGGAGGATCTCTCCCCAGCAGACGATGGTTCGGATTCCGAGTATTGCTACGACGACGATGTCGTTGTTCATGACGTAGTAAAAGAGTGCAAAGCACGAACAATGTCAATATCAAGATGGGATAAAGGCAAAAGTTGTGACATGGCCGTCATGGTCTCCTATGCCTTCGCTGGCCGACCCAAAGTCGTCCAACTCGACTGCCGATCGCCAACCACTGAAGAGCCAATTGTCCAGCATCGCTCAGCTTCACTAGCCAATATTCCAATTACAGCAATCAGCGAACTACGGAAAGCAGACGCTGCCCAACGACTGTCCATGAAGGTTCCTGCTACCAATTCTCTCTCTTCAAGATCCACCAGCCGCTCCATGACACCCTCAGACGACTTCGAATCTCGACGACCATCCACAAGTCACAGCCCCATTACTAGAAACACCAGCACCCTTCAACTTACCGACTCGGCTTCGACAGCCTCATCATTTCAAACTGCACCTTCTACTCGCAGTATTTCACCTGCTGTTGATGAGCTTCTTGCTCGCCCCATTACTTCTGCTTTCGAGCCATCCACATCAGCCCGATCTTCAGTCTACATATCGACACAATCTCGTTCGGGCCTATCTAGAGTTCAGACTACGCAATCCCAATGGGCACCTTCGACCCCTGCCTCACCAGCAACCCATGCCTTCCTTAGCTCCGATCCCTACGAAAACTCAAACACCCACTCGGCATCGCCAATCATCAAACCTGCCCCTCATAAGCGGTTGCGGTCCATCTCAATGAAGCTTGCACTAGCCAAGATTGCCATCACACCTGCAAAAAAGATGTACGACACGCGCGTTCATGGTGGCAAGGTCCCTTCTACACCATCAACGCCGTACATGCCGCTCACTCCGCAAACGGCCCCTCTTGAAGGAAGCGCAAGTTTTGCCAGCCCAAACAAGTTGCGCCGAGCATCAACTATATTGCGCCCAAAGTCTCGTCACAGTGACACTACTAGAGGGCCTTCACCAGAAACTGCACCACCAGTCCCTATGCTAAACACTAGCAACATGGCACAAAAACACATGGCCAAGATGCTAGCCCGTGGCGCCAATGAGCGAGAGCCCACGCTTATTATACCGCCATGTCCTTCAGACACAGACGATGATCATATGAGCAGTATTAAGAGCCGGACGCTGAAAAAACGGAAATCGCTCATGTCTCTCATGGATTCCTTGTAGACGAGTTCGCATGAACACTGTTTTGCGCATGATGTCGCTGTTCCGTTTTGTTTCAAACCCTTATACCCCGCGCAATGGCATGAACGCTCAGACTTGCGTTTCATGCATTTCCCTTGTCGCATTTGCCACTCCTCATTCCACACTAACTGCGTCTTTCCACGCCAAAACATCACGGTGGTAATTTTCTCTTCAGTCGATTCTAGCGATATCGCATAATCTTTCGGCGTACAAGCGGCGTTTACATTTCACTTCATTTATTCTCCAGGTATCACGATATCTTCCCGTTTTGGCATTGCGAAGTGTTCGCCGCCTTTCTTCTGTCGCTATCTAGTTCGTGTGGCTGTCTTAACGAATATTTTATGATATCCTCTCTTGGACCATTAATGGTATTAGCGCCTACAAGTATGATAGCAATTGACTTATTCTACATAATCGCCAAATTCGGCCTCTCTATTTTGCCACACTATACCTGCAACAGCCCACATTATGATGATTCATGCGCTAGTATCGCCGCATAGGTAAAAGACACTCAGGCCTTACTACCATAGTGCGTACTTTACCCAACACACGATGGCTCGACACGACGTCTAATGCATAACTCGCCGCACGCTCCACAATACCCACGCTGCCGTTCTCGAAGCACGTCGGCCCCACCCACAAGGATACCGCAGCATCGCACCCGCCGACCCACAACCGCTCCCAAGTGACGCAACGCCGCGCCGTGAAACGAAACATGCCGCCTATCAAAATCTCACATAGATGGTTTAAATTTGCACGAACGATAGACCACGAGATCAACGCCGTTACGTGGCTTCCCCGCTACGGCCTTATTTTGCACCAGCCAAGCACCGCGATCACCACCACCACCATAACCTTTGCCTTTCTTACTCAGAAAAAAAAATCCTCAGTCTAACATGCGCTCAGAAACAATGACTCCAGGCACCCACCAACGGCCCGACTCCAAAACACCCACGGAATCAATTTCCTCCAGCCTAGTGTCGTGTCCTTGGCCGTATTCATGGCTTATTTCAAACAGAATGACACGGCTGCGGACGGCTTGATAGTCCCCGTGTCCGTGTGTGTGCCGCGGTTTATGTGAAACATGGGCGGGATGGGTGCTTGGCGGCCGCGGGAGAGCGTTGTGGTGGGGGGTGGTTCAAATATGCATGATGGATTGGGATGGGGCGGTGGAATGGAAAAATTAGTTATAAGATGCGGCTTGCAGCGCTTTTGGCTATGCTGATGCGAGATTGCTGGGTGCGCTTTAGGGGGGGCTGTGTACCACTGGTCAAGTACACTGGTTAATCGCCGTTCAGTACCTCTTGCCTGTTGCGTTGGTCGAGGTGGACTGGGTATTGGAGCATTTTTTCCATCTGTAGGGTTAAGTTGGTAATCTGGTAAGTCGGTGAGGTTATACTGATCTACACCCAACAACCAACGTTGGTTGGTCATCAATGCTCTTTTTCGGATTGTTTGGCGTAGTGGTGTAGAGCTACGTTCTGATAGGTGTTAGTTGTTTAGATGTTTATTTCCATTTGCCAACGGCGGCAGTGTCGGTGTGATCACGGCTACGACTATGGAGAAATCCATGTGTAGAAGAGGTTCATGACATTTATTCATCGTAGTGACGTGGTGTGGGTTGTGGTGTGATATGCTTGACGCATGAGTAAGACCCACGGATTCGCTAGCGATCACTTTGTTTTCGTATGCATCTTTCTATCTGCCCGTCCGTAACCTGTAGCTCTTCTCTACGCCTCCTTCTCCCGGATGATCCCTCGAAGCCTGGTTCTCTCCACACCTGCGCTCCCACTACTACTCCCTCTCATCACCATGATATACCGTGTCAATCCACCACAATGATATGGAAAATGCATGTAACTCCTTGAATGATCGCTTCACAATGCCCTTGTATATTTTCGCCGGACGCACGTGCACTCCCATGAACCCTACACATCTTTGGAAAGGCTAAATATTTGCTGATGCCAACGCGGCCAAGACTTTCTGTCTTCTTCCGATCTATGCACCTTTTTTACGTGGTCCCATGCCTTGTCTTTCCGTCCTGGGAAGGGCTTACCGCCTCGGACTTTGCTGCGCGGACAGCTGTCCACGGGACACCACCCGTTGTCCGTGTCATTGCTTATATGTCTGGTTCGCTCGTGTCGTCCAAGGTCGGTCCCTCGAGTACAGGTTTCGGTGCAATCAGGATATCGGCACATGAAAATAGCCTTAGGCAACGTTTTTGTACGTGGCTTGGTCGTGTGCGGTTTTGATCGGTGGCCACGATGCGGTTCTGGCTTTCTTAATTTGATCGGTGTATGGTTTTCCGTGTGTATATGGAAGTTTTGTGGACAATATGAGACGTTTTCTGGAGTGAGATATTTTTGGGGAACCGAGTTTGTATGGGGTTCCTTCCCGGGAGTGCTTCCGGTATAGCATGTCGACTCCGTGTCTTTTTTGCGTGGAGAGAGTTCAAAATCATACGCAAGGTTCCATCCCTCCTCGGCTTGGTTGTCTTCGGTGCCGTTTACAAGTTGGCTTGATGAGAAGCCATGAGGGTATGATGGTGTCAGTGTGTAATTTCCATGGTCCAAGGTCCTCTGTGGGGATCCGTATTGACTATCCTGCAAAAATTGTGAAAAAGAAACGTGGCCAGAGAAATTTTGTTCGGGCGAGTTTTGGTAAGGCGCGTTTGGAGTGTGAAGATGTTGAAGGTAGAGAGCACTATTTTCAAATAGGTTTTGCGTCACGTGAGACTATCATGAAATTAGGATATATCCGGGGAGATAAGCAGGTTGAGAAATTACATTGGTAAATGTATGTCCATAGCGTGGTGTGGTGTCGATGCTTGACTGTCGTGTCCGTTCGGTTAGGGTATAATAGTCTAGTGGTGTAAAAGACTTGAAATGATAAGCCTGGTCAAAAACTGAAGCAACTGAGAGATACAAAAACCTACTGTATATACCTGTTGCATACCGATCGGAGTTTGTGTGTCTGTTAAACTCCATTAGCTCAACAATATTAAAGCTACTGCCCCAGAGGTTACGCATACTGGTGGTGGCGTAGCTTGTGGGGCCATTGCGATACACAGGATATTCATTGCTCTTGCGTTGTTCTTGTATGCCTCTCATTTTCGAAGTCTTTTTTTTGTAATAAAGATCAAATTGCTGTTGGAGACGCTTGCTAATTGTTGCAGACGTAGAGATTTATATGCAATTTTCTTCGCTTTCGCAAGTCCTTTTTAAAGATTTTCCAGTGCGCTCAAATGTTGATACTTCTCCGAAGGGCACTGGAAGCGTTCGCAGGACCTGACGTATGATGATCTATCGTTCGCCTCATTATAAATGCCCAATTGCTATGCAAACAACCCAACATGTGATTGAACGGCAATGGCGAATCCTGGCATTTCGTACCACAGTGCAGTACTCCGGATCGGATGCAAGGATATTTGCACTCTTCTCTTGTTCATGGCTTTCTTTATCTGGTTGTGGGCTCCAAAGTTATCGAAAATCTGACAATGCCTCACTCTTCAGGTTTCTATCGCTTGCGGTGGTGGATCCCGAAACTAGGAGTGTTACCCAACGCCCAATTATACTGACATATAGGTATCAAGGTGCAGCGGCAGAGGCGCAGCCTATTCTCACCGAAAGGTCTAGATCCGCTTAAAGTACCTCTTCTCCAGATTCTGCCCTTGGCCTCAATCACCTTGCTTTTCTTTTGACACGATCAAGGCGGAATGACAAGTCGAGCCCTCAAAGTCAGTGGTTCATACCATGGTGAAATCTGGTGTATCAGCAAACAACACAAAAGTGAGGCATCCATTGGTGAGGCAGTAAACTCCATTATTATGTAGTATCTAGGTGTTCCGGAGTTATTACAAGATAAAGCGGTCAGTAAACCATGCACCAACTGAGCAAACGACTGCCGGTCAGCTAGAGGATACGTTTCAGACAAGACTGAACATCCAATGATCCGCGAGTTATTCCAACACATGGTAGGATGAAGTGACATGGCCACCAAACAAATAGAAATCCATACAAGATCAATGATCCAGAAAGTGAAACCAATGCTGCAGCACCCAAGTCAGCAATCTGTTGGTGATGGCACCAAAAAGACCAAGCACAAAGTCTTTACCGCAGACAGTCGGATACAATACAGAGTTTTTGAAAGGTGTAGAGCCGATCCATAGCGCCTCCTTCGTCCGCAGGAAAACTCGTGCGCAAGGGCGCAAGAAAACACATCAGCTAGCCCGCAAACTTTCTCCAAGTCAGTGGCGCACAAGCATGGACATGGCATCCAATCCACTACAAAATAAATACGGAAAAGCGAGATCCGGCACCTAGCATGGTCCAGAATGTTCGTGTCAAGGCCAAAAAAAATGGATAGTTCGAGTCTCGAGAGTTGGGAAAAGTAAGTCCTGTGTCGAAATCTTACCTTGGAGTTGAAAAATTGATCCCAGATCAAAAGTCCTGGCTGAAAATGGCGACTTACATAGAAAGGGCATTTGAAAGCACAAAATTATTTGCGAGACCAAACATTCCAATCCGATGGTTTTTCGGTGAGACGGTCAGTGTTTAAGCAGGCAAAGAGCAAATGGATAGGTGAGGCTAACGTCCGCCTCACTTTTTACAACCGGATGATGCTGCATATTGCTAGCCTCAGAAAATGACTGGATCTGGCGAAGTGAGGCTAAGATGCTCGTGTGCCACACTTTGCTGCGGACTTGCATTCATTGGCCTCCGTGGTTGTGACATCGAGTAAAATTGTGCTACTGCTGAGACGATACACAGTGAAATTTGTTGTGATGCGTGGAACAAGCAACAAACTCCTAACATGACGTATTTGGTGTTCGAATAAGGTTCGGAGCGGCTTGAAGACGTGTTCGCTTCGCCCAATCTATTTGCTCTCCTTACTTAGCAGGGCGCAAAAATAAGCTGCATACCAGAAACCACCTTTACCGTGAACTTAAAAGTTGTTGGATCGTAGCTCTACTCCACTACGGCAAACAACCAAAAAGGTGCAAATAATCAACAACGCTGATTATTGGAGTAGAACAGTATATATTGTTAGGGGGTCCTGGTCCAGAGCCTTCCGGCGTACGCACTTGCGCAGCTGCTTCGCGGCCTTGCAAAAGCAGCGCGGCCTTTCTATTGAATTCATTCCCCTTCTATGTACTGGCAGAGAAAATGTCAACCTCTAGTTTTATACTAAGAACATAACTATACTATAACCCTAGATAGTTATAGAGTACGCATTCATGTTAAGAGATTCTTGCCAAAGGTTCGGCGAAGAACACTAAACTGGCATGCGGCTTATTTTTGCGCCCGCATGCTTAGGTCCACTCGACTCTGCGTCATATCACAACCCCACAATACTAGCATGAGCTTCACGATCGATAAAAAGACGAGAATAATGCATTCAACAACTAACTTTTGTGTTCCATACGACCCCTAACCTCGCCAATGCAGATACCGCCGCGATACTGAATAACGAGAAAAGCAATCAGCACCGAAATTGGCAAAATATGTCAAAACACTAAAACAACAATGCAACGAGAAGGTCAACTCCTAGGCGTGGCCATGCAAAGATCGAGATATGCATCCAAGGATGAGGCTTATGGTCCCGGAATGGAAGGTCGATGATTGGACGCCGAGTCTGCAGGCAAAAGTTCCAGGTAAAATCGTGGTGAAATCCAGACGAAATCGGGAACAATCCAGAATAATCCAGACAGCCAAGCCAATGCCGCACTCCAAAAGGAGAAACAAGCCATCCCAACACCACACGCATGCAATCGCTGTCAGTGGACATGCTCCTCCCAATACCTCGCCTACCCAGCCGTAGTCCCAACCCCATTCTCCGCGCCCCTCAACGCACCCAACGCCCGCTCCAACTCCTCCTCCGAAACCATGACCGTCCCCGCCCTCGCCGTACTAAGATAACTCATCTCAACCGGACACTCCAGCTGCCTCGTCGCGCCTACCAGCCGGCCCGCAACCCCACATACAATACCCGTGCTCTCAACGGGTAAATCCCTTAGATCCAGCGTGATAGGCGTGAGGAACTCGTCTTTAGCGCCGAGCAGGACGTCTTGGGGGAAATTGGGGAGCAGGCTGTGGTCGAGGAGGAGGGAGGCGGGCTCGGTATCGGTGAGGGTGAGGGAGAGGAAGCGCGGGTGGGGTGGGGTGATGAGGCATTTTACGAGGCCGAGGTGGAGGGCGTCATCGACGGCGCTGGTAGTGCCATTGTGAGTGTGCGTTTGGCTATCTCTACGGCCGGCGCATTGGACGAGGCGGATTGCTGGGTCAACGGTGGGGATGATGCTGCGGCGTTTTAGGGTAGCGAAGGTCCTGGTTTGCAGTTCTGAGATGGTTGTTGGTGGGGGTGTGCTGGGTGATTTGACTTCGAGGGATGAGGATGATTGCTTGCGGCTGTGATGATATGAATTGACGTATGATGAAGTCTGGTCTTCGAATTGGAAACCCCGTTCCTCTAAAGCTTTGACAACTTGCTCTTGGTGCCTTGATGGGACAAGGATATAATCCGCGAAGTATGTCGTGATGAAGAAGATGGGGCTACCGCATAATTAGTTGCATTATATTATGAATCGTGACAAAATCACTTACATCCCAGCTAAGGCAAGAGGACTCGTAAGCTCTAGCACCCGTTGACCAGCGTCGAGCCCCTCGCCGTCTACCTGCATTACAACAAAGTCCTCGGAAGTAATGTTCACCTGACTTCTGGAGTGTGCATCCAAAACAGCAAGGGTAGGAACGAAAAGCTCATTAGCAAGTAGTCGAGAGCAAACTATAGAGCATTCGATAGGCGTGATTGAAATATTTACAAAAGGGTGCTCATATGGCCAGCCTTTCGGAGGCTGAACTGCCCCATTACCGTTACCGACGAAGCAATTACGTGACGCGTTTGGCAAAAGTAACTGGAGGATATATTGAAGAAAGCTTGAATATAGGTGCAAAGGGATGTGTATTAGAGCAAGCTGGGTGTCCTTGAAGGTGATCATGTTAGCTGTAATACGTCAGGCAGAAGGCTTTGTGCGGGAGGCGAAATATAACAAAGTCCTTCGGCAAGCCTTGCACACGGGCCCACCACCAGGCTGCTGTACTGGGCATGGGGCGCGGATGTTGCTTAGAAGTAGTGTAAAAGTCACGACAAGAGAGAAGACATACCAGGAATTGGATATGTGCACTCAGCAATGTCATGGACGAATCCATTCTGCGCAGAGATCGATAAGAATAGGTCCGCGGATGACGGCTGGTCGCGTGGACGTGGGTCACTTCCTGCACCAATCAGGTAATGGACAAGGCTGACGGCCAAAATGTGGAGGTGGCTCAGGAACGGAGGAATAGGCAAGTAAGCTTATCGACGAGCCTGCAGAAGTAATACGCAACCCGATGATAGGCAGAGTCTGGAGGCTTGCAGCTCAGACGCGGGGGTCGGGACGATTTAAGATAGATGTAGAGGCTACCTGTTGATGTGTTCTACGACAGTTTGTCAATCAGTGGCTATTCTACAAGCGGCCTGTCTTTGAGGTGTACCTTGTCCGACTGGCCAATGAGAGGTGTCGTTCTTGAAGCCGAAATTCATTCCCAAGAACTGATGAAAAGCGTTGTAACGGTAGGGTTTTGTAGTCGGTAAGGGGATAGTACAAGGTACCTGTCTAGATCTGGTGCGAGTGACCTTTTCCTATAATGAAGGAGCACTGCGGTGGTCTGGGGTGACGCGTGGGGACAAGGGCGATAATTGGATGGCTGCGTGTCGGATAGTGGAAACCCTATGTTCGTATTCACACTCCAGGGGGCATCGGCTCACACGCGGGGCAAGCTGAGTGCGTGGGATACAAACAGTCAGAAGGATGCAATGTCTAGGAGGCGCTGAATTTTAAGTGATTCAGCCCAGGCCATGACTGCGAAAGCGGAGCCAGCGCTGGTCTCGGCTCTCCGAGAGTCGTGACTCGACGAAGTCAGACCAGTCCCGAGAAATTTCCATCGACGGCGCGCTCCTGGCCGCGCTGTTGGAACGCTTGACAATTGAGACCGATAGAATGGATAGAACGACCAAACCAAGTCAAAGCGCCTCGTACCGAAGGCACAGTGTTGGTGCCTTTGTCCGTTGGTCGGTCAGGCTACGCAACATCGCAGCGCAGCTGAGCAGCGGATGTCCGTGCGAATGACCTCATCCATCACATGACCCTATTACCACTAGACTTCACATCGGCAAGCAAGCCGGCATGGCACCACAGTAGCAACCCGCCCACATGGGCGTTATTCTGTGTCTAGGATAGCTTCCTCTCTGCGGTGGTTACCGGTGCCCTGCCGATCAATATTCATATCATGCATGCACATCCATATCCATCCACACCTATCTACCTACCAGATTCACGCGTGTGCCCCCACGACATGTCGCAGGACACGATTGCGTGCATGATGCAGCTCCATCCCATCGTCCTAGCGTCCTATAATTCCCTAACCTAATAGTCTCGTAGTGATGGTGCAACGTGCCGTGCTCACTACCCCGCAAACTCATCTCCAAGCTCATCTCACCCACGCTACTGCTATACCGATGACTACCATCTGACGGGATAAGCCTGCATGGATGGCGCGCCTGAGTTGCCCTTGGGAAGCGGAGGCTGCAGGTGGATGTCTATCAATAGTGGATCGCAGCGTGGCAAGTCCGGTAGGGAGCGGTCCAGGGGCAGCTTGTGACAGTAACGGTGGTTGCAGCAGAACCCCTCTCTCGCGGCAGGACTATTTCATTCGTGCCCCACGCTCCGTTGCATATGCATGCAGATTCATTAAAGAAGCTCGCGCGAGAGACGCGCCTCAGTTGTGTAGCGTGGGTCGTCTTGTCACGATGCTCGTACATGCTAGTTTACCCCTCGCCAGCTCATCATATGTCTTCATTAGACTGCTACTTGATGCTGGACCTATCGTCCTACATGGGCTTGAGTCGGGGCATAATGACGTATCCTGTCACCAATTTTCAACCTTCACTACCAGTGTGGTGAATAAGTATATTGCAATCGATACTGCAAGTCAAATGCATTTGAAATGAGGAGCATCTGCAGGAGGGCATATAAAGGCCGCCAAAATGCGTACTGGAGACGTCATGATCGTGCACATTGGGATCCATTTGATAACTTTTTCAGCATTACCGACATAATGACAAATATTGCACAAAGCGCCATAGCGTTTCCTTGGGTCCAGTCATCTTTACGCCCAAAAAACGCCATTCCATGTCTCCTGACACGAGATTTAGGTCGCATCCAGCTTACCACACCTCGTCACACGCATTGAAACAATCGTCTCCTTTTGTCCACACCCCGTCGATTGTTGTGTCATCCTCTACGACCGTTCAGCAACCTTGTTCTCTATCAAATGATTAGTGGGAAGAATTGTATTCAAATAAGAATTGCTCACTTTGCTGAGTCAAGAGCAGTCCATAGCGCTTCTTGATTGTGACCCGGTGCCTCGAGTACTTGTCGTCTGGCGAGAACCTCGCTGGGTGGGCAGACTTTGACACTTCGCCGTCGATGACCTTCTTCAAGGTGTAGATGCGCTTCGACGGGTTTTGTGGGTCGGGAACGAACATAAGATGCATGCTGGTAGAGGTTAGTAGATGAAGTTTTGCGATACATGTGAAGGAGCCTGCAGCAGCTCATGCCGCAGGATGAAGCAGACATACGTGGCGGTATTATAAGTGAATAGATTGATGCGCAGAGCTTTACTAAGGGTGGATGCGATTGTCTTGCGCGATGGTAGTCTGAGGGAGAGTTGTTGGATCGCTTTCTTCTCAACTTTCCTGTGCGGACTTTTCTGCGGACCACCGAGCCACATATCCCTGCGCCTTGGCGTTCTAGTCCAGTTTGTACTGGCAAAGACTACACATCACCCATATCACTATCCTCCGACTTGGCTACGGCCACAACACCACAACACCTTCTACCCTATTCTGTTTCTAACAAACCGCAAACATGCCGCGCTTCGCTAGTATCATTGTCGTGCTTAGCGCTTGGTTCATCTCTTCAAGCGCACAATTCGGCTTCTTCGACCAAATGTTCGGAAACCAAGGACATCAGCAGCAAGAGCCGCAGAACGTGCGGTCAGATAGCTCGTGGTATCAAGCACAGTACGAAGGAGGTGTGTATTAGAGTCAAGATTATTATCCTATGCTTGAAGGCTAACGTTGCCGGATAGCACAATGTTCACACTACCTCTGTCCTGGCACTCTGTCCTGTGTCCACTTTCCACACCACTGCCCGTGCGCATGGGAAAGCGTTGAAGATAAGGTGGAGCTTGGCGAAGGTATTGCGATCTGTGGGAGCAAGGGAGGATGGCAAGAGGGTGAATTTGCGCGCAAGGTCGAGTTAGCTAGGAAGGGCTTGCTATAAACGGAGAGAAGCAAGATAAGGAGGATAGAGATTTGTGAGAACGATACCATGGGCGTTTATTTCAGGTTTGGATACAGGCCATTGTTAAGTATGATTGTGGGCATGGGCATCGAAACCCCAGCGTGCGAGCATAGAAAAGGAAACATATCATCCAATATATTACATTGAAGATGTACCACAGCGACCTCGTCTCTACAATTACACCCTATGTCTTCACCCTCTCTCGCTTAACGTATTGATACTTGTACCCCTGTTGTTCCCCACTCTTCTCATCTGCAATACCAATCTCCTCTCTTCCCCATTGCCGCATCAGAGCCTTACCCATGAGTTCTTTTTCACTGCGAACCTGCTCAACACTCTTCTGCCACTGACCATCCCGCTTGCCAACAACCGTCTTTGCGCGTTCCTTCATCACTTTGCTAAGCATTGCTGCTAGCTTCTCGTCCATAGCTGCGTTGATGGCCTCTTGGTCTTCTATGTTTGACTGCAGGGTGGCGTTCTCTGCACGCAGTGTCCTGACCTCTTCTCTGAGGCCGCTGATTGAAGCTTCCAGATCCGCTTGCGATGCCGTGTTGAGTTTCTGCCTCTTCTCCTCTTTACGCAAACTGCTGATTTCGGATTTGAGAGTCTTCATTTCAGATACTTGCCTACGGATGATGTCACGTAGGCTCTTGAGTTCAGTGTCTGTCTCTTTTTTAGATACCGGTGATGTTGTACTGTCGTCATCTGCTGATTCGTCGTCCTCGGCCAATTTTTGCACAGCTTCGGCACTAAGTCTCTCCAGGTCCTTCTTGGCTCTATGAAGATCCTTGACGATGCGCTTCTTCTCGTTGCGTTCTTGATCAAGCAATGCGCCGGCTTTGCGTACCGCGTCCTCAGCTTTGTCGCGCACATCTTCCAGCGCTTCTTCATGTGCTTCTGCCAAATCATCGTGCTGAGATTGCAATTCTCGGAATTTGCGCTCTGCTTCCGCCTTTGACTCTTTCAATTTGGTGAGCTTTTTCTCTACGTCCGTCACACGACGGTCAGCTTCTGCACGCGCCTCTTCCAAGCGATCATTAACATCCTCTCGATCTCGAGCAAGTCGTTCGCTCTCTGTCTGGGCTCTTGCACTGTCGCGTTGAGCTTCCGCAAGCTGCTGGCGGAGCGTAATAATTGTAGTCTCCAGTCCTTCAGCGCGACCTTGTGCGGTATTGAGGCGTTGCTCTAGCTGCTCTTGCGATTGAATATGGCGTAAAATATCCTGATCCTTCGCTGATGACTGCGCACGAGAAGCTTCAAGTTGGTTTTGTAATAAATTGATCCGAATTTCTAGTTCGGGATTTTGAGGTTGCTGTTGGTCCTTCGTTTTCATTTCGTGTTGGGCGCTGTCGAGGTTTGACTGTAGCCTTCGAATACTAGAGTTGAGGTCTAAGTTTGTTCGGAAGAGCTGGTGCTTCGCGGCAACATCCGCCTGCGCACATTCCAACTCAAACTGTGCAGCTTGAAGGTCAGCCTCTAAAGTAGAGATACGAGCTGCTTTGGCGCGAGCGTTCGCCTCCTTCTTTGCGGCATCTTCACGGGCAGCTTTGGCCTCCGCAGTAGCCTGCACAAGTTGTGACTGTAGATTATCTGCGCAAGTCTGAACAGTGGATAATTGGCGCGTTAGCTCGGCGTTCTCTCTTGCAGCATTTCCTTCGTTGGTGTCGTGCCCGTCCGCCTGTTTATATTGACTTCCTTCAACTTGCTGGTTATTCGAGTGCCTGAGTGAGGCCAATTCCGTGTGAAGGTGTTCCATGTGAGTGGCTCTCGATTCTAGCTCTTCGTCAACCAAACGTTTCGACTCCTCAAGCTCTTTGAGTTGCCGGTCGAAGTCCTTTTGTTGATTTTCCAACTTGGCCAGGTTTTGTAGACGCATTTCTTCCCCAAAATCCTGCATCTTAATAACCAAGGCCCCTTCTTTAGTCCTCAGCTGCGCTTCAGCAGATGCTTTGGCCGCATCGATCTCCAGTCTTTGCTCTTTCATTGCTCTCTCTTGATCAGTAACTTTTTCCTTCTGTTTGTAATTGTTTACGCGGGCGCTTTCGAGTTCGGAACATGTGAATGAGAGTATTGTTTCGAGTTCGGTGATGCGTGTTTTCGATGACAGCTCCTGTTGACGAAGTTGCGACTGTAGTTCGGCAATCTGATCTTGCAGCGTATCATTCCTGCTTGTGCTGTTTAAGGCTGGGATATGGTGAATGACTGTTTCCTGTGTTGGTTTGCGAGGTGTGTCGTAGTCTTCTACTGTGGGTTGCAGAGAACGTGCTTTTGGCGGCGAAGACCTGGGAAGTTGAAGGAAACCCTGCTTAGGCATATGAAGAGGCGTGCCCCCAATCGCACCCTCCATGTCTGTGTCCGGCAAGGCGCTCAGAAAACTTCTGACCTTCTCATCATTCTCCATTGAGTGTTCTGAGGGTGGGGTGCTGTATGTATGCTCGTCGGTTGTGCCATTTGCGCGTCTCGTAGGCGAGGCCACGGTCGATTTATTGTCTTTGTAATTCATGTCAGCTGCTTCGACAACAACCTGTTGGCCGTGCTGAACCGTGTCTTGCGACATGTCTTCTTCTTGCATCGCGTCCATTCGCATGTCCTCGATCTTCCCCCTTGCCTCTTTTCGCGATTTTATTTGGGCCAGTGGCAGATCTGCGGTCATCCAATAAGTCATATTCATTGTAAAGTCCTCAGGTCCCTCGATTTCACTGGTGTCCACTCGGTCGACAGGCGTCTCATATTTGGCCTGCACCTCGGAAGACTCAAAGGTAGAATTTAGGCCCAGCGCATCCAGGTCCATTTCATACTCGGAGCCATCTTTGGAAGGGAGACGCGCCGGGCTGCGCAGGGGTGAACGTGACCGCGTTGGGCTTGCTGTGTAGGAAGAACGTGTTCGCGCCATATTCATGCCATTCACAATACGACCGCGGAGCTACGAGGCGTTGGTGGATTAAGAATTGTTGTTCTGCCCAAGTCGTTGTTTGTTGTGGAAACGCGAATCTTACCAGCTCGGGAGCTAACTGTCTAGCGCGTCGCACGGTGCAAGTGCACAGGCAACTCCGGGGAACTCAACTCACTCATCTCATCACCAATGATTTGACAATGAAACTTGCAACATCACTATCTTTGGCATAGAATCATTCTCTCAGAAACATAGCCTTAGATTCTGCGCAGGTTCATTCAAATTCACTCTTCTCTCTCACAAAAACATCATCATCAAATATCACTCGTTCCAAGCAGTGCGTTATTCGGCTCTGTTTCTCAAATAGTTACCAGTCCACACTTATCATCTTTGCCTTACTTAATACCTATATATTAAACGATTAGTTCGAGAGACATGTGAATTGGGGCCGGCATTATGTTAACCGATCGCACGCAGGTCTACTAAATCCTACTCGACCCCCGTAACTCTACACTATTTGAGAACTCTAAAGCCCCAAGCGAGGGCTCCGCGCCCCGCTCATTCGACAAGTAGATGTCTGCCTCATGTAACACTGCCTCGTTTGCATAATGGCTACTCGTTTACTCTCCAACTAGCTACAAGAGGTTTTTATTACGAGGGGCCTCTCCTTGGCTTTGTGGCGCAGCTCGTATTGGCTGTTTGTATATACATCTGCTGTATGGTGAGACCATTATTGTACTCTAAACTTCAAACTATTTCTTTCCTATCTCTTGTCTCAATCTGTAGGTTGTACCAAGAAGTCAATAAACTTTTAATCCTCAATCAAACGTACTTACGATATCTCTTTTCTCCCAAGTTAAACTACGCTGCGATATGTCAGAAATATAATGGGTCTTCCCACCACCTGCCCGCCTTTCGCTCCTCCCCTATCCAGATGAGAAGCCTAGACTTGATGCCTGGATCTCCATCTACCTCAATACCTCTACATCTCATACGCTAAACCGAGGCTTTGGTCGAACGGCAACCCACCACGGCGACTCCATGAACATCGTCTGGTCAAATGACATAGCGTGGTCACGCGGCAACTTGTCGAGCCAAATCCGAACATGGCATTGCATGCCATGCCGGAAGATCCTCGACTACGTCAACGAAACCTTGAACTGGGAAGCGTGTCGATATGGTATGCCCCGGATACAAACATGTCCACGCAACGCCATGCTAACCTACCACTCCCAGGGCCCCACGAAACACTACCACTACTGTATTCCATGAACTTTGTAGTATATCCCAATAGCAGGTCCAGTAATGGCTATTGGGACCTGAACCGCAATCCAACAGGCCTTCCTTCTTCCACTGTGAACAGCGCCCTGTTTTGCACGTTCAGATGCCCCAATACGTCGCCGTACAAACTCACCGCCCCATTCCGCTTCGTCCATGGCGGCCGCAAACAAGCTACTGGGCAGAATAACTTCATCTTTAATGCCTCTGCGCCGGAGGGTGACCCCGTGTACATACCGCCTCCACGTCCAGAGACATTATCAAGTAGCCAGGCAGGCTACCCAGAGTGGAGTATTGGGCAGATTGCGGGGGTCTTCACGTGTGCTTTTGTGACAGCTTTCATTTTCATTGGGGTTGCTGTCTGTTGTTTCAAGGGCGTGTGGGTGAGGAGGAGGATGCGGGCTAAGAGACGTGGAGCTGCTGCTGCACGGGAAAGAAGCAGTGGAGTGGTTGGTGGTGGAGATAATGCAACAGCTGACGGAAGAGATAATGCAGGGACTACTGAAAGAGCCTTTAGAGACTCAGAAGAAAGGCTGCCTAGATATGAAGCATCACCTACGAATAATGCAGCTGCTAGCTAGTAGCCAGGCAGACGGGAATGTATAATATCTAATATCTAATACTTAATTATGATGAACATTGGTCTGCCATAGGACAGAGTTAGTAGAACAGATTGGTGATTAGCTGGCTGAATATTGTGTCTTGTTGATTGAATCAATCTATTCACCCGTGGCAGAATTGACTCGGGACTTCAGCAACTTATCACAAGCGTGCTGGCTACCTTTGTATCTCCCTCTACGATTTGTGAGCATTTCAATTGATCCAAGAGCAGCATGTCGACACAAAGTAAGAGGCAAAGTCCCTCACCGAGAACCCGGCAGTTCACACATAAACCTGAGTGCAAAATCTGGTGCAAAAAATTGGTATTGAGAGGATATCGTGGTCGCGGCGCCTGTTGAAAGGCAGAGCGTGTGAAATAGCAAAAACGACCACCCGCCTGAGTGATGAACTCCTTGTTAGTCTACCAGCACATTCTTCTATAGAGAGATGTGGACATGCGAGACTTTTACCGGCCCCTTAAATGCTCCCGGAAACCCTGAACGCCGGTTTGAATCATGATTTGTATGGGTCTATCGCCGGTCAATCAGGCGGAGGAATTCCTCGCGCGTTTTGGCGGTCGAGCGCATGCGGCCGAGCATGCAGCTGGTTGTAGTGGAGGCGCCGGTCTTTTGGACGCCGCGCATTACCATGCACAGGTGGCTTGATTCGACTACGACGGCGACGCCCTGTGGTTGAAGCACTTCGGAGAGCGCAAGTGCAACTTGCTTTGTCAAGCGCTCTTGGACTTGCAAACGACGGGAAAACATTTCGGCGATGCGAGCGAGTTTAGAGAGCCCGATTACTCGTCGATTGGGGATGTAGCCAATGTGCATCTACGTTATGTTAGTAATCGAAATGTGCAGGATTAGTGCTGACTCACTTTTCCGGTGAACGGGACAAGGTGGTGTTCGCATAGCGAGAAGATCTCGATGTCCCTCACAATGACCAGCTCATCATGATCTTCATGGAACACGGCGTTATTGACGATATCGCGCAGATTCTCTTCATACCCTTTTGTGAAGAACAGGAGAGCCTTAGCGTAGCGGTCTGGCGTAGACAACAGCCCCTCACGGTCTGGGTCCTCTCCCAGGCATTCCAGCATAGTTCGTACAGCGCCCGAGAGCTTTTTCAGACGCTCAGCCTTCCCCTCCTCGGTCGCGGTTTTGCGCTCCAGCGTGCCTTTGCTGGGCCAACTAAGGCCATCGAAGTCGATGGTGGGGTGCTGGGTGTAGGGGCTATGAGCACGACTGGTCTTCAATGGCGTCTTGGGGCTCTCGTTGTGGGCCTCGACGTCGATTTCGCCATTGACAATTTGGTGTGGCTTTTGCACGCTGCCGCCGTTCATGTCGACTGAGGGCGAGTTCGCGGGGAAGTAAGCCGAGGGGCCGTCGAAGTCGACAATCTGGCGGCCTCTGTTTGAGGTTTCAATGGCATTGTAGAGACTCTCGCGCTCCTTCTGGTCGCGGACCTCGGTCGACACTTTCGGGGGAGAAGGGCCGTTGGCCATGTGGGCGGGGAGGGCGGACTTGGGCTTGGAAGATTCGGCGGCCATTGTTGGGGAAGTAGCAAGATGGAGGGGTAACGGGTGGGGCAAGGCGGATTTATATCGGATGGGGGTTGATTACTACTGTAAGAGCGAGGCAAGCAAACGCGCTCGCAAACGAAGGTCTGTTTGGCGCATGCTTGTCCTGGAGGAGCGAGAACGGCGGAGGACTGGTCTCCATGACTGGAAGGAGAATACTTTGACCTGAGCGGTCGAAAAACTGCTAGCGTTCCGGAGATGTAGACGGCGGCCAATCATGCCGCCGTGGTCAGCATGCCAGGCCTGGCGGCTAGCTCCGAAGTTTTTCGCAGGCAGACGTCGGAAGGTCACGGGGACAGCGCTTGACCCAGAGAGCAAGCGAAGACGCGGAACACGACACCTCCACCCTTCCCGGCTGCCCTCCTGCTCTCGTTTGCACCCCCACCGCACCGCCAACCCGGTCCAGGTGAGTATTTCCACACGATTGTTGTTTGTTGGTCCTGCTGGTGCCCGCTTGCTGTTTACACAATGCCAGCCGGCATGCGTCGCACGTAGGGGAGGACTGGGGGCGCTCGCTATGTCTGCGTCTCTGCGCCTATTCACCACACAGACAATATCGCCGTCTCACCGGCGCGTGCGCTTACTTGCATACAGCGTCACGACGACATGTTGTGTCGCAGTTGGGGGATAGCATGCGAAGGGTGATGCCCCGGAGAAGGGCACGGGTACTAGGACGGGTACCGGTAGTCGTGGATGCAGCGTTGAGCGTGCCTCGTCCATTACCAGACCACGGCCATGCACACAACCGCAGCTGTTGGTCTCGTCTGAACTCATCACGGCCGCTTCTCAGCCCAGGGATAATCGCCCCTTTACCTTGACCTTAGCCAAGCCATGCCCCATTGTTGCAGGTATGAGGCAACGACCGCCGAGCACTATATCGACTCCATCACGCGAAAGCAAAGCGTTGCGCCTCGCTTTGGGCAACCCGTTGCCACCCTTGACGTCTAACATGGAGAAGACATGATGGATTCACTCCTGGCCCTGACACGAGCACGCCATCTCTGACCTCTGAACCGCCAGCGCTGCAGCTCCTCGGCGCATCCCTTGGACCAGTCACTGTTGTTTTTGGTTGATTCGGGGTACCGTGTTGAGCTTTTTTTTGCATTAGATAGCTACGTGAAAATTCTGCTCGAGAGCATGTCCAATATCAAGGCTGGACATGCAGGAGACCAGCAACAGCCAAAGAGCATGTCGCCCTGGAAGCCAGGTTGGGAATCAAATCAAATCTGCCGCAGCACATGGAAAGGCTGACTGACGTCTGACCCTTGACTTGCTGCATCCGACTGCTGGCTGGAGGACCTCTTCGGATCGTCATGAGGCTTGGCAGTTGATAGCGCGAACAGGCGAACAGGCAAAAGGCGGCGGGCAAGGGCTGCAGCGGCACGACAGCATCACCAAGGCAAGCGTCAACTCAACGGCCCTGCATCCGTGATTGATGTTTCGACACAGTCACAGCTCTCCCCCACTCACCAAGCGTTTCTGTTTTCCTTTTTTGCGGCTGCACTCCCTGCCCGGCTGAGATTGCGGTTGCTGGGATCCACGCGCTTGCTCGGCTGGCCAGGCCTTTGACACTTAGCCCTCAACCCGCGCGACTCTTGATGCTGTATCCCTTCCACTTCTGATGATATTTCCGCCTACATGGCTGGCTCGCGACGGGCCCAGGATTTAGACCAGTGGAGACTCGAGGATCATTCTACCACGGACAGGGAGAGGCCAACGGAGCGTGCCGGCGAGCGCATCAACGACCCCAGGCCATTGTCACCGGTGCCACGCGCTGCGAGGGACTCGTCCAGACGTCGTACCGACGACACTGCAACCGACACTCGCCCAGCATCCAGACAGGCGCGGGCCCCTTCGCGTGAGAGGAGGCTAAGCAGAGAGCGCACGCGTCGTCGTAGCCACGGCGAGTCCAGCAGAGACGACCGCCATCGCACCTCGAGGAGGGAACCCAGTTCGGACAGGGTTCCGCACTCACGTCGACACCACCATCACCACTCGCATTCTCATTCCGGCCACCATCACCACCGCGCCACCACCCCATCTACAAAACGCCACCACAGTCGCTCTGCATCTCCCAAGGGCTCGCACAAACGAGTCCGACGGCCCAGAAGCCAAAGCCGCAGTCGCAGTCCCGTACGGTCGGCATCACGGGCCCGCCGTGCAGACTCTTCCTACCGACGAGACGACAGACCCCGTTCTCCTGTGCCCCGCCCCGACCGCGAGCGAGCTGCACGTCGACCAACCCCAGACTCTTACATACCGCCATCGGCGTCTCGCCGCCGCTCGCCGTCTGCAGACTCGTACTATAGACCCGTCTCGCATCGGCCCCGTAAACGATCCGCCTCACCCGATAGGAGACCCAGACGTGACCAGCCGCCTAGGAGGGCATCTCCTGGGAGACACAACCACCGGCCCGACACGCCACCGAGACGATCGAGGGATAGGTCGCACGCCTATACCTCTGCACGAAGTAGGGAGAGAAGTCGCAGCCGTGCCCATCGCCTGGAGAGATCTCGCTCTCCTCCTATCCGCCGGCGTTCGCCACTCTCAACCAGAATTTCTACACGAGGAAATTCTCCACCTCGCTCCAGACGGGCCAGGTCGGTTTCACGAGGGAGTCGCGCACCGCGAGCACGACGAGCATCTCGATCGCCTTCACCCAAATCTAAACGTCGTTCCGACAGGGAAGTCGAGCCTGATCAACCTAAACACACGAAGAAACCCAGTTCGCCGGGAGGCTCGCCTGAACCGGTGTCAGGGTACAATTCAGGTGCATCAAAGGGCAAGGACGACTCTGAAATGAGGGGGGCGCATCACTACCAGGGCCGAGGCGGTCCTGGCTTTGCACAATCCCCGCCGTACCCACCACATAATCAGTACTCACCACCAAGTCAATCACCGTATCATGGAGGTAGGGGAGGATGGAACGGACAACCATATCCCAGTCAAGGGTAAGTTAGCTTGTGCAAATACAATCGCTCTGTACTAATACTTCCTAGGTCACCTACACAAGGCTACACACCGAGTCAATCCCCATACAATCAGAGCCATTCACCTGGTTACTATCAAAACCAGCAATACACACAGCCAAGTTTCCAGAACGGCCCTCACCGAGGGGGCCACGGTGGATATCGCGGTTCCCACTATAATGGACCAGATCGACGGTCTTCGGGGCCTGGCTCTACCGCGTCCTTTGGCATACAGGGCGGTCGAGGTCGTGGCTCTGCACCAACGCAGTTCTCCAACTTATCATGGACTCCAGCCTCAGGCACTCGAGGTGGCCGCCCAGCCACAGAAGCTCCACGACCACAATCAACTACAACACAAGCAACCGAGTCACAGTCAGCCGCTGTCGATGCTGATGACAATCCCTTCCGCCCCTCGAAGGATCTCCGCGTAGAAGACGAAGGCCAAAAGGAAGAGAGTAAAAAGCAACCGCCAACAAAAGCCGCTGCGGCACCACCTTCACAGCCAAAGTCCGGCTTTGGCTTTTCTTTGAAGACTAAGAACCCAGTACCTCCGACCGCTACCAAGGCCAAAACAGCCTTAGAAGACCCAGAACCGAAAGCAACAGCTCCAAAAGAATCCCTGCTTGACCCAAAAGCAAACGATACAGCAAGCCGAGAAGCATCGTCCAAGTATCCATCAGACGCTCGAGGAGATAGAGATCGTGACACCAGAGACAGAAACTACGATCGTAGCCGTGAACATGACCGAGACCGTGACCGAGATTACCGAGGCCGAGACCGAGACCGAAGATATGACGACTACTATGACCGCAAACCGAGTTATAGAGACCCCCGTGACAGAGATCTGCGTGATGTTCGCGAGTCTCACGACAACTTTTACCGTGATAGGGAAAGGGACTACAGGAATTCTCGAGACCGGGATGCACGGGATATGCGGGATGAACGCGGTTCGCACTTTGCAAATGACCGACATCCTAGAGATTATCGAGACTCGAGAGATATCCGCGACATTCGTGATAGAGAACGTCGAGAGCCGTATCTCCCTCGAAGACCAGATTCACGACCCGATCCACGGCCGGAGAGAAGACCACCACCACCTGAGCCCCCAAAGACAACAATCGTGAAGAGGAAACGAGTGAAACCGCGACCGACATTGATACCTGATCACGCAGCCTCAGAGTCTGTATATTACCGGAAACCAGGTAATGAGTCTGTCGTAGGCTCAGGAACATACGGCAAGGTCTTCAAAGGTATCCATGTCTATACAAAGGATATGGTAGCCTTGAAAAAGATTCGCATGGAGGGTGAGCGCGATGGCTTCCCAGTCACTGCCATCCGCGAGGTCAAGCTTCTTCAATCCCTTAATCACGACAACATTGTAAGACTCCGGGAAGTCATGGTCGAGAAGAATGATTGTTACATGGTGTTTGAATACCTCTCACACGATCTTACAGGTCTTTTGAATCACCCAACTTTCACGCTTGAACAATCTCACAAGAAGGATCTTGCAAAACAGCTCTTCGAAGGCCTGGATTACCTACACCGTCGGGGTGTTTTGCATCGCGACATCAAGGCGGCAAATATACTGGTTTCCAACACTGGGCAATTGAAATTGGCCGATTTTGGACTGGCGAGATTTTATTCCAAGAGTAGCAAGCTCGACTACACGAATCGCGTCATCACTATTTGGTACCGTTCCCCAGAGCTGCTATTGGGTGAGACGCAATACGGCCCCGCCGTGGACATCTGGTCAGCAGCCTGTGTGCTTGTTGAGATCTTCACCCGCCACGCCATCTTCCCTGGAGACGGCGGCGAAATCAATCAGCTCGATAAGATCTACAATGTGCTGGGCACCCCCACAGCACAAGACTGGCCAGGTATCGTGGATATGCAATGGTTCGAGCTCCTACGCCCAACTGAACGCAAGCCCTCGACCTTTGAGGAGAAGTACAGAGATCGCGTAAGTCCCATGGCATTCGAACTACTACAAGCTATGTTCCTCTACGACCCTGCTGCTCGGCCTGCTGCGGCGGATGTACTTGAGCACCCGTTCTTCACATCGGAGAGTCCAGCCCCGAAGCGTGCGGACGCGCTGAAAGAGCTCGAGGGTGATTGGCATGAATTTGAAAGCAAGGCACTGCGCAAAGAAAAAGAGAAGCAGGACAGGGACGCGCGACGAGCTGCGAAGAGAGATGATGGCAAGCGGCGCTGGGATGCCTTGCCTGAGGAGGGAAGAGAGCCCAAACGCGCAAAGAGCGGTGATAATTCAGCGGAATAATAAGGCTCGCATATCCGGCTGGTAGTAACATTTGGAGTGCGTATCTTAATCTAGCAACCAAAGTTCGTTCTAAGTGGAATTTTAAGAAGTTATAATCTTGTCATTTGCAACCCATTCACCCGAAAGCCAGGAACTTCGCTGTTGTGTTCCATCCGAGGCCGCAAAATATCCGCCGCATGCTCTCAGTCAACTGAACAACTGGGATATAGGTGGTCCAAGGCGTAGCAACCAAAAGCTATCGGTACTATCTAGGATCTTTTTCAAAATAGTTGTAAGTGTAGCAGGAGTAATCCAAGGTTCTCAGTTGAGTAACTATGTACTGGGAGGCATGTCAACACTAGCTGCAGGCCCTAGTCTTGTTTGAGGGTAGCACTGCATTCATCATACACTACACATTCCACAATGTTGTATTTATCAACATGGCACGTACATATGCATGGCCAGTTCATTTTCCGTAACCGCAAGAGCTCCTTTGGGTGATCTCACTGCAGATTTGGCCATTGGAAACTTTGACCTGATCGCATTTGCCACCACACTATCCAAGGCTTACAAATGCAGCCACGGCTGATGGCGTGCTTGAAATCTAGTTTTGTTTCACTCTGTATTTATCTCCAGGCGATTGGCCAATTTTCAACAATTAGCCTGCGACTGTAAAGAGCTGCAATGGAATATGATGCAGCAATATCTGAAGGCTTTTCCTCATCGTCGAAAGGAGGTTTTTAGCCTTTTAGAAACTGTCTATGAACGACATTTCCAGACTGTTTGGGCCTTCGGTAATGGTAGAAGATCGTTAGCCGTCAGCCTATATCCGGACCTTCTCATTCTGCAACAACTGGGCTAGATCATTATAGTTCCATTGGAAACGGGGTATTTGTAGTTAGCGTCCGCGGCCGGCAGCATCAAGCTCCACATGTCGTAGTGCAGCATCCGTCGGCAATCTAATGACGGATGACTTCTCAACCAAAATGAAATTTACACCTTTGGACCTAAAATTACAACAACAGTTACACAATATGCTACTGTATCTAAACTAGTTCAAACATCAACATGGCTCCACTACATGATATTGAGAAGGCAGCGCCAGATCTTGAACACCTTCAAGGAGGCAAGCATGGCGTCGATTTCGCCATCAACAATGGCCTCCATCCCCATATATCAAAAGAGGAAGAAGAAGAAATAACAAGAATCCCCACACAAAACACGACACCCTCCCACCACCCCAAACCCACCATCCTAAAACTCGTCACCACTCTCACCACCCGCTCCAACGCCTCCCTCACCTCCCCCGACCCACCCCCAGACGGCGGCCTCAAAGCCTGGACCCAAGCGTTCATGGGCCACTTCGTAATCTTCAACACCTGGGGCATGATCTCGACCTTCGGCGTCTTCCAACAACACTACACGACAACACTGCACCTCGAGCCCAGCGCCGTTTCCTGGATCGGCTCCATGCAAATGCTCGGCCACTTCTCGCTGGGCATGCTAACGGGCCGCATGTTCGACGCAGGATACTACTACCACGCCATGATCCCCGGCATGTTGCTCAGCGCACTGGGCATCTTCATGACGAGCCTGAGCTCCGCCTACTGGCACTTTTTCCTCGCGCAGGGCTTGCTCAATGGCGTGGGGAACGGCCTCCAGTTTGCGCCCACGCTGGCCCTCGTCGGCACGTATTTCGACCGCAATCGCAGCGTTGCGCTCGCTATCATGGCATCTGGGTCCGCCACAGGCGGGCTGGTGTATCCGAGTGTGGCGCGCCAATTACTACCGCGGATAGGCTTTGCGTGGACGGTGCGCGTCATGGGCTTCATGATGCTTGCACTGGGCTGCGTATACTGCTCGCTCTTGCGCCCGCGTCTGCCCCCGCGCAAGTCGGGCCCGTTGCTGGAGCTCGGGGCCTTCCGCGAGGTGCCGTATAGCCTGTTCTTGCTCGCCGTATTTTTGATTTGCCTGGGGCAGTACTTCGCCTTTTACTACGTCTCCAGCTTCGCGACGAATGCGCTGCACCTGCCGTATGGCACTGCGATCAACGTGCTGCTCGTACTCAACGGCGTGGGTGTGCTGGGCCGGCTTGTGCCGAGCTATTTCGCAGATAAGCATTTTGGCTGTTATAACATGCTGATTCCGTTTTGTTTCGCGTCGGCGGTTGTTATGTTTTTTTGGCCGCTTGTTGGAAGCTCGGGGGGGTTGTATGGGTGGGCGGTTTTGTATGGGTTTTTTGTCGCGGGCTTTCAGGGCATGTTTCCCGCGGTACTTACCAGTCTTACGAAGGATATGTCGAGGGTTGGGACGCGGAATGGAATGGGTCTTGCGATCATTGGGCTGGGGACGCTAGTTGGTCCACCTATTGCTGGGGCGTTGATTCAGAGTTTTGGAGGGAGCTATCTGATTGCTCAGATGTTTGGTGGGATTACCGTGTTTTTGGGAAGTATTGTGCTAGTTATTGGGCGGTTGAGTGTTACAGGGCTTAAGTTTAAGGCGCGGGCGTAGCTTTGCGGAGCTTGGATGTGGGGTGCTTCCAGGCATATCTGCCGAACGTTTATATATATGGGTATGGACGATCTTTGCAAGATACTGCCTCCTTAATATCAACTCGCCTGTAAAAGAAGATGAACGATGGGATTTTTGTTGTAGATGGAGATCTAATGCCAAGCACTTCATAACATTCCTGTAAAGGTTTATCGGCATTTGAGACCTATAGCTGAAGGCAGCCGGTAAATAAGTGACGAGGAATAATCTTGAGCATAAATATCCATAGTATTGTTTCCTCCAATTTGGTAACGTGGTAAATATCTGGATAATACCGCGACCTATTTGTCTGTGCCATCACCCACTCATCGCCTCAACGAAGTTTGGAACTTGAGAATCTCAAGCATCCATCAAATAGCTTCATAACTTTTGTCTATAAATCTGTAACCACTAGCGAAATGTTTTCCAAAATCCTCCTCATTACTTCAATCGCTCGCACTGCCATCGCGGTCTGTGACCGCACTTGTCAGTCTCCATCTCTACATTTCCCAACTCCCACAAATCCCTCCTAACCTCACCCATAGTCCTCAACGACTGGTCAGGCCTATACCTCTCCGCCCAAACATCCGGCAACCCCGCGCTATTAACAGGCACTACATCCCCCAACCTAACCTACACAGAGCAATTCCAGCCCGCCAACCTCTCCAGCGGCATCCTAAGCAAGCCGCTCCGCATCGCGCAATACAGAAGCGTCCTAGACGAAGTCCTATGCACCGCCTTTACCGAAATCATCGTCACCGACAAATCTCATCCGTTGCGTGCCCACCGCCCCCCCCCCTCCCCCCCCCCAAAAAAAAACTTTCTGGCAGGCTGATGACTAACTCCGCGTAGATACGTTCTCGGCGTACGCATCGTGGGCGATGGCGAGTTCGTGACGAAGATCGAGACGCTGGTGAGTGACGAGGGGGATTGGTTGTTCAACGCGACGGCGACAGCGTACTACAATGCGCTGGAGCGCTGGGACGCGATTGCGCCCGCGGACCGCGATTCCAGGGCCGTCATTCAAGCGGCTGGAGATGCGTATTTTGATCGGTTTGGGAATGTGAATGTTTCGATTCCGTTTGGTAGGTTTGATCTGAGTATTTGAGGCCATTTGCTAAGTGTGCTAGCAACTCCGTGTGCGAGGCTTGAAGGGGGTGCGTATACGGATGCGAATTTTACGAATGGCTCGACGTGTTCTCGTGGCTTGCCGTCTACTATCAAACTCGTCGATCGGAGATATGTCGTGGATGTTGTGTATGGCGTAGTGAATATTTACGTTGGCTTTCCGGGGCTGGATCGTGCGAGTAAGCTACCTGCGCCTGACAGTCATACATTCAGGGTTGAGAAGGGTAAAATTCGCTATATTCACACGATTAGTACTTGCGAAGGTCACCCGGGATGTGGATTGAATGGGACGTATATCCCTATTGATGGTGGTTCGAAGAGAAGATTACGATTTGTGTCTTGATGGAATGGCAGATAATCTGACATTCAAGTTTATCGACTTTCGAGGTTTCGTAACCGACCGACACCATTCGTTACAAAAGGAATTCGCATCTTGAAGAAACAAATAAATCCGGTTCTGTGAAATCATCTTCGTCGTTCTTCCAGAAGTGGCCTTCTCTCCTCTCCTTGTGAGTTCATATTCCCACCCTTGATCCAGCCCCACCAATTCCTCCCGGTGCCACGCGGCGACCCCTCATCAACCACCCGAACCTCAAACTCTTTCTGCTCCCCTGTAACTCTTCTCCACCAAACACCCCAACTCTCGCTTGTTCTAACCCAAACCCCATCTCTCCACTGCTCCTCATTCGGATAGATTACATAGCCTCCTCTTTGCGCCCTGATACCTAGCCCAATCCCTCTAACACATTGGAAAGAGAGATAAAGTACCAAAACACCAAACAAAGTACTAAAAATAGTCATGACCGAAGTTAAAAAGGTGATGGTAGAAACTTGGCAGCCTAGCCCCGCTGTGCGCAGCTCAAAGCGCTCGGGGCCTTGTGCACAGATGAACTTGTGCCTAGTGGGAGACAGTAATGGAAATGTGCGAGAAAACCGATCTGTGGGTAGAGGTAGGCACGTTGATGACTGTTTGGGATCAGATTGACAACGATGAAAGCCGTTGTCAGGCGGCATGATGAGCACATACAATTGGACACCACCCGCAGAAGCCTTCACTCCTGTGGCAATCGCCGCAGTCAGTGTAGCCCCAGCATTTGAAGAGTCGGTCCCAGTCGTCTTTGGGGCTGTGTTCATATCGTTGCAGGAGAGTCTGCGTCACGTTGATCGTCACATCAGCCTTGCCATAATTGGGAGAGGGGCAACTGGATGGCATTGTCTGTAAATTTATCGATTGATTTACAATTGGTGATGAAAAGTGATCAGACTGATGTCGTCACTTCGAAGATGGGATGATTCACTTGGTGGCAGACAGGATGAAGATGAAGTAAAGTAGGTAGACGACCGCTTAACCACGCTAGGCTGAATCTGGCTCCAGTTGCGTAATCGTGCATTAACTTTACTTCACTTCATCCCAAACTTGGAGAATAAAAGTATGTTCATGTACAAGAATCTAGAAAATATTTACAGTTTGAAGCTTGTGACAAGTCTACTTGGACCACCACATATCCCTACAATAGGCACGCCTAATTTGGCACGCACTGGCTGAACCATTGGTTGGTGACCTGACATTTGTACCCACTCACACATGTTGTAGGCCCGGTATAGCCTGAGCCACCACACTGCTTCCACTGCAGTACTATCAGCAGGGCGACTAGAGGTCGAGGCTTTAGAGCGAGCTTACAGCTTCGGCTAACTTGGTCGGAGTAGCAGGTGCTGCTGACGATGACTTGACGGGGACAGCCGAGGACGAGGGCTTAACCACGGCTGATGACTGTGTTCCTCCACTACCGAGAGCGAGGATCTTTGCTGCTGCATGCTCAGCCGCGACAACAATGTACGAGGTTGGGTTGGTGGTGATGTGACTGCATCATGTTAGCGGCCTTGTAAGGTGAAGGGAAAGATAGGAACATACCCAGGGAAGATAGAAGCATCAACGACGTGAATGTTGTCTGTTCCATACACTTTAGTGTTCAGGTCGACAACGGATGTTCCACCAGTGAGACCACTATCAGTACCGAGCTTAGCTGTGCCGATCCAATGGTTGGCGCGACGGGCAGCTGGGGTCTTGGGTAGGCTTGCAACGTATTGCTCGACGGTTTGGTTAACATTAGGTACCTGGAACTCAATCTGTGGGTTTTTCTTGATAGCTGTCATCATGCTCTTGATACTGGCAATGACCGCACTAGTATCTCCATCATTCTGGAGGTAAGGTGCCTTGCTAACGACGACAGTAAGAGCACTGGTGATGGACAGAGCACCTCGCGAAGTGGATCCACGGCCTAGGTATTGGCTGATGGTAAGATGGTGAGTGTCATTGGCACCAGGGCCCTCAACACGTGCGGTCCACTGAATAGAGCGCTCAATTCCATCTGAGCCCTTGATGTTTTCCCAAGCAAGAGGGCCAATGTTAGGGGCAGATTGAGCAAGAATTCCAGAGCGCTTGCTTAGATATGACTGCTTATCAGCGTCGATGGGGGTATTCCAAGCTGCGTAGAAGTCGTAGAAAGAGATGTTGGGGTGCTTGACCACTAGATCAGTGTTGACATGGTCATTCAAATTCTGACCGACGGGCAAATTGATCCAGTCAGAGTCTTTGATGAATGACGGACCGTCTTGAGCGCTGTTCTTAACGATGGTTAGTTGATCCTTTGGTCCAATACCACTGCGGAAAAGAAGCTTGGAGGATCCAAAAGCACCAGCGGACAGGATGACACGGCCGCCAGGTTTTAGGTTGACTGTACCACAGTAACCGCTTTCGAGCTCAACACCAGTAGCTTTGCCACCAGTGCGGACGACACGGCGGGCTATAGTGTTTGTCAAAAGCTTGAAGTTTTTCCGTGCAAGGGCAGTTGGCAGGTAGGCGCCGAGAGGTCCTTGTCTTTGTCCATTTTGATACATGAACGGAGAGTGAGAATACACGCGATTCTTCGAGTTCTGTTGGTTATTCGCCACGACAGACCTCCAGCCATCCGCGCCCAGAGCTCCAGAAAGGACATCAAAGCCCTCCTGCCTGTAGCGCTTGCCGTCCATAGAAGGTGTGTCAGTACCAGGAATACGCTTGAAAACTCGATCGATGGCGCCTTTAACATCAGAAGATTTCCAACCAGTGGGGAAGTTGTAATCAAAGTCGACGTCTACGGGCTTCCACCACAAGGCAGCGTTGACAGCAGCACCTCCACCAAGAACGCATCCGGCCATCTGGTCGATATCGGTGCAGGCAACACCGGCAGAGTCGACCCAAATCTGGTTGCAAAGGCCAGGAACATCGAAACGAGAAAGATTGTTGCTTGTCACCCAATCAGGTCCCATTTTACCGCCGAATCGAGCCAAAGAAGGCGGGCCCTTTTCGATCAAAAGAACACTCTTGCCTGATTCTGAGAGTTTATCGGCAACTGGAATACCACCAGCACCGCCACCTATAACGATGTAGTCGTATGTATCAGTTGGAGCTGGCGAGCCCGCACAGGGGACAGGTTCAGTTGGTGTGGGAGTGCTTGAAGGCACTGGAGTGCTGGTTGGGCTGGGCGTGGGACCAAGCTTGATCCAGTCAGTATATTTAGCATTTCGTGCATCTGCAACCGGGGCACCAAATTGCGATTGGCCTTTGTTGTGCTGAACCCATGTGCCGTCGAAGATCTTGTTGTGCTGTGCCCAACCAATGACCTGAACCTCCGAAGTTGGAATCTGAGAGTTCTCTGCGCCCTTTTGATTCCAGATCCAGCACCACTGACACCGGTAGACTAGCTCAAAGCTGGTGTCGGTGACTGTAGAACTGATCTGGGTAATGGTCGCATTACCGGTGTAGGTATCCGGGGCAACATAACCACTATTAGAGTTAGTTAGAAGAAATTTTGGAGATAGATTCGAATCTTGCTTACGGAGCCCATGCAAAAATAGTCTTCACGGCGTTCTTCTCTGGCCATGCGACAAGGAGAAGCGAGTTTGGCATACCGCCGGCGTGGCTGATACCGGACCATCCTTGCCTGCCTGACTGGAGAGAACCTTTCTACATGGAATTAGCAAACAGTGTTGGCATGTGCGCAGGGTTTTTACTGACAATGTAGCCAATATACTCGTCATTGCTTCCAGTAGGTGCACCGGGCAGAGCATAACCCCATTCGAAGCCTCCAGCGGTCTGATCGGTACCGACTGTTTGTCGCCTGAAAATGTTAGATGAAAATTAGAAAACTATATGGCGGTACATACCAGAATGTGATACCGGTGCCAGCATGAGTGAACTTATCCTGAGCAAGGGCAATGGGAACAACTAGGTCAATTAGGTATGTTGGACTCGACGAACGAGAATATACATCAACGTACAAAGAGGGGACAGCAGCGAAGCTGCCTTGGTGATAGTAGAGACCTTCATCTTGAAGGTGTGTACGGGATGAATTGGCCGACACTCGCAACCACTTGGAGCTGTGCATCCATGCTGGCGACCATGGTCAATTATATACGTTCCCTATTGACCCTGGACTGTTAGTGAAAAGCTCGAGGCTATCTGGGCCAAACTCAATTAGCCAAGGAATCACATGGAACACCCGCCATCTGGCGGAAGCGGCAGAAAGGCGCCCTCAACCAGGTACACAAGACGCAGCCCTGGGCAGGGATCTGGCCAACCACAAGGTCTGATGATGATAACCCGACCCATGATTGGGCACGAACAGGAATTGGGACTGTGGCAGCATTCTGGCAGAGATTTAAGGTTAGCCGTTAATTTGTACAAACAAATGTACCAGGGGTGATTGATTGATGTAAATTGGACCAGGTCGGCTTGCAGGACTCATTTGCCGGTGTGATGCTCGCCAAGCGCCACCTTTCCCAAACGGCCTTCCCCACACTCGCCTAGCTGCCTCGCCTGGGAAAGGCAGAAGAAACCTATCCCAAACTTCCGCCCTCCTAGGCAGGCTCCAAAGCATCACAATATCCTTCTAGAATTTCCACCTTCAGGAGGCCGAAGAAAGCCACTGGCATTGCTCCGACCGCGTGCCGAATAACCGCAAGGCTACCCCGATTTAAGCACCGTTTTGCGCTGCGGGCACGTTTCATGCGTGGAAACATCGTGACCAGCTATAAATGGTACTATAATATATTGCGTTGCTTCGTCTTCTTGCCTCCCGTCTCGCTGTCTCTTCCTCGTAGGTAGTCGCCTGTGTCTACCTATTTCTCCTGCAATCAATCGCACTGCACCTCCATCCAATTACCGGCATTGGGCCTAGCTGGTTGCACAACCCTTTGGCTGTTTCGCTTGCGTCTCGAGCCGCATCAAGTCTTTATGCCACAAATTGCTTGTTTGCCTGCCACGCGGTGATGTTAGCCTCCTGATCTCTGCCCCAAAGAGCACGGTTCAGATTCATGATTGCCGCTGTCACTCGTGGCAGTCGTATCGCTTGGTGGTTGTTATCTCCAGGAAGCACTGATTGTTTGAGAGCTATCCAAACGTGCACAAACCTGAGACCTATCATGCGCTCCGGTCGAAGCCTCCGGTTCGGAATGTACCTCTGGTGGTGCTAGTTGTCGCCTGGCACGTGCAAGGGCCCCAAATCCGGGCTATAATGTTCCTGTTATATGAACAGATCTTTGTGTAAGCAATTGGTCAGGCGATGGTACATTGACCATTCGCGCGTGTTCCATCTAGGTGTATTTTTGTGCATACCTATCACTCACTCCGTGCTCGATACAGGTTCGCCGAGACGCAGGAGCATCCTTCAACTTACGAGAAGGGTTGCCTAGATTGAAGGATCCACTGCATCTTTTCTAGCGCCTCAAATTACACCGACGCTATATAGCTCTATGTTGACCAACAGTACAGGGACATTGCAAAGACTTTCAATTTGAGGATAGCCTTCAACCAGTATCTGGGTTCAACTCAGGTTCCATTAATGACACGAGGCATATATTGCAGATATGCACTCCGCATTCCCATCTCGCGATATCAAACAGACCCATCAGTAAAGCAGCGTCCAATGGCGTTGTTTATTGTTGGGTGTTGATGACACAGAGGCGACGAACGGAATCATATTAGCCCGCTATTAACTAGGCTCAATCCGCTGACAAAACCCCTCCTAAAGTACATTTTAAGACCGGCACATATCCGAACGCCACACGGCGCCACGCAGATATGGCTGATCGTTCGCATATCAAAGCGGGCCTAAAGCTGGCGACTGGTTCGGCATCAACCTTATTATCATTGCCAAAGTATACGGTCTATTGCATGTAGGGCTATTACCTATCGACCTATATTTCACTCTGTTTACTCCCCTACTTTGACTCGGCTTGTCAGTAAGCTGTTCTGTGGTCAAACAAAAATTTCAATTGACGAGCTGGCCTTGGAGAAGCAAACTACCTAATTACATGGGTTAGGTGTTGCACAACAGAACACCCTGTAATAGAGCCTGAGTAGAAATACAAACAACAGCACTACAGACGAAGGCGATGACTATATCGATCCAACGATGCTTAGATGAGAATTAGAAAATCATGCGGAAGAGTTGTGCAAGATCTTGGGGGCTCACGAGGGCCATGATGCTAACATGTAATTCCTGGTAAAGTACGTTGGAAGAAGCCTCCATTAATAAATACATCAACCCAAGACTGGGAGTCCTGGTACGCCAAGTGCAAGGAGTCGCAAAAGGAAACCGTTTTGCTAAAAGAAACACAATACGAGACACCATTTGGTAGCGAATCTAGCGGAGCATTACGTCCATTGTCTAAATTAGCCACAACTCTTATATCGAAATAGGCATGCATCTCCCCTGTTGATCTACGCAAAGTATCAACTACCCACTCACATCAACAAAGCGTGCCCCGCAAATCGGCAGTTGCACGTGCAATATATCGTCTGCAAGAGACTTTGGGACCTGCATCATCGTGTCGCGACCGCCTCCACATCGCCAACATCCCAGCACCACACCTCCACCCGCACATTCCCGCACCACATCCTCCACTCGCAGCCCCCCCTCCAACAACCCAGCACTTTGGATCAATCGACAGTCATATACGCAAAAACCCCGCACACCGGGAACACCCACCACCGCCACAATGCACGACGACGGTAAGTCCTGCAGACCCCATTATCTGCATACCTCATTCTTCACCAACCCTCCCCCGCAATTGCGCCTCGCATGCACCGCTAACCCGCTCCAGAACCACACCCCCTCCTCGCCCAAGTGCCCCTCACAATATCTCCCTTCCTCTCCCTCCCAACGTCCGTCCCCCTCCCCTACTCCTACAAATCGCTGCCCTCCACTCTCCCCCAAAGTATCCTGCAGCCCGCGCAGGCAAACGCCTCGGACCAACCCGCGCCCCAGCAAGCCGCATACGTTGTTTCATCCGCCGGCACGTCTGCAACGCCTGACGCGATACTCTCCTCGTGTGTGGCGCTGCAGGCGCATTTGCAGAAGTTGGAGGCGGATGCGCGGCACACGTTGAAGGAGTGGGAGGATAGGCGGCTGGCGGAGGATCTGGCGGAGAAGAGGAGGGTTGCGCCGGGGTGGTTGGATAACGATGTGAGGATTTTGCGGCCGGAGGAGAGTGGTGAGGGGGCGAGGGTGGAGAATATTATGGATCATGATCCGCAGCGCATTGAGGCGGAGACGCAGAAGAAGAGAGAAGGAGAGGAATTGGATCGTGTGTTTGGGGGATTGAAGGTGTGAGGGTTGAGGCGAGGTCACGATACTGTATATTGGGACAATGATGAGACCATGAATTATGTAGTAATTGCGAAGTAGCAAGGAATGGATGCGCCAATGCGACCAGTCGCAACTAGAGTTGATTAATTGACGCAGTATAGAGCTATATGCTATAACACGCACGTAAGTACTACGGCCCAAGCCTAGAATAGTTTTCTTGGTGTATGTTGTCATCCAGAGACATTTCCTCTCTGCACACCCTCGCGAAGCCGAATTACAAACATACGAGAAGAGAAGGGGAATCTTGAATAAAGAATATGGAAACGCCTTCACAATTACGTCCACACAACTAACGGTGCGATTGTTTCAACGACGTCCGTGTGAGCGGTTGATGCTGCCCTGGAGCTGGTCGACTTCCGTCTCAAGACGCTTAATCTCCGCGTGGCTGGCTTCGAGATCCTTGTTCAAGCGATCACGCTCAGCAATCAACTTCTGCTCCCATTGTCTGAACCGCTGCTCCTCAACCTTGACCTGCTCGGTGAAACGCTTGCGCAGAGCCTCTTCCTCTTCCTTGAATTTGGGATTATCCAGCTTTCTCGGGCGAGCCTCGCCGAACTTCCTTGTCTCCATTTGCTGCGCACGGTAGGCCTCGTAGTGATTCTCCTCGGTAGTGTGAATCAGGTCGAGCATGTGGGTTCGAATAAGGATGGCGCGAAGCTTCTTAAAGTCGCAGTGTTCCTCGTTCTCGACTTCGGCAACGCCCCAGGCGTATTGGCGGCCCTTGACGGTGCGGCCGTCGTTGGTCTGGACATCCTTCTCGGAGCCAATAACGGAGAATGGCATGGCGTCAATGAGGCCACGTGCGTGCTGCATGGCAGCAGCATCATCGTCTTCAAGAGGTGGGGTGTAGATCTTGATGCCCTGAGCATCGATAACCTGGCGCACCTACTAACCATTAGTGTTTGGTAGGTGACATGCTGTAAAAATGAACGTACCCGCTGCTTGAACTTGAACAAATCCGCAGGGCTCAAAGTATCGGCCTTGGCAACTACGGGAATCAGGTTGACGCGTGTGCACAGCTTCTTCATGACCTCAATATCTAGCGGCTTCAGAGTGTGGCCAGTGGGTCGGATGAAGTACAGGCACGCATGGACACGGAGATCGATCTTGTCGGTACGGCGTGGCTGCTGCTCTTGCAACATGTAGGACTCATGCTGATCGTCGAGGAATTCGATAATGGGCTGCCACGAGTCGCGGTTGTTGACGTAGTCGCCGAAGCCGGGGGTATCGATAACGGTGAGGCGGACTGGGCTGTGTCAGTAAATGGGCTTCAGAACGTAGATCTAGACGCACCCTTGAAGAACTTCTCCTCGAGCTCGGCCTTGGTGATTTCGATTTCGACGGTCTTATCCATCTGCTTGTGGTGTCGTCGCTTGTGGTCGGCATAGTTTTTGATGGTGGTAGAGAAAAGGGTGTTGATAAAGGTCGTCTTTCCGAGACCAGACTCGCCCGCAACCTGATGAGTCAGCAAGGAGGGCGCTTGACGATGCTGTAATGGATATGCCTACCATTATGGTGAAGGCAGCGCCTCGCTTTGCGACGATCTTGTGCCTGTGCTACGTTAGGCTCAGTGCTTGCGTGTCCAGCTGGATGTGCATACCGCTGGTTGGGCAACTACAACGATGCATTAGCTTTACACATGGTGGCTTTATAGACGGGATAGACGTACATTGGCAATGCCAATCGGTGACAAGTTTTCGGCCATGGTATCTTCTCTCGTGCAGTCTGCTGGGAGAGTATGGGGTCTGCGCCGTGGTTAGCTAGGCCAAATCCAATGCCACTCAATGCAGGGCCAGGACTAACATTGCAGATATGCAAAGGGGCCAGGAGACGGGAGTTATTCAACGTACGGTGGGAGCGGCGGGAGTGTGTTGGGGGGAAGGGTGGTGGTGGTGTTGGTGTCGGCGGACAATTTGGGTCCCCTTTCTGCACGCCGCCCATTCGGCAGGCACGGTCCCTGGTCGGGGAAACACACGCTAGTCGAGTTAGTGCAGGCGCAAGTGAGGACCGCGACGGGAGCTCGGACCAGAATATCGAAAAAAGTTCGAGACGGACATGCTATCATCGCAGGCCCCGCCCACAATGATATGAAACCGCTGCCGGTCTTGTGATATACAATGAAGACCGACTTTCAGGTGAGTGGCGAGCGGGCGCCCGTGGCTTGCCATCATTCGGCTAAGACATTGCACAGTTCTCCAACCTGCTGGGCACCGTCTACAGCAGAGGCAACTTGCTGTTCACCCCAGACGGAACATGTCTCCTCTCTCCCGTTGGCAACCGCGTCTCGGTATTCGATCTAGTCAAGTAGGTAGCGCGCAGCGACAAGACACTACAATAGCTCACAATTGCGGCAGTTCCAAGTCGTATACCCTGCCTTTCTCCCATCGCAAGAACATCGCCCGTCTGGCACTAAACCCTCGAGGAAACCTCCTTCTCTCCGTAGACGAAGATGGCCGTGCCATTCTCACCAACGTCCCAAGACGAATAGTGCTCTACCATTTCTCGCTTCGTGGAGAGGTGACCGCCGTCGCATTCTCACCCTCGGGTAGACATTTTGCTGTGGGTATAGGGCGACAGATCGAACTATGGCACACCCCATCTACACCCGATGTAGCAGAAGGCGATCTGGAGTTCGCCCCTTTTGTGCGCCACCGAATATACACAGGCCACTACGACATAGTCCGAAGCTTGGAATGGTCCGCCGATTCACGCTTTTTCCTGAGCGCGTCCAAAGACTTGACTGCGCGGATATGGAGTGTAGAACAGGAAGAAGGACACGCACAAACCACACTGGGTGGCCACAGACAGGCCATTGTTGGCGCATGGTTCTCCAAAGACCAGGAAACCATCTACACAGTCAGCAAAGACGGAGCGCTCTTTGTGTGGAAATACATGCTGCGCTACGATGCGCCAGAAGGCGCCGACGAGGATGACGATGATAATCTGCAGTGGGGCATCGCAGAAAGACATTTCTTTATGCAAAATAATGCGCACGTCACTTGCGCCCGGTTCCACCCGGAATCGAAGCTGCTTGTCACCGGCTTCTCTCACGGCCTCTTCTTCATACATGAGCTTCCAGACTTTGCACAGATACAGAATCTCAGCATATCGCAAAACGATATCGATTACGTTGCTATCAATAAAACAGGGGAATGGCTTGCATTCGGCGCATCCAAGCTGGGCCAACTGCTGGTATGGGAATGGCAGTCCGAATCATACGTGCTAAAGCAACAAGGCCATTTTGATTCTTTAAACACTATCGCGTACTCTCCTGAAGGCCAGCGAATCATCACAGCCGCCGACGACGGGAAGATCAAAGTATGGGACGTCAACTCTGGCTTCTGTATCGTCACCTTCACAGAGCACATGGGCGGAGTATCTGCCTGCGAATTTGCCAAGAGAGGCAATGTCCTATTTACGGCCAGCCTTGATGGTTCAGTAAGAGCATGGGACTTAATCAGGTATCGCAACTTCCGCACATTCACAGCGCCTTCGAGACTGTCGTTCTCGTCGTTAGCGGTCGATCCAAGTGGCGAAGTCGTATGCGCTGGCTCAATTGACTCTTTCGACATTCACATCTGGTCTGTTCAAACTGGCCAGCTTCTCGATCGATTATCAGGCCATGAAGGCCCTGTGTCATCATTGGCATTCTCGCCGGATGCAAGTACTCTTGTTAGTGGGAGTTGGGACAAGACCGTTCGCATCTGGAACATCTTTGCCCGCACGCAAACGAGCGAACCCTTGCAACTAATGGCCGATATTCTCTCTGTCGCCTTTCGGCCTGACTCGAAACAGATTGCTGTCACCACATTGGATGGTCAGGTCACGTTCTGGAACGTATCTGATGCTGCGCAACAGAACGGTGTGGATGCCCGAAGAGATGTCTCTGGTGGTCGTAAGATGTCGGATCGGCGAACAGCTGCCAACGTAGCAGGAACTAAGGCTTTCACAACCATCAAGTACAGCGCCGATGGGACATGCGTTCTTGCTGGTGGCAACAGCAAGTACATATGTTTGTATGACGTCCAGTCGGGTGCGCTATTAAAAAAGTTCACCGTATCGGTAAACTTATCGCTCGACGGTACCCAAGAGTTCCTGAACAGCAAACTTCTCACCGCTGCAGGCCCCGAAGGCCTCATCGATGATCAAGGCGAAGCCTCGGATCTTGAGGATCGACGCGACACTACCCTTCCTGGCGCACAGAAGGGCGTTGGTGCAAGAAGGACACGACCAGAGGTTCGTGTCCCAGCAGTAGCATTCTCACCAACCGGTCGAGCATTCTGCGCGGCATCTACAGAAGGCTTGCTCGTATATTCACTCGACAACACATTTCAGTTTGACCCTTTCGATCTCGACATCAATGTAACACCATCCACAACACTCCAAACGCTGGCCCAGAAGGAATACCTAAAAGCCCTGGTTATGGCTTTCCGCCTGAACGATCGGAATCTCATTCGCCGGACCTATGAAGCCACACCTATAGCTAACATTCCACTCGTCGTCAAGGATCTTCCACCAGTGTATCTGGGCCGCCTGCTCCGGTTTGTTGCCTTACAAGCCGATGAGTCTCCACATCTCGAGTTCAACTTGGTGTGGATCGAATCGCTCCTTAGCAAACACGGGCGATGGATGAAAGATAACAAAAGTGGATTAGAGGCGGAACTGAGGAGTGTGGAGAAAGCCGTCAGGAGAATACAAAATGAGCTGGCGAGATTGGCAGATGAAAACATTTATCGAATTGAGTATCTTCTAACTCAACCGGTCGAGAAAAACGTGAATACTAGGCAGTTAGACTTCGATGTCAAGGTGATCGATGACAGCGCTACGGATGTGGATATGGTAGACGAAGATGACGGGAGTGACGCTGGAGAGTGGCTGGGATTTGACTGATACCCTTTGACAACAATGTCAAATTTCATGCGCATAGCAGTTTCTATGCTCTCATTCTACTACCCTGAATGCTACCCTGAATGCTACATGATTCGTTCTTGCGACACGTGCACGATTGCACCTACCTGAAGACCACGCTGAATATGCCACCTCCAGCCAACGTGCTTTCACTCTTTCCGAAGTACATTGGCTCTTGCATGCAAATTCCTTAGAGTCGGCTTTTCCAAGCCATCATATCGCTTCTACCTTTACTATTGTACCCGCAAACACATCGTTTTATCCATCATTAGCTTCTCCAGCTAGGGAAACGATTCCATCACCCATCATTATTTCAACCGATAGCCTTGCCGCACATTTCCATCAATCGTTACCACAATGCTTCGCTTCAAGAGAACCAAGAAGGCGTCATCGTCAGCGCAGCTTGGTTCATCTCCATCAACGTACGCACTCGTTAGCGATTCTCCGCTAAGATCGAGATCACCGCCTCCACGACGGGAAGGAGAAGAAGTGGGACCATTCTTGTTGTCGCCAACAATGGGCTGGGCCAGCTCCCTAAAACCGACAGTATCGAAGGTATTTAGAAGGAGCCCTAAGCCGAAGGAACAGAAGCGGCCAAATATCTCTAGTCCAACTTTGATTTCAACATCATGTCCCGTCTCGTCTGACGGTAATCGGAACCGTCCTCCAGTTCTGTCATTTGGATCACAACCCATGATGCTTGATACTTTTATAGGACACCCTCAGAATTGGTCTATGCCACCAGAGAACATATTTCAGGAATGCTTCACCGAAGAATTTACTCAAGCTCTCAAGCTTGCCTTATCCGCCCCAGACAGGCCGACCGCATGCTTCTGCGCTATTGTGGTACACGCGGCCACCATATTCCTACATCCCGTCGACATCAACTACGGTGAAGTCGACTTGAAAGTGTTCGATTAGGTATTGAATGCAATATTCAGCAAGAAAGCTCGGTACATCATTTGGAAAGCCCTACTAGGGGACAAAGCGCCGACTTTCTGTTTTTACCTAAGAAAGAGGATATCATGGCGCCTCAAGTTGACAAAAGCTCCCCCTCTATATTGTCCTCTTGCGACATTGATCAGCCGCTTTGCTGAAATAATGGTGAAGCAGTCGCAATTGCCTATGGATATTTTCAACCAAGGCCATGGTCCTCACAAAGACCGCCCATCAGTGGATTATTGGAATCACAAACGTCGTACACGCGCCGATTTCACGCCGGGACTAGAGCATCTCACGAATCCAGAGGTTAGGGTAGTCGAATACGACCCTTTCTCCGGACTTAAAAACGGCGAATATCATTTTGGTAGCATAGATGCAGTGCTCTCGTTGACTCAGCTAAGAACCCGACAAGGATCCGATCAAGAGCCTATATTACAGAAGGACGAAGAAGGAGATACTAGCGATGACTCAAAAGGAGAGTCCAAGGAGCAAGTCCAAGATTCTAACACGAAGAAGCGCCAACCATACAACTATAGCAAGAAACCGAAAGCAGAACTAGCACAGCGAAAAGAGCCAAGACCGCAACCTTCTCTCCCAGAGCTCCACCGATTATTCCCAGACGATAGCACATCTCGAAAAATTAGCCTGAGCCACCTAGAAACCGCATTCGAGCACTTGCAAAGTCTATACGAAAGCACATCCCCACTAATCCCCCGGCGAGAGTCCAAACCACCCAAGCCACCCAAATTGCAACACTGGTGGAAGCGGCTGGGGGAATGGCTTGCAAAGGTCACCAAGCCGCAAAATGATCTTGTGCACGATCAAGCCACCTTATATCCCCAGATGCCTGTTCGGCCAAAAGCAGAAAGACCTCGGTACCAGCCGGGGTTCTGGCGTCGAGCTAAGTGGTGCAGGATTCGGGCACGAAATCACGGTGATGGTGTAGGCGGTGAACGGAATGGGAGTGAAAAGCGGGTTAGTCGATGGGATCGCAAGAGAGCTAGTGATTTTGAGGTGATCCCGTCTTTTTGGATGTAAAGGCTGCGCTGGGCGCTCTATATGCTTGCGGAAATCATGTTTCCCTCTCTCAATATGGGTAATGCTGTTTCGTGCTCATAGGGTTTGGAGGGATGTGGATGTAATACACGCACTGGTGCAGTTCGTCGATATCATAAAATCGTGGTTTATGGCTACATGAAACCTGAAGTGAAACGCCACCAAAGACCGCAGGTTATAATCCTAACACAATATTATCTCTTCGAGTTTCGGGTCCTTCAACATGTACTCGCCGTCCATAATACCATGCACATGCGATTCACCCACCAATGCCCATTGAGGCCCCTCTACCGCCTTACGAATAACATAAGGGACCCTCGCACCGATAAAAACCGCGATTGCATCTCCAGGCTGTGTTTCCAGTGGACAAAGGCCAACATATCCTCTATCTGAAATGAACGGCCGGCTATCATACATCCGGCTCAGCTGGCATTGAAAACGCGCAAAAGGCAAAAGGTTGCCCTTTACCTGCTCTAGCGAAGCTTCTTCATTGGAAATGGCTTTGGCTACAGCAAAACCAGTGCCCGCATGCGAAGTGGGTGGTATCCTCATCACTTGGCTGGTGTCCTCGTCGACTTCGGTGTCACCGACTGGTATGCGCCATTCAGCATTTTGTTTCTGCTCGGACGTGTACATCTTGCTTTGCGAGAGAAACTCAGAGATGTCGTTGAAGAAAGGTCGCAAGTCGGCCCAAGATATTTTTTCCTGGATGCCCAGGCGGAATGGGTATCCGACTGCTTTGATGGTGTCGGCGAGGACGCCCCGGAGAGCGAGATTCGGATCCAGTGTCTTTTCCGAATCAGAAATCATGCTAACTCTTGACGACTCGCTTAGCTCGCCGGATGCATTGAACAGTCGCGATTTGTCGTGCCATGTGGACCAGGGTTTCCTCAAATCGGTGGACCAGTCCGGAACCCAGGATGGAAGATTCTTGCATATTCCCCGTATTCGGCATAATGAGAGGATATCATCATGGCCATGACGGAGTAATGCTCTAGCTGTCATAATATACGCTTGCTCGCATGTTAAAGTGTAATCTGCAACTATATCTTTCGCAGCTTTGTCATTCGAAATACCCAGTAATGCGTAGATTCGATCGCGAGGATCGGTCGCGGCGACAGTCTCATCGCAGGAATCTTTGACGATAACTCTATGAAGTAGTGTTCGGAGATCATGGCCATCTCCCACAAGGTACTTTCGTCTTATGCCTATCACTGTGGTTGGGAAAGCACTAGATAGTTTCTCAGTAAGCCAGTTATGTTTCCAGAATGTTTGAACGTCTTCATCGATGGTGGGGAAAGACTGGAGGTTGAAGACTTTGAGGTAAAATATTACTGCCCATAGCCTGTTGCCAGTTAACCTAAGCTACTACATTCGGCATTACGTATGGCTCGTAAATTACCTACCGAGTATAATCAACCTCATCCTTGCCGCATCGGAAAGTAGCGATGTTCGCATTCGTGCATTCTTGAATACACCAAATTCTCTGCTGGGGTTAACTTCTTTGAAAACTTAGTTTAGGTTTTAGCACTTGCTTTGAACCACTTTCGCATGCCCAAGTCGGACATGACCCACCAAAAGGGATATTGGTCATCTTGTGCTTCCTTTAAGTGCTTAGATTTCAACTGCAGGATGGAGCGTTTTGTCGAAGCCGCCTTGGAAGTGTCGCCGTCTTCGACATTCCAGTGTAGCAGGTCTTCCGAACTGAGATCCCATAGCCCAACATCAAGTAATTCATCCCCTAATTTTCGGAGCTCTCGGATCGTATAGTAAGTTTCTGTAGTCGATGGTCCCAGCCAAATAATGACTCGGCTTGCTGTTCGGTAGATATTTCTCATTAATTGAACCTGTGCAGTCTTTTCAATGGGATCTCTTTGATTGATACAGATTGCATCTGCCCAAAGGAGTATATCTTGGTCTTCTGATTGTAGGTTTGAGAGAGCTGCTGCAAGACTATCCGTGACTTTCATCAACCTTCCGTTCACTGTTAGCTCGTGGTCTAGAGCAAGATCTCCCCAACAGTAAGATAAAGCAATGAAGCTCTGCGCATGATGGAGTGATGTGTGGATTAGTGTATGATTGCTTGGGGCACCAGAATTTGAAGTCTTCCGCGGAATCCACAGGAGCCGGATCTCATCTGCCCCAACGTCTAACGGTTGATATTGATGAATCATTTGATTTATCTCTTCCGAGTTATTGTAAAGGTCAATTTCTGAAGTCATCGTGCTTACAGCAAGCGCTCAGCAATATCATCAGATGACGATCCAGGACTACTGCTGCGCCACAATGTCATATACGATTTTGGCCCTAGCCTCAATTTGGCATCCAGAAGTTGCTATTGACCGTCTTCTAGTCGATTGTTTTCAGAATTACATGAAGGTTATAGGCTATAGCTGATCTCAAACTATGTGGTGCTTGTCCTTTTTAAGGTAGTCTCTTATTCCTACTCAGATTCGTGCACCAAAGTAGGTAGCGTCGATACCCCGCATCGCGACGGACCACCAAGACGAATGAGGCGTAACCTATTCTCTCTAGGCATCTGTTAACCCGACCCCAGCTTCGGATACAATTCTTCCGCACTGACATGGATTATACGCGCAATACTAAAAGAAAAGTTATCGTCGCTATGGGTCGCCAATCGCACTTCATATCGCACTTCATCACCATTCGTGCAAGATGAAATCAACATCAACAATATTCTCGTTCCTCGCCGCATCAGCTTTGGCTAATCCACTCCCAAATAGTCTTCAGTACAGGGAAAATATATTCAATTGGAATTCAACCAAATCCATAATCGCATTTGGTGGTGAGTTTTGTACAATGGTAGATGCGACTCTTCCTAAACGACTAACACTAAACATCTAGACAGCTACACTTATGTGCAAGGGTCCCTTGGTCACACTAATTATACCTATATCGGCGATGTAAGTTCTACTAAGTACTCGTACTCTCCAGAATCAATATGTTTACAGTGAAAGCCAGAACTTCAACATCTCCTTCACACCCAAAAAACTCTTCTCCAATCGCATTGTACTGAATCAAAGTTGGGTGAACGAAGGTACAGCCAGTGGTGGCCCCAATTGGGTCGAGTTCCTCACAGGCTGCGGTACTAAAAAAGGCCTTACGGACCCAAGGGAATGTGAGGTGCAGTTATGGGATTTTGCTTATGCAGGCGCAAACACCGTTAGCGAGGCAGGCTTCACTCCGGCACATTCAAACCACTCAGTCTCATTCAAGCAACAAATTGACCAATTCGTTGACTATGGGAACCCCGCCCTACAGAGCATCGGGCTGGATAAAAGTGACGCTTTAATTGCGATATGGATCGGTATTAACGACATCAATGACCTTGCTCGGTTGAGGAGCAAGAATGAAGACTTCACACCGCTATATGAAAAAGTTCAGGGGCATGTCTGGGAGAACATAGAAAAGATCTATCATCTTGGGTTCCGGAAGTATTTATTCATGAATTTGCCGCCCATCGACAGAAGTCCATCGCCTGCCCTCAATGCCTCACTTATCAACACATTTAACAACATCGCGAGTACGCACGCAGAAGCCTTCCAATTTAGCCACCGGGATGCAACAGTCTTACAGTTTGATATCAATACTTTGCTCAATGAAGTTCTTGATGAGTATGAAGCTTATGGGTTCAGGAACATCACGAGCGTTTGTCCAGGTTTCAACAAGGCTGATATCCGGGCTGATCCGCAAAAATACGGGTGCGGAGAGGGCCTAGACACTTACTTTTGGTACGATGCAGGTCACCTAGGTAGTTTCACACATAAATTGTTCACGGAGATGCTAAGGAAGTGGTTGGTAAGAAAGAGTTGGGCATTAGAATGATGTTTATCCGATGAAGAACGGTGAAATTTGTTTGTTCATATCATAGGGATGGATCATATCGCGCGTTCCGCAATCATCAACTATCCTCACCTCACCCCAAGCCTTTCCGAAATACTCATCACATGCAATGAATACATATCACCAAAACCACTACACAATGTGTTCCACGGATGCGATCCAGCTCTCTATTGCCATGTACCGGTTGAAGTTGTTTTCTCCGACATGTTTAAGGTCGCCTTGGTAAAAATGTAACCATTATGCTTGTGGTGGTTGTGTGGATGGTACTGAGCAATGTACCGAATGGGTGCCTTGTCGAGATAAGCTGCAACTAGGAATACAAGAAAAATTAGGATGGATAAAAGAACCCTAGCGTAGTAATCTTAATTAGTATAGAAAATTACCCTATTAGCCCCATTTAGTATATCGTTACTGCACACCTATAATGAAGTCCCTGTAATTATGTTAGACCGAGCGTTTGTATTGAGAGCCGATTCGGATACCATATTGCCGTACACTCTTCAGGCTCCTGGAAACTAAGTACCATATCCATGCCATTGCTCTCCGTCCGTACAATCAATATGTCTGCAACGTTGTTATTAGCACTTTTCTCTCTTGGGCTCACTATGCTTCGCATATTAGTACCTTGCTGCTTTAGGTAGCGGCCATCCCTATATATTCCCCCTTCATAAAGTGTGCGATCAGGATCATCTTCCGAATGGGCATATAGCCATGGGTCACCCTGTGATGATTTAGTATCAGCCATAGCTTAAGCTGTGATGGAATGTGATATAATCAGGTCATCCAAGGGCCCATAGGATCATGAATTTTACTAACGTAAATAGAATATATGACGAGCAACTCACATTCACAAGTCTACAGGTGCAAAAGCCGGTGACCAGGTCGAACCAGTCGTTGTTCTTCAACTCGTAAACTTTTGCGCGCCTAAGGCCACGGCCATGGGCGGGGCCGAACATGATTGATGTACTGACAAGTTGTATGCGGCGGAATTTTTGCACGTTTGCTAATGCATCGCCCTCTTCTCATTTCCTCTTCTTCGGCCCTACTGGTCCATTGACCGACCTTTCCGGCACATCTCCAGGGCCTAATTCAACACCGGAATGACTTTTTTGACTCGCGTCTCGTATGCCTTCGACAACTTCCTCGATACGGCGGAGGATGGTGCCGCAGGTGACGCTACGCAAGTAAGAACGGATAAAAGGCACCTAATTTAAGATTGCTTCAACTGACCATGTGATTTCCTTCCTGGTGGACTCTTGGTGACCCTTGCCACATCTTGGACACGAAGACTTGGCGGTTCTTCGTTGCTGCTTGAATACCATGCTCAGCGCAACCCTTTGTCCAGGATAAAAGCAACAATCGCACGATTCCGTAAGATCAATCGAGTTTTGCGTTCCTAGCTCCTCAATTGTAAACTCGCCTCGATCGATCATGGCCGGGCCGTAGTCTAATTCTTTGAGATTGACCTTTAGTACGGCTAGTAGGGCCCTGCTGATCTTACAAACTCTAGATGGAATGGACTCTCTTTGTTGAGAGGATCGATAAAATAGACCGGTTGCTGGCGCTACACCTGTCCTGGGATCTTGAGGATAAAGAGGTGAATGTCGTGCACTATTTGAAAGACGCGTAGGTTGGTTTGGACTACTTGGGTGCTAGATTCGAGCAACGCCTTCCCTCGCTGAATACTCTGCGCGACGTTGTCCGTGATCGTACTTAGTACTCCTATTGCTTGACACGAGAAGTCCTGTATTCTACTAGCGAGGCTTTTGTGATACAAGTCCTGCTTACGCGTATTTGTTGTTATCGCTTCCATTTGTATAGTTAACAACAAGATCTCAATACTGCTTGTATGGCCTCTGACCTCAGCCCGAAATGTCTCTAAATCATCCTTTTTGCATATAGCCCACTTTATCTTTACCAATGCATCCTTTATTCTTGAGTCTGTTCCGCCTCGTTGTAGATAAGGTTGGTACTCCTGTATCTTCTTATAGAACGCATCAATCGTCCGCTAGCATTGCGACGCGGCTTGCTGTAGTGCAACCTTCTCAGCATTATAATCGGCATCAGGGTCGAGACGCTTAACGCGGAGGAGAGCAGACTCCAGTGCGTAAAGTTCGTTAATTAGTGAGCGGAACGAGGAGCTTGCGTAGGAGGATTCGCGAAGGGCATCGATTACGGCGCCGACGAGCCTAAGTACTGCGAGAAAGTCGCCAACGGAGAAGCCGAAACCTACGGGCATTGTATCCTATGACACTGATAGACTATCCTATCATTTCTAGATTCCACTCCCCTAGGTGTTAGCCTTGAGGTCTCGGCCAGGTGGGGCTCTTAGCATAGCTATCTGGCGAGTGTAACGTAGAGGCGGCGCTTGAGTGTGGCGCAGCAAAGCTAGCGTGGCTAAGTATTTACAGTAGTGAAAGACCACCACTACTTGGTATAATGATTCCTTATAGTGTGATAGTCTTTTTTAATAGGACTTTCGTAGTTTAGCTCCGAAACTCGAAGAGCTTTCGTTCCGAGGTTCGGCAGGGGACTATTGCTGGAGCGCTTCCTCATGTCATGAAAGAATCAATCAACAGCATAACCGAGACCACAGTCTTTTTCTAGCTGTAGCCTAGAGACTGTATAAAGATAGCCTGAAAAACGATGTGACATTAATAATATATTCGTGGACCCATAAGAGAAGACCCAAGATTCTGATCAATAGAAGTAGTTTCGGCTTGGTAGGTTTCTCGCCACGTAAGAGGGGGTTACTAAATAGAGCTACGTTCGATTTGAGGTAAGAGAGGCAACTTGAGGTTTTGAAACGCCACACGCTTCATTGCAGAGATAGCAATTAAACTCGTAAATTTCCGCTACGTAATCCAGTCTAGGGAGTTTCCATCAAGGAACGATACAAGCTTTCGCTACCCTAGATATAGCTTAAGATTGGTAAAGTACTACACGTACGCTGTAAGGCGTTTACCGAGATAAAGTCTCACAGCGTGTGAAAGCCGGAAATCGAACTTATATACCACTGTAGTTGAAAATAAGTTAGTAAGTTTAAGGACTATATACTAAGAATCGCTGTACTACTAAAATTAGATACTAATTTTATGCGTAACTAAACAAATGAGGTTATACTAATACTATCTAAGTATCTATATAGCTATAGGCTTGGCCTGTAGGACAATATATATAAATTATACTGTGTAGGGTTATCCTATACTAGCGGGGATTAGTATTATAGGCTTAGGTAAAACTTAAACTTATAACATACCTCCTTACTCTTATCTTAATTTATTCCTTATTATAGGGCTTTCTTGAGGGCAAAGATATAGCTAAAAGAAAAAGTAAAGAAACTACTGCGCCAGGTTCATAGGTAATTATCTTCAAACCCTAAGTACCCAGTGGGTAGGCCGCAAGGCCGGATAAATTGTTCCAGTAGGAAAATAGACATCAATGCTCAGTACTAAATAGAGCAAGCAACATTTGGTGATTCTTGAATACTTTGCGTATGCTCGATATCTAGTCTGGGTAATGTCAGATCAAAGAATGCAGGTGAAACATTTGAACAAATGTTATACATTGACATTGCACCGCACTCAATTTGACATAAGCTACGTATGGATTTTTCTTTTTATTCGCTGTAACCTATTATTTATTCGAAAAATACAAATAGAACACGGTCGAAAGGAACATACCTTCAATATTATTCTCAGAGAAAAAGTTAATGCCCACATCTTGTCGCAACTTTCTTTTAAGATCATATATAGTGTTCTAGAATTCTCCATGTACAACATATGAAACTTTATTTGACAAATACCACAATATCAGAGCGCCGAAATAGACAGCTCATATTAGCTCAAGCTCGCTAAAACTGAACCTCATTGCCCTCGGCAGAATTTCATCTATCGAAAGGAACCCATCCTACATACGCCCAGAGACAGTGATCTTCGAGGAGAAGTCCTCACTTGTCATTAGAGTAAAGTCGATTGGAAGTGTTTGATGCCCGTAAGCCTTGCGCGGTTATCGCATTTGAATTCCTTGAAAAAGCGCTGGATCGAGCCACCCAGATGATGTCAAGCTTGACTCGGCGGTCGGCCTTGATACTTCAAATCGTAGTACTTCTTGATCAGATACTCGAGATGAGAACAGATATTCTAGTAGTAGCAGGATTAGTCACACCAGTCAAAGTATTCGAGGAGATGCGTCAACATCTTATCCAGTTCCTTTCGTATTACCTGCAGAGGCTGGTCGCCCACAATACCGGCTCTAGTAATGCCCTTTCCGACCCCACACAGCAAGCGAACCAACAGGGTCATCTCGAGGAAGACCTCTGGGATCGTTTGTCGGAATTGATGCCTTGGATGTCTGTTGGGAAACCTCCAATTCTCCTGAAATATGCTGATATAAACTGGGATATGTACGGAGCCGAAGAAGGGGCTTTCTTGTCTGAGTATTTCACCTTTATGTGCTCCATAAGCTGTGATCGATCTTTTGAAAATTGTGGTTATCGAAAGTTCAGCTAGATAGACTTTTGTTTAATTTTCGGACATGTCTAGCGTTTTTGGGTCCAGCTAATTTAACTCAAGAAAAATTAGCATCTCTCGTCTTGAGGTTGATATCAACTGGTCAACCTGGGTGTCATAGATAGAGTTACATGCCGCGGGGGCTGACTCGTAATACTTCATAGAAGATCCATACAGGAGACTACAACGTCTAGGATGGTTAACGATTTCCATTGCCAGTTGGATGTCAAGGCCGTGATGCGTATGGCTATGATGATATGCTTAATGCATGGAATCGTTGATTAAATGGGAACCTGGCAGTTCCCTCACAGTACGGGTCTTGCTTCCACTAAAGCATTTATCGTAATTACCAAATTGTTTTCATACATAACCATCGAAATTGAGTCATATTAGATTACTTGAGATATATTTGAGAAAACCTTACGGTTTTCGGCGCTCAATGCGAAGCCAGAAGTCTTCCATGAGCCAAATTCCCTAACATGGGCTGTTAACCAGAAATAATAGAGAAAATTAAAAGGACCTGATGGTAACACATACAAAGTTCTCGAGTTTAGTAGGCTGGTCGGGGCGGGCGATGGAGAAATCAAAGTTCCTCAAAAGCTATAGTTGAGATTAGTTCCTGGCATTTGTGCATTCGATCTAGGGATGTATACCTGGACGAAGATCTTGTTGAATTCCATCATTGCCACCGACTTGCCAAGGCATTGATATTTGCCGTAGTGGAATACTAGATCGACTGTGTTGGCCATGCAGGCAAATTTCTCTGGACTTGCATCTATCCAACGCTCTGGCCGGAACAAGTCTGCGTCAGGACCAAATATCTTCTTCGAGCAGTGAATACCTAGAGGTGAGGATCCGATTTGAGTACCCCCAGGAATGAACTTGCCATCGATGATGTCTCCCTCTGGTGGTACCATCTTGAAGAATGCTCCAGACGCGGGCGGCATGATGCGAAGCGCTTCTTTGATACAGGCTTGAAGATATGGTAGTTCGCGAGCTTCGCTGTGCTTGATAGGAGAAGATATTTTTCCTGCAGCAATACCCTCATCGATCTCGTTTTGGAGTTTTTTGTAGATGCTTGGGTTGGTCAGGATGTTCAGCATAACAGTTCGAATAGCGCCGGCTGATGTGTCACTACCAGCAACAACTTGAAGCAGAGCTTCTCCAGATGTTTCCTCTTGAGTGAGACCATGGCGAATGAAGGAGCCGAGCATGTCAGGATACGACTTGGCATTGGGCCCGAAACGTTCACTCACTAGTCTCTTTGCGACACTGCATTTTTTCAACGAGCTGTTTTTAAAAGTGAGTTTTTGGGAAACTTACCTAATAAAAGCGCCGAAACCAAGTTTGTCACTCTCCTTTGGGAGCATGCCTCGGAAGAGGGGTGACTGGAGTAGCCTGGCTAGTGCGGGTATGTTTGCAATGACCATCATAATTGGAATAAAGGTCTTCGTAATCTTGAGGTAATCGTAAACATCGCGATCTTCTTCGAGATAACCAAACGGCTTTCCAAAAGCTAATTCGCTAATAACATCTAGGGTGAAGAACGAAGCTTTCTCGCCAAAGTCCATTGGCTGATACTTGTCACTGGTTGAGAGATACTTGGTTTCGATTAGATGGACGAGGCTAGCAACCTGCAGATCAATGGAACCCTCCATTGATTCGTTCTCTTTGCCAGAATACTGGTGGGGTAATTGGTCAGCGGGCCTAACGACGAAGTTGGTGGAGTGGAGCTTACCCCAGCGGCCATTTTACTTCGCAACTTGGCATGGGCAACCTCGTCGCGCATAGAGAACAAGTTGTCTCGCGTGGGGTCGAATTTCATAGCATCATACCCTGAAGACTCTTGTTAAGTTGAGTTTGCGCTATGTTGTGGGACGCCCTTACAAAAGCCTCTGGTGTATTCGGAGCGGGCCGCCATCATCTTGCGCAAAACATCTGGGTCATCGGTGATAAGTTCATTGGGGCCAACTCTGGCGAGAGACCCATATTTGGCGTTGGCTTCCTTGAATGCAATGGGCTGGCGGCCCTTTAGTGATTCTCTGACCATCCAACCCTTCGAAAGGGCTGCCCAGAAGGGACCGGGTACGTGGGAAAGGCGTCGCCACTGCAGCACCAGCCGCGCGAGACAGAAGATCAATGAGGCGCCTAACACGCCAATGGCGAGCGTCGCTCTATCGACTTGAGCCATTGAAGTGAGACGGGCGTGTAGCACGGGACTGTATACAGTAACCTAAACAACAGCGTGGTACGAGTACCGACCCGGGAATGTGGTTGAAGCTGAGCTGTCTGTGCTGTGATTTTGTGGGGGCCATGTCCCCTGATGTCGCCAAGTTGTTCGGCGGCTAGTCACACCCCCGTACACGTCAAACCTACTTTGACAACTTCTCAGCCGCGCTGGCGGCCGTCAAACCAAGGACCATCCGCGTCTGTTTGCGAACAGCGATACTATACACTATGGCAACCACCGAACCTGAGCTAGACCATTCGCCTTCCCCCACCAGCCTTGGGCTAGTCGATCACCAGCACGACCAACTGGAACCCGATTCTGCATGCAGTCCCACTTCGCGTCTCGCTCAAACACCTACTAACGGCGCATAGAACATTGACACGGGTTCAGACTTCGACGATGGAGACTCTGCAATTGAAAGCGTGAGTGACTCCTTGTCCCTCACATGTTGCCCCTCAACGTCTCGCTCACGTGACCATCAAAGCTGGCCAGTTCGACGGCCTCAATTAGAGACGAACTGATCAAGGAAGTTAAAGAGCATGGTCGCCAATACCAGGGCTACATGGAAGCAAGTATGCGCACTCTAAACCCGCTATTTTGCCCAGCATGTTTCGTATCTACGGTTGTCACTGACCAGGCTCCCTAGAATACGTCCTTCCCATGGATGAGGTAATACACCGCTAGCGCATCCACACGATCAATCACAAGCTAACTTTTCATTTCTTGTTATAGGAAGAGAGAGAGCGTTTGGGTATGTATTTGCTCTCAGGAGTAAAGAGCGTCACTGATGATTGGATCTAGATTTCCAGCATCATATAGTATGGCTTACGTTGAACCAGAGGCTTAACTTAGCCCCAATCGTACATATGAACCGTGCTCTTGATGCTGGTTGTGGAACTGGAATCTGGGCGATAGACTTTGGTAGTTCTTTCCTCTCTCGGTTTCGTGTATGACTCATTTACACTGCCCAGCCGATGCCCATCCTGAGACTGAAGTCTTGGGTGTTGATCTGGCACCAGTTCAACCTCAAAAGTAAGCCGTAATCTCTCCATACCAATCTAATCTACTGACAGTATGAGTAAAGTGTACCCCCCAATCTTAACTTTGAGATCGACGATCTAGAACGCGAATGGACCTTCTCACGCAAATTCAACTACATTCATTCTCAGATGATGATTGGAGCTTTTACCAACTGGCAGCGATACATTGACCAATGCTTCGAGTGAGTGACGCCGACCTATGCTCTAGTGATCTACCACTTATGCAGTCGCCAGGTTTCTTGAGACAGACGGTTATCTCGAAATTCATGACATCGACCTGGTAATAAAATGCGATGACGGTACTCTCCCTACCAACTCTGCGCTCGTTCGCTGGCACAACTACATGCACGACGCAGCCAGAAAAGCCGGCTTCCCTCTAGATGCAATCTCACACGTTCCAGAAATGATGAGAAACTCGGGATTTGTAGAGGTTGTTGCCATCCCCACCAAATGGCCAATCAACACCTGGCCCAAGGATCGAAAATACAAAGAACTTGGCAAGTGGGTTTCCGAGAACTTCAACTGGGGTGCCGAGTCAATGACACTGGCTCTGTTTACGCGTGCTTTGGGTTGGTCTATTGATGAGGTTCGCGTTTTCGCGGCGGCTTTCAGGGCAGATCTGCGGAACAGGAAAATGCATGCTTACTGGAATTTTTGGGTCATCTATGGTCGGAAACCGTAGTTGAGAAAAGGATCTGACCGCATACACTAGTGGAGTAGGGAGCATGCTTGAAATGTTGTGTTGGCGTCTTGACAGCGTGAAGGAAAGTTTGTCGATGGGTTTGCCTTAGTTTATGTCTCTGTCATATAAATATATCAGTGAATAAAATCAGCATAAGAAGTATATACTAGTATAACTTTGCGCCGGTCGCAAATCCCATTATTCCCCAGTCCAAATGTCTTGTGCAGGAGAATATATTATATGCTGATGCACTACGACTTCAAATGATGACGAGACGAGTATATAGTGAATGATCATTTATTTTTCTACCGTTCCTACTGATTACATTCGGGGGGTAGTGAATTCGTGTCCAAATCGGTTATTCTTATTATACAACAGGAAGTGGTGCTCTCATATCATACATCGCCTCAGAACCAGTCTCCCCAATCTGAATCTCCATCTTCTGCCTCTCCTCCTTGCGAGCCCCATGGGTCTTGATCTTGGTTGCCATTTTGCGCCCAGGGATCACTCGTCTGGCCCCAAACATCCTCGTTTGGAGATTGCGTTTGTGATTGTACAGGAACACTGTTGTATGGGTCCGACGTACTTGATTGTGGGCTCTGATCATCCACATATCCCTGCCCTTGTGGTTGTTGCCTTGAGCCTCGTCCCATTTGCATCGCTTCATAGCCCGCCATTGTTCCCGCACCAACTGCAACACCTTCACCCGAACCTAAGCTTCGTGTTGCAGCGCCAGCTTCGCTGGCGATTCCTGTTTCACTCGCTGCACCCACGGCTCCAGCACCAGCGGCTCCAGCTTCACCTGCCGCGGCTCCACCAGCAGCCTCGCTGCCTCCCCACCATGGCATCCACATGGGCCACATGCCTCCCACCCCAGAGCTGCTATGTCGACTGAAGTAGTCGAAATCAATGCTAACAGCCGTTGCGAGCATGACGGCACGTTGATCAAGTGTCATACCCGATACTGGGCCCGACTGCTCGGTTTCTGCACCAGCAGAATCCATGCGAAGAGCGTATACACCAGTATCAGTGAAAATCTCCCTAGCAAACCCAGCGAAGTTACGGTTGACGGAGCCTATGAGGCGATTGTCTTCCGATTTTAAGCTAAAGTCCCATGATAAGAATGGCTCGTCTACCCGTGCAAACTGCAACATGCCGACTTCACGGGTATCGCCCTCAACAACTGCGATGGCTTTCGACTGGGATAAGGGTAAGTCACCAGATCCTATTTGTGGCGTATTGGGAGCAGCTGAATTCTCGTGGAGATTTCTGGCCAGGAACATGTTGTATTTTCTCCGTAGTGGCGCCCATTCCTGCTCTGCACTGCCAATGATTCTCATATCTGCGAGCGCAATGCTAGACACATTTGCGCTTGTCTGGTTTACTATGCTCCCTGCACTCGTACCTTGCAAGGTTATAGAGCTGGTGTATGACCCACCGCTTTGCCCCACGGCATCATAAACTCTGATGTTGCTGTTGATCCAGCTGAACGGTCTATGAAACCTCAGCACCTCTTTCTCCTCCTTGTCAAACACGCGTGTTGTGAAGCTTCGGTGGGTCCTGAGAATTTGCCTTGCCATAGCATTTCCTATACCATGCTCTTGCTCTGCAAGGTATCCGATGTGATTGCCTTGGGGATCCATTATAACATAACGATTTGCTTGCTCAAACCCCATGAGCACGTTCATCATTTCAAGCTGTCGCTGAATGATGAGTGTTGAGTTGTCAAGAAGGCGCATGACAGGATGCGTTTCTTTGAGAACGCCATTAGGGTCTTCAGGTATAAAAACGGGTGTGGCGAGGGTGTTGTCACCGCTTGGGGTTGTCGCGAGGGCATTGGATACAGCTTCGACTTTAGAGAAGGGTTCGGCGGAGGATCCGCTCGGCGGTTGCTTGGATGGGTAGGCGGGCACTCTTCGCCGAGGCGGGATGTGTCTTGGTAGACGGCCCCGAAGCCCAGGTGGTGAAGGTGTGGCTCGAGTTGCGAACGTTTGAAGGTGTTGTCGAGGTAGTCGCAGCGACCATCGTGCTACGGGCAGCATCTTGTAAGACCTTGATCAACTCTCGATGTCAATATATGCTATGCCTTTGGTTTGTTGGCTGTAGGTTGTTGTCAAGGTCAATGTTCGATACTCTACACTTTTCTGATGAAGCTCTGGATGAGCTCCAAACGATTACGTCACCACACATGAATATCGGACGTTGCGGCCGCTTCGGCGCGATTGAAAGGCGATAACATGGTATTACATTGATTCCATGCCCCGAGCACGAACGCACAACACTGCGTTTATTAATGGGAGTGCACGCGAAGCAATGTACCTGCTAGCCAATCAGAAACCGCTAGTCTTGGCAAACTAACAAAATCTCTGTCTTGACTCTCACTACCACTTTTTTCACCTCGATTTCTAGCGAATTCCGAGGACCAACATCTCCATGCAATCAACAACGCCACGACGTGTTGATAAGGGGGTAAGCTCATACTTTTCTATCAATTTCCCCACTTGATGATGACAAAATCTCTCATATTGAGTCACTATAACATAGCATTCACTTGTCAATGTTCTCGTGGCTCATGCTGTATCCGTTACTTAAAGACTACAACGGTATCTGATCAACCAAAACCAGCTTCTATTACCCAATGCTGCCTGAGGTGATATCTGACGTTGTTGTAGGTGCATCCAAACCTGGATCAGCAAGATGGTGGTTGAAGTCGAATCACAATCGCCGAACCCGGAAACCAACGTCGATAGCAAATATACCTCAGCACAGCTCAGTGGGATAGCGAAACAGGAGCCACCAAGGAAACCACGCCCACGACGACCCAACTACAGCCAGATTCATGCCAAACCTCTTCCTGTGAACGTCTATCCCCTGCCAGCTTTCGTCCCACACAACCCTCTATCCATTGTGCGCATTGCTATATGCTTGATCTCACACGCTCTCTTCCCTCCGAATTCCCATTCAGTTGTCTACAACGCGTACTTCTCGTCACAGACCCAGTCCATACATGTCACAGATCCAGCTTCCATACGTGCTCTATGGGAGCATGGGTTTTGGGGTAAAGGTTCATTGTCTCGAAGTGAGCCACAGTGGCTCACTGGCGAAAAGAAGAGGAAGGGTGTGGAGGAAGGAAAGACAAGCGCAGAAGTCACGCAGAATCGAAGGGAAGAGAGGAAACAATTCAAGCTCGAGAGAGCGAGGGCACAACGCGAGGCAATCGAGCAGCAATTAAAGCAAGAGGGGAAGCTAGATGCTGATGAAGGGATCAGCGAGCTGGTTGAAGGCGGCCAGGTTTCCGAGAGTCCACGAGGAACACTATATACACCTGATGCAGGAGATGTTGTTGTCGTAGGCGGCGATTCGATTGCTTCTGAGATCAACAAAACACTCTCACACAGTTTGCCTGCTTGGGGAGCCGCCGAAACAATAGCCTCTGGGGAGGTTGATATAGCCGATCAGGAGCATCTCCAACTTACCCCAGAGGAGTCCTTTTATCTCACGTATACGCTGGACATACTTTCCATCACCCCCAGAAACGATAAAAATGTTAATGGCGGATCTTATGAGCCATATCCAACATGGTATCTTTTGCGTCTCTACGCCGCATATGCCAATTCTCCAGTTCCTGAAGCGAACATCTTGCATCTGGAGAGTGCTTTTCAACAGCGCGAGCGCGGTAACAGCGTCTACCCTACGACCAGTGACATCCCTTTTATAGAACCAGACAACGCTTTCATCGTTCGCTACGTCACATATCATCATTTCCGCAGCCTAGGATGGGTCGTGCGTCCTGGAATCAAATTCGCGGTTGATTATCTTCTCTATCTTCGAGGCCCAGCACTTTCGCATGCTGAGTTCGCCGTTATGATCATTCCGTCTTACTCACACCCATACTGGACTGAAGCTCCAGAGGATGAGTCGAACATGGAGAAAAGGAATCAGGAGTTGAGGAAGAAGGATTGGTGGTGGCTACACCGTGTCAATCGTGTGCAGTCGGCAGTGTTCAAGACCTTAGTGTTGGTCTATGTTGAAATTCCACCGCCGTGGGACCAAGACTACACACAGGACGGATGGAAAGTCGATATAGGCAGCGTATTGAAAAAGTACACGGTTCGTGAAGTTGTGATCAAACGATGGAGTCCAAACAGGAACCGCGACTAACCCATGTAGCTACGTATGAAAGAATTTACGATATTAAGAATTGCTAGCAAACAAATTCTGATGTGTACAATTTCAAATATATACGTGTAGTAATTAAATAGCCCTTGTAAGTGAAACGTCAAAACTGTCGCATTCGAGCCGTACGCTAGACAACATCATGCTCACATCCCCTTATTACCCGTAAAAATTACGTCTGTCTTCAATACCCATCCCATCTCTTCCTCTAGCTGGTTAATTTTGCCAAAAACACCATTAACCAGACTCCAGGTGATGGGACCTGAAACACTAACCGATTGAGTTGCAAAGGGAGACACCAAGTTTCTTGAAATAGCGAACGACAAGTGATCAGAAGACCAGCCCCAATTTGAGAAACATCAAAGCGCCGTGATTCAGGGTTGAATGTCAGGGTGCCAGTTGGGGAAGTACAGGCGTATTCCCAGATCATGTTCCGAAGCTCTGCTGGGAGGGATTCGAGGGGTGAGGGCATGCCGTTGATGATGATGATACTGCAGGGTTGGCTCTTATTGATATAGTATTTCGTCTACTTCTATTTCCGTTTGAAGGCCACGGGCCTCGCTATGAAAGAGAAGCGTCGATATATATTTCGTTGTAGCCTGGTAAAGGTGGGTTGGCGGGGTCCGTGAGCGGCCTCTTAGCGAGGCTGATGTTGTTGTGCAACCTTCGTGATGCGATTTGATTGGAAGAGCATATAGATTCTTGGTATGTCATGTTCCAGTTGTATGTTGAGTTTTATTGAGTTCTGGACTTCCCAAATATTGCCGGTTTTGGATGAGGTGATGACATCAGTGATATTGCTTCGATGACATGAGACGCTATCGACGCAGTAAAGAATGGGTTCCAACGTCTGCCTGAAACGCTTCTAGAAAGTATGGTCGATTCTTGACTGTTTGATAGAATGCATTCACGAACAAACCAAAGCGGTATATTCCGTAATTACTCGGTGGCCTGCTTCGGATCTGATCATAACATAACTGTACTCTTCTGGTTAGGAAACGTGCTATCCTCGAATTCAATCTTGGTAATGTGCTGGCCAGGAACGACGACAAGTCCAACATAACGGCTGTTCCAAGCTACCGAGGCGGTTGGGTCTCCTGACTCCTCGACAGCTTTTCGGATGACTTCAGCAGATGGCGCGCGGTACTCGTAGGTCAGAGCAAGAATGATATTGCGGTCCTGTTACTAGTCAATATACAAGTTACCATCTGGATTTTGCTATGACATGCCACAAACTTGGAGGGCATAATGTAAAGCTTGCTGGTCGGCTTACCTTATCGGTACATTTCATCTGGCCCCCAAACACTCGTCCGTCCGATGTATGGATGCGCAAGTTCTTTCCAATAAACTGGGATAACCAATCAGTAGCATCAGCGTTGTTCATCTTGGAGTCCTTCTTCACCCAGGCAAACCAGCTGCGGTGATTGTTCTTGCTTGATAGCGCCATAACTTAGCGAGACGAGGGCACGTTGTGTGGCTGTGGCTGTGTAGTCTAGTCTAAGATGCACTTCAAGAACAGTGCGGTGGCTTGGTGATACTTGGCGGATTTGCGGTGTTTGTGCCAAGACTTTCCATCGTACCTCTCTTGGCAACATTTCATCTGAACGTTGGATCACACATCCCGCATCACGCATCACACCATGTATTTAATACGGCGAACGTGCCAATTGGCACACCAAAATCATAATGTGTTTAGCTATACCAATAGCGGACGACGCGCCTTCTCCACAACCTGCTCACGATCAAGAGGTCAGTTCCATTTGAGATTTCTACGATAGAATTTCTTACATGCGTGCATACACAGGCGCCCTTCCCGTCTACCTGGAGCCCTCTACTCCAGAACTCTCCTCTCTCCTCTCGATGGTCAACTCCAAAATCCTGTTGCCTCAACACCTCACCAAAGAGCAAAGGAAGCTTGTTTATCGTGTCGAGAACAAAGCAAAGCTCGAGGCCGAGCCTGTCGAGATCACTTTAGGCGAAGTCACACTATCGCTCGAACATATCGATCAGAACAAAAACCCTCCGCACTGGCAGACACTTAAAGCTATTATGAAAAAGAGTAAGACATCAGAGGACTGGGAGAATATGCTGCGCATGTTAGAAGGGTTTGAGACAGCTGGAATTAATATCAAAGCTGGAAAACGAGCAAGAATTGTCAGGTCTCTTGGCCTTGCTGGGAAGCACCACCTCATTCTGAAGGCGCTACAGCGGCCAAAAGCAACTGGATTACGGATGCGAGATCCCTATCTGATGGCGCAGGTTTTACGCAGCACACATGACAAAGCTGCGATGGCAGATTGGGATAAAGAGGAGACGACAAAAGCATTAAGCATGGCTAAGCAAGTTACGGAACTATTGGAAGATGAAGAGCATTGTGGCTCGGTAGCTCCCGAATTCGATATGAGGGGCAAGCCATACGTAGTCGCTGTACCAACAGCGCTGGCTGCTGTACTGGCGGAAAAGCACGGTGGCGATGTTGATGAAGTCAAAGTGCTGACAGGAAGACTGGCAGCTGCCCTTAAACAGAACAATTATGCGGTAGGTCAATCGCAAGATTCGCTAGCAAATCCAATATTCTGGACTTCTGACTAACCTCACAAGACCATAGTAGACGCCATCGCAAAAAAGGCTACCGCCACGGAAGCCGACTTCCAGAACCAAACTGTGCAGACAAGATTCAACATACAACTAGTCCAGGACATCATTGAACTTGCGGCCGTTGAGCATGCACTCAAGTCGTCAAGGAAGGTGCTCGGAGACGACATGCCCATGGCTGAAGAAATGCAAGAATATGAGACTAAGATAGAGCGAGTGAGGGCCCAGAGTGTAGAAGGTGTGGCAAGGCTACAGCGCAGAGGGGAGCAAACATTTAATAACACCATCGTCGATTACATGAAAGGCTTGATTCAGAAAATCCAATAAAGGCTCGTTGAATATATGTAAACCTAGTAGTGTACACCTGTAAGAAAATTCTCGGTTTTTCAGCATCACCCGTGCTTTAGCAAGCCTCTGTAGAAACGGAAATAATTCTTACTAACGGTCTGTATCGATCTGATTCACCCTATCAAATTGTGCTGATACGTATGCTCTCCAACAAAAAGAAAATACCCCTGAATCTCCCCAATACCATATCGAAAACCCGTAGAAAAAAAAAGGGGGATAAGCCCGCTCGTAAAATGCCACCATCCAATACACCTTTTTCCGAAAAAAAAAAGGCTACCTATCCATGCACCCCAAGAACAATGCTCAATCTCTTACAAATAGCCCATCCAGAGCGGATCCATCGCACTTAGTTTCCTCGGATCGACCGCGACGGCCACGAGGTCCACCACAGTTTGGTTTGCAGGGAGATTGCCGCCGGTAGGCAGGCCACCCAGCGCACTAGCCCTCTTGACGACCATTTCGCTGTTGCTCTGGACGCTCTCACGCAATACCTCGGGGGTCAACTGGCTGGCCTTGTGCTGCGAGGTGAACCAGTGGTTCATTTCATCGCGCATAAAGATGGAGAGCTGCATCTCGAGATTGGAGTCGCCCTCGGGTTCGATCAGGCTGCGCGCGACGGTCATGACGGCGGGCGCAAATATGCCTTCCATGTTGAGTGGGCCCATCATCGTTTGGAGGTTGGGTGTGAGGCGGAATGGTACAGGTTCGGAGTTGTGCAGGATGGGCTTGCCGACGGCCATGCTGGGGATCAATTCGCTGCCCCAGACGCGGCCTGAAGCCCTGCTGATGTTGATTTTCTGGGGGAAGCGCGTGTTCATGTGCATGACGTATGTCATGAAGGTAAGAGAGGCCAGTTGGTAGGACAGCGTGCGGCGGAACAGCCAGAAGTCAGCAAAGTTGGGGAATGTGGCGCGGAAGAAGTCTTGGAGAATAGTCCGTGGCACATATTTTTCCTGAACAGCAGCGAACGTTTCGAGGCGAATGGAGTTCGCATGATCGATATTTTTCTGGTTATAATTAGCACCCTGTACCATGGCTGAGGAAGACGAGGATGTGGATATAGAGTGGGCATCGTTTGGACGACCTACAGGCTGCAATGCCCTGAGCTTCTCAATTGAAAATAACACCGGCTCATCTTTGTTGATACCATTCTTGCGGCAATAATCCTCATAGATGCCCTGCATGCTCACGTAGCTAGAATCATCTTGCACCATGCGAACACTCGGGGTGATCGGCACCATAAGCGGGAGATGGAACTGTAAATTCCTTCGTCTCGACTCCTTACGCTTTGCGAGGATTCCATTGAAGATACGGAATAGCTGCAAGATACGCTCTTCGCGACGGGAAGACCTGGCAGCAGGGAATTGAATAGCGAAAGGATGCACACTACCATCGTGGCCGCGAATCTTGAGCCGGCGGTGGCAAATACCAACGCCGCGAACAAGCTCAACATCCGGAAGGAAGCGTTCGATACGCACAAAGTCAGAATTCTTATCACGATGCTGGAGATACTGACCAGGGACTTCGACATCATCAAACTTGAGGAACCTAAACTCGCTGAGCTGGTGCGTGTATGTTTCAAGAGGCACAGTGAGCTTTCTGCGGTCAAGTCGCTCCTCAAAGCGGTTTCTCCATGTGCGAAGTTTCTGAATGTACTCATACATAGTCGGTTTGTTCGTGACGAAGTCCTTCTCAAACGCCTTACGAATGTGAGGGGGTAATACTGACTCTGCGAATCGCGTGATGTTTGCCTCAGTTGAGGCAGGGAGCTTGATCTCGCGCGCATACAGGTTGGGTTGACGGCCAACATAAGACAAGCCATCGTTCAACAATGCCACAATAAGCCTGTATGCGTCTTCGTCCGGAGGACACTTGAAGTGCTTTTGGATTTGGTCGAGCATTGTCTCCATGGAGAGGGCAAGCAGCGGAAATGCCGTCTTAAGGATAGCACTGATCTCCTCCACATGATCCCAAGGCTTCTTCGGTGCTGGTGGTGTATTATCGGCTGATGCCGCAGGCGCGTCCCCTGACGGACCGGCTTCTGCTTTAGCGGTACCACTGGGAGTACCGTTGGTTGCAGGCTTGTTCTCGCCACTTGATGACGCTGGTCGATTGCCGCTTGAGCCTGGCCGGGCCTCGGGTGAACTCTGCTTGGCCACCGGTGAACCTTGACTTTGTTGCTTTGCCTTAGCTGCTTTTTCCTTCAATTGTTGCTGTTCGTGATTCTTCTTGAGCGCCACCATATCCTCCCTTGTCGTTCGCAGATGGCAATACAGCGCTTGCGGGTAAGTCTTCGCCAACTTGCCCAGTATTGATCGTGCGATAGGCGCCTCCTGTCGTGACAAACTATTGAGCAGCTGTGGAATGTATGTGATCCAGTACCACGCCGGCGTGTCTCCCTTGAATTCCTCGAACTTCTCGGCCAACTTGCGCTCTGGATTGTCCAAACTGAGCAACCACAGCACACGTCCGAGGAGTTTCCTTGACTTGGCGTTCTTGAATTGACTTGCAGCCTCGAGATAGCAGCTAAGTGCTGCTTCAGCTCGCTCCAAATTGTCCGGCTCTTCCTTGAACAGCATATCGTTATAGCGACCCCACTCTGCCCATGCCTTCGGTAGCTTGATATCGAAAAATAACGCGGTACCGAACGCTTCACCAGCTTCGTTCTTCTGACCCAGCTTTGCAAGGAACATGCCCTTCAGGGTGTAGAACTCTGCCTTCTGTTGTGATCCAAAGTAGTTGAGGTTCGTATTGTTGATCACATCCAGTCCGCTATTAAGATCGGCTCGAATTTGGTAGTGACACTTGGCTTGTTCTCGTAACTTCAGGAAAGCTTCTTGGATCTCAATGTTGGGAAGAGTGTAGATACGACCAAGTTGATTGATGCACACCTCCGGTAGGTTGTGCTTACGTGCCACGTGTGCGAATCGGTTGATAATCCAAGCGGTCTCATGGTAGCCGCGGTACGCGAAGGAATTGCCACTTGCATTGCTCTGGTTTGGCGGGAGAAGGTTCAAATACACACCATTGATCAGCTGGAAGATATGTTGACGCCAAGTGACAAGATCTTGCCATGCATTGATGTCGTCCCAGAAGTTTGGCAATCGGTCTCGCCATGTGCTGAGAAGAAGCTTCAGCTCCTGAGATTTGAGGTCGAGATTGGCTTGTGTCGTTGAAGCAAGGCTCTGACAGATTACACTCGCGTCGTGTAACTCCACTAGCTGTTGGAAGTGCTGAAGCAGTGGAATATGCGCTTGAGTAATTCGGCGAGGAAGCTGATGCCACTTACGGATCGATAATTGGATCGATTCATCGCATAATCGATGGAACTCAGGTTGTGACTCTTGTTTGTTGTGCAGTTTCAAAAGCGACATGAAGGTCTGGAAGAATACTCGTCGTGGTGTAGGCGCGTCACTAACGGCTTTGATGGTCGCATCCAGTTGCTCTCGTGTGTCCGCATTCTGCCATGCATCGAATACACGCCAAGTTGATTCTAGATAGAGATCGTTGAAGTTTTCGTGCTTAGCGAAGTCGCTCAGGATCTCCCACTGTTGCAATTTCTGTGCACAGATGACCCAGTGGTCCTCCCACAACATGTATTCGCCAGTTGAGAAAGGCAGGACGGAGGTTCGAGCTTTGATCTGAGCAGCTTCGTACATTTGCTGCGCCTTGTCCCAGATACCACACTGCTCGTATGACAATGCCGCATTACTTTCAATGAACTGGCATCGTCTCCGCCATGTTCCATAGAATAGGTCGTCTTCTTGTAAGCCACTGTAGATCTCCAGAAGAGCATCGAGATTGCTCTCCCTAAGCTTCTCGACATCAACGACGGGGGAAATTGCTGAGTCCTCCATGTACACAGCTGCCGTATACCACGCGTTGTACGTTTGAGCGAGATACTTCATGATGTGAGGCGGGAACTTAACCCTCGGGCGAGCATGCACAATCGCGTCTAACATGGTAGCAACACAGTTCGGGCGCTCATCGAGCTGGCGTGAATGGTAGTCCTTAGTGAGAAGCGCTGCCATGCCCTTCTCCAAATCGCTTTGGTCATCCTTCGTTAGCGCAGTCCAAGCTAGCGGGAAGAAAGCGATCCAAATATCATGAGCAAGATTGCTATCAGTGTGTTGAAGATGACCAAGGGGCTCAAAAATGTCCTTAACCTTGACGTCGGCGAGCTGGTTGCAAAAGCGGCGATGGCCATTGACAAGAGTCTCTAGTTCTTCATCGACTATTATATCTGCAATCCTTGAGTCTTTGCTGTAAGTACCAAACAAGGTAGTCGGTTGCATCAATCGGAAATCCTCGGAGTGTAGTTGAGCCGGCGTGTTCATTTCCACAGAGCCGAACATCAGGTGGATTACCTGACTCAGCCAATAGCTATCGGAAAGAGTGTCCCAGTTCTGACTTGCGAGCACATAACTCAAGCGGCTAGCCGCAGTCCGGCTCAGACTCTTGTCGAAAATCGTCATATATCGATTGCGCATTTCGACATCCTGTGCACGTGTTCCAATGAGGAACGCATGCTCCATGCGAACAGTAAGTTCTGACCGGGTGATCTTAGGGTCTTCGTAGATTCGAATGACAAGGTCCAAAAATCGAGTTAGCAGCGCAGTATCTTTTCGGTGCTCGAAAAGCAGCATCTTGCTAAGCACAGCTGTCTTTTCCTTGAGGGTCGGGACTGGCTCATTTGAATGGAAGATCCACTCCTCGACAAGATCCAATACTTTCATACAGACAGAATTGACTTGAGACCGCTCAACAAGTGACGCTAGTACGCTGAGATATGGTCTTCGATTTTCTCCAAGTTCGCCCATGCGTGCAGCGAGGATATCCACAGCCTTGAGCACGAGATCAGTCTGGATCTCAAGCTCGCGGGGGTCCGTTGGTGGATTGGTTCCCTCAGGTCGCATGCCAGGTGGGACAGCCTGTCCTGGTATGTTATTGTTCCCGGCAAGGTGATCCTTTGCCATCTTGCCTTGGAATGCCTTCATAATTTGAGGGATATGTTGATCAATCTCTTCCGGTCGCTTCTGGCACAGTGACCAGAGGATGTTGATAGCGCAGATGTAAGAACCGTTCGAAAGAGCCTCAGTTGCAACAGCACCAATGAAATTGACAAAGTCAGTGGATGGCGATTCTTCCGTGTTGCCCTCATCGTCAGTGATAGGCTCTGGCATAACCTCAAGGATGCGTTTGAGAGTGGGCTGCAGCTTCCTTGACCCGTCATCAGATTCGTCAATGGCGTGTAGACTAGCTTGAACATCTGCATTCTCAGAGCGGATCGACTTTTCCAGGATCTTCTGAAATTGGGGAATGCGTTCCAAGACCCAATCATCTGACCGGACGTTAACGATGACTTTCACCATTTGAAGTGTGTTGATCATCCTGGTGTGAAACTGCTCTGGCTTCTCGTCTTGTTTCATCTCCGTCAGCAATATCTCTTCAATCTTCTTACTTAGCATGACGTCCAGATCCAGATCATTCCAAAGTCGTGGCGAAAGGAGATCATGAAGAAGCTGCACAGCTTTCCTACAGATCTCGGGCTGTGCTACAAGGGAACTTGTAGTCGCATCTTTCGGCTTGGGAGAAGCGACAGGGTACCGTTCCGGTAGATAAGCAATGAATTTGACGAGGTATGTGATCAGCATCATCCGAATAGCAGGTGAAGCTGCAAATCCTTTATGCGAAGGAATCGGCGGCACGATAGATCCGTCTGCCCTTCTCTTTACAGCCTGTGGCGACTCCGAAGCGCGTTCAATCGCACCGCCTCCTTCACTCGCGGTGCGTTCTTCCCATCTCCTGATGAGACTAATAAGATTCAGCGCGAGCTTCTTAGCATCAGTGGAAGGATTTGGTGGCTGGGCAATCTTGTTTAGAGCCGTGATGATAATACTCGATAAGTGTTCTCTACCCTCGTAAAACAGGTCTGCGTGCCTCACGATGAAATTGAAAATGCTCATCAACTGCTGAAGATTCGAACTCTCCTCAGAAAGCACTTTCCTAGGGTACTGGATCCATCTGGGCATCTTTGTATCCCCACCACCCATTCGCTGCCGGAGCACCGGCGCCATGAGCTCGAGTGCTTGCATTACTAAGGACCGACCTTCATTCTGATGCGCTTTGAGGAGTGCCTGGTAGACTTGAATAGCAATCTTCATGGGGGTATCATATACTGCGATGAAAAACGCAATAAGAACATATGCCGCATACTTGTTGATGATGTCTTCGAGCTTGATGTAATTCCAAGCAAACTTGATAACATCCTTGCGCGACTCCTGAATCATGCCAGAGTGGTGCTTCAGAAGCAATGTCGTCAGCTGAAGGAGCTCCATGCGCGAGTGGTCGACACCTAGTTGAGCAGTCTCTTCCGAAGTGTCAGTGAGAGATTGTGGCTTCCAAAGGCGGTTGTGGATTGTCTCAGTCATGCTACGGTCCATCAACTTTGTACCCTTAGCCTTCTGGTCGAATAGACTGTCCCAATTTCGCTTGACGTCCATCGCAAAAATGGGGTTCACGATATATCGGAACAAAAAAGTCTTAGTCTTCTGTGATGAGGTGCGGGAAGTATATAGATCAATGCACTTGTGAACAAGATTTTTCCAGTAATCGATGGAGTCGTTGGAGACAATCTGCTCATAAATGAAGTTGTACAGTCGGGGAGATGCCTTCAGTTCCTCTGCTGTGATGGCATCGATGAATTCAAAGAAGAAATCCAGGCTGTTTGGTTCGTGCTTGAGATATGTGGTGAAGATGACCATTATCTGATCGCCTGCTTGTTCGGTGGCTAGACGCAACTCTGAGTCGATACTATTGGAGCGAAGCTTCTTTTCTAGGGACTTCGCCGCGTCAAAGAGTCCTTTTCGAAGGTCGTCATTTGAGGCTAACCATTTATTCGAGTCTTCGGCCTGGCTGAGTGCATAGGCGATGTGAATAGCATTGAGCTGAGCTTGGCATTTCTCTCTGTCGGTTCCTTCAAAATTCATTGCGCCCAAGAACCCCGGCACGTCGTCCATGACTTGTTTCCGTAGGACCGCACTAGCTTCATTCTTTAGTAGCTGAGCGAAGAATCGACCCTGTGTCTGATCCTTCAAGTTCGGCGCAAAGTAGTCCCAGGATTCCTTAGGATACATGCAGAGATATTTGATTAACGGTTCCCGGAAGGGGCTGTAATGTGTCCGTCTGAGTGCTGTCTCTAACTCAATGACCTTCTCGATAATTTGTTTGAGGAAAGTAGCAGCGGCCGGTGGTAGAAGGTGGAAAATATTAAAGATGCCAGTAACGATTTTCATCTTAGGATCCTGTTCAATCATCTTGAATGAGATTTTCTGCAAGCTGTTATGATCCGCGATGTTCTTGAGGTGATCTAACAAACGAGTGCCGATCTCGACCTTGAAGTAGTTGGTTAGGAGCTTTAATAGTCGTGCCAAACCGTCCAAGTTCTCAACGGAAAGCTTCCGCGGGTCTTGCAGGTTAACGAGAATGGGTCGCAAGCCGCTTTGTAGTACATCCTTAGGCAACTTATTTGTCGCTGATATAACACCTGATAACCCAATGTTGGCAGCTTCAATGACTTCTTGCGATTTTGAATACAGACATTTGAAGAAAACGGCGATGATACGCAGGAATGTCTGGTTCGGTGGTGTCGAGCTAAATTCGCTAAAGCCTTGAGCAGTGGATAGTAGACGAATACATGCAACCCTCAGGTTGATGATGTGTTCTGCATTACGCTGCTCAGAAGGCTTACTTGCCAGTCCTTCATCTTCGGCATCGGCAAGAGCAAGTGATTCCATGAGAAGCCTAGTAAGCTGGTCATTAAACTCCAAAATGTTGTTCTTCAATTTGAGACAGAACGTAATTGCGTCAATATAAGCGATCTGTATGCTGAAGGGAAGTGCTCTTAACGGCTTCGTCCAAATAGGCACAACCAGCCTATCCTTGACTGGCATGATCAACTCATGAACACCGAGGCCTGTTACGTCGGATAAGACATGGAATGCTTGCTGCGTTGCCTCACGCACGCTCTTGTTCATATGTGAGAGATCGCCAACCAATTGTCCGCATAGTCGTAATGTGATGTTGTTGCCCTTCTCGAAATCTTCTTTAGTTGTTTTCTTATGGCATTTACGAATGAGATCTTCAATCAGTCCTTCGGCTTGTATGCGAGTCTTGGAATCCAGATCGATCGGCATATCCTTCATCACAAAGTTTAGAGCCCTGATGAGCTCAAAATGACGCGCTACCATCCAAGATTGAGGAAGTCGCAGTTGTTTGATCATGATTTCGATGCCCTTGGTGCCACCCGATTTCATAAACCAGTCGTCTGCATGACAGTTGTGGCAAAATGTGCTAGAGAGCTCATTAAAGAACGCGAACTTGTCGAGCTCCTTATCATTTCCAAAAATCGCTTTGACAGTATCTCGAATTGTCAGTATTGATTGCTCAGCGGCTTCTCGGACCGGTATGTGTTCAGATCCCAAGGATTCACCAATAGCTTCTGAGATCACATCGCTTTCAATTACAACCGGGCCTTCACCAGAGTGAACATCGAATGGCTTGTTCTTGTGCTTCATGATTGCGAATTGCGACCCGAGCTCTAGGAAAGTGAAGTGTTTCGCCAGATGGGTGACCAGAGTCCCGGCGTCTGATTTAAGATCCGGGATTGATACCGCAAATATGCATGCCTTAAGAAGCTTCTTCAACGTCTCTCCCTCCACGGTCTTCTTCACAATAGACTTCTCTCGTTCAGATGCTGTGAGAATATCGGCACCATGATCGAACTTCTTTGCGCACAGATCGTTTGCTTGCAACCGCACAAGCTGAGCAAAGTCTTCTGGTAAGCTGTCGAAGCCAACCAGTAGCTTAGTATGCGCTGTGATAAGCCGAAAGGCTTGTTGTTTATGGAAAGAGTCTGACTTCTTCGCTGCGGGAAGTTTCGGAATCTCATGGAGCTTTGCAATCGCAGTGTCGATACCTATCGTGGCTGGGAAAGCACGATCCTTGGTTGAGCCTATCAAGCGGATATCGATGGAAGACTGGTCGTCAGAGTATGACTTATAGTCCAACTCAGGTGGTCCTGTAAGGAACTTTCGGTTACGACCTCCTAATTTGCCTAGTATGCGCATCGTCGTGTGAGCGTGGAAATGACTATATGGGTTTGGCTTCAGGTGTTCCCACAGGGCAGCCATGAGCTCATCAATTACAGGTGCCATGATCGGATCGAGATAATCTGCGGTTAGGTTGTCAACACAGAGCTCGAGAGTACGCAAGCCTTGACCGACAAGATCCGACCCAGCTCGTAAGGCCACAACTAGAGGTCTCATGAGATAGCTCAGATGTGGAAGAAGGTTACTAAGTCGAGCGGGTACCGTGAGAGACAACTCAACGAAAAGGTCCCGCTCGACTGGTTTTCGCGCCGTAAGAAGAAGATTGTTGAGGACGTCGAGTAACATTTCGAGAAGTGGCAGGATCTCCTTGTATAGATGTTCGAAGCGCCCGCCACCGATACTACGAAAGAGGGATCTCAGGAGCAAGAAGTAGTTCATCGGCTCTTCTGCAGTTGTCGACAACTGTATAGATTTTGTAATGATCTTACTAACGTGTGGTAGCAAAACTTGCTCGTTTTGTGCGGAAAAAAGCGTCACCGCCATGAATGACAGCTTGAACAATCGGAGCAGGATGGACGACTTCTTAACATTGGCAGTGCCAACCTCGTCGATACGATCCATAAGAAATTGCAATAACATGCCAGAGAAGGCAGGCGATGTGGCTTCTGAGGCGAGAAGGAACTGTGGAACATGCAGTAACGCCGGATGATCAAACATCATATCGTACAAATGGGGTATCTCGGAGGAAAACACTTCGTGGAACGTAGCTGGATCAATATGGTGGAAGACAGTCGCGAATGTCTCAAGCAGCTCCTTCTCCTCTTTGCCACTCGACATCATGTGTTGGTTGCCCATGAAGTCTCCCGGTGACATGCCCTGACTTTCTGTGGTTTTGTCTGTGTCGTAGTAGCGGAACACTTTCGCCCCTTCTCGGAAGAGTTTGATGAGCACTTCAACTTCTTCCGCATTGTAACCGAAGGACACTTCATGCCAGTTAGCTGAAGCGTTTGCCACGTCAATCTCTTCCTTGATCTTAAGTGGATTGCAAGCTCTCAGCTGATAGAAGAGATTCTTCAATCCATGCAATAGGTTCTTGAAAAGAAATTTATTGTCCGCAATTGGATCCGAGCTTCTGTCGCGTGGGTTCGAGGTTTTGATAGGTGTCGCATTGAATATGTCGATCTCATCCCAATCCGGCGGTTGGTCCTGGACAACCATGTGATTCTCCTCGACTGCATCTATTGTAGGCTGACTGTACTGGTCAGAGAGCTTGACCGCATTATAATACTGGCGGTTCATAGCCGCAAACTTATCGCCAATTGCGTTAAGTATCATGACCAGAAAATACCGGGCGTCCTCCTTAGGTTCCAACTTGGCAATGCACTCTGCCATATTAAGAAGGAGCTTGGCACTCATTGTCTGGAAACTGGTGCCCGGAAAAGTATCGTGCAAGTTTTTGGTGTAGACCTCAACAGTTCGGCGAATCTGCTCTTTCGACAGAGATTCTCGCAGATGGTGGATTAGGTCCGCCAGCATGCTATATGCTAGTGGGCGCATGGTCTCGTAGACTGTTAGGCCGTCGCCAATTAGCGTTCGCTCGTCCAATAGCTCATCGATCTTCTTGAGAAAGATTTTCCGAAAATTAAAGTTGATGATGTGCCTAATCGCCACCAAAAGTTCCTTCCGTGCGCCTGATTTCTCACGAGGGCAATCCTTGAGTAATCGGACAACGATGTCTGGGAGGGTTGGCAAAAAATCATTAAGCTGATTTGCGTAAACTCGGAGGAGGTACGCTAGAAAGCTCATTGTCTTTACTTGCGCGGTGATGAAGTCGCCAAATGCAGCCCGGTTGCGAATCTCTTTGCTGACTCCTGTGAAGATCCTATCTTGTGCCTTGGCCTCTTCGTGTGCTTTTTCTTGTGGTTTTGCCTGAAGCAAGAGAACATTCTTGATGAGCGGGACGAAAAGCTTCACGTTCTTGTTCACACAGTTCCTATATGCCTGAAATAGAGATACCACGATAATAGGGCATTCAGCTAGGACCTTAAATGACTGCATGCCCTTAAGCAGCATCCGCGTTTGTTGATGTTCCGACCCAAGATCACCTGCCGATCCGGATGTGAGGGCGGTCGCTGGAGAGCTCGGTCGCGGCGACTGTGAGTACTGGTGATTGTTCGGCGTGGAGGGAATGCCTTGTGAAGCTGGCGCGGGCGTACCGCTATCGAATGTGTCGTGGACCGCCTGTTCCATAGTCTGGAACATCTCCTGGATGAGGTCCAAGAAATCCTGTACCCTGTCTGCAAGCGCCTTCGTCTGGTGGCGTAGGAAATCCATGATAATCTTCATACACAAGACAGCATTATCTTCATTTTCCAGCTTGACCAGGTTCATAAGCTTATCTGTAATCTTCGGTGCGTGCGGTTCGATTGGTTCGGTCGGGTTCATAGGAAGTCGGTGGAGGATCTCGAGGATGCAATTTCGTATCCGCTGTACTTCACGTAAGTAGAATATCTTGTTTTGCATTTTGCACGCTCACATGTTCCGGAGATGTTGATATGAAGACTGGGTTCCCATCAAGTATTTTGAGAAACACGGGTACGAGGTGATTCAAGAATACGCTGTACTGCTGGCCCTGACAGTAACTCTCAATGTTGTCCCGTATATCGATCGCAAGCGTTCCTTTGCTGCGTAGATCTATGTGGAGTTAGTCTAGAAGCGGTTGCGACAATGATCACAGCTATTTGTGATGCGTGCGCATATGCAGCCGTCCACTCATACCAGAGTTTGGGTCATCCAACTTCGCGGCCATTGCCTCGAAGTTGTGAGACGCCATGATTATTATTTTTGCAGCTTCAAGCTGCTCCTTCTATTGTTATAACCGGCTAGCGACAATACCTGGAGATGCCTGAGATGTTGAGCGGTAGTGTGCGGTTTATGCGGTAAAGGAGGGTGACTACATTGGCCCGCAGAGGCTTGGTGCGGCTGTCGCAAGTGTTGTGAGGATAGCGCAGTGCAGTTAGAAATTTAAGCCCCTAAAGGAAAGTGAAGGCTACAAGGCCTAGTTAGTCATTAAAGTCGTCAGGATAGAAGAAGCTGGAGTGGTGGGGTGGTAGTCGCGTCCAGCATGCGCTGGGCTGTGAAATCGCGACTTGAAGCTCTGCAGACGAGGACTGATGGGCATTGCGTTTACTATGAAAATGCACAGACTGTATATGATTGGATGCCGAGCTGCAGGGTTGTGGTACCACGGCTGAGTAGTGGCATGTCGGCGTTTGCTTAGTTCCGTGATATCTGATGCCTCCCCGCAAACACCACTGGAAGAGTCATCAGATTGTCCTAGCAAGCATGATCCAAAGAGTGGTGGTAATGGCTGTCATGATTCCAAGGTATCTATACCTATGAACCAAGATAGAGTGGCATCCCTGCAAAGTACTGTGCTTGGCAACATGCCTCCTGAAAGCCATTGCACTCCTTCCAGAGTGAGAGTTGGAGACAGCGGGGGGCTTTATTCGCTGCATCTGAGTAGCTTTCGAGAAGTATGTCAAGCGTATTAAGAAAGGATCAAGTACCGTAATCTACAGACAACTGTACATTATGATCTATGTCGCATTAGTGCCGTAGTTTAGTGAAAATATATTTCCGGATCATAAATGTTCAAGCGGACAGCACGCCAGATGCTCATATAGCATGTAAAAACAACCACGCGGTACAATCAGGGGTCAATTAGAAGAGTCACATCATACGAATGTTGCACTCAGATCAAGGCAGTCAGGCGTCATATCAAAAGCAAACAAATCTGTACATCTACTACAGCCAGATACCGCTCGGCTAACCACCACCACACAATACTTCTAAAGCCCGCGATAGCCGGCTTGTTCTTCAACAAAAACATCACATAGTGGTGCAGCCCACATCTCCCCCCTTTCCGTCTAAGTGGGAAATTGAAATGTCGGATGTTACATGGCGCAGTGACAAGCTCCATGGTCTTTCTATCTTATAGGAGAGATGAAAGGGGCATAACTATTTACTTTTCCTCGGGGTACAAGACCTCCTTTAGTGGGACACCGAGCTCCTCACGTAGGGGTTCAAGCTCTTGGAGGTATTCTGTGTATTGGCCCTTGTTCTCGACCTTGTGCTTGATGCCTGTGATGTATTAGTTTTCGTTCACTAACTAAATAACATAATTTGATGGCATCTTCCTGGTCCATTTATGCCAGGTTGCGGACTAACAATGAGCGGGTACGGTGCTGGGAGGACATACCCTCAAAAACTCGGACTGCGGAGGGGAAGTCATTGACACGCCTGGCTGCACGGAGGGCGGCGGTGATGACGGAAGGCGAAGGAACGAGATCGTAGGCGAAGCAGTTGTTCAGATTTCGCTGTGAAGTTGTCAGCTTGGTATCTTGTTTAAAGCCGCTAGACATTGCATCCTAGGCCAGATACGGCAGTGTGACTACGGATCCCAAGTGGTGTGATAAACGTACCTGAAGCTCGAAAACATCATTGACCTTGTCGAATTCCTTCTCATACCTATCATGTAGATAAAACGTCAGTCCTGGAGCTCTGAGCAATTTTGGGGAAATTGAGGGCCGCCGTTCGTCCACGGGTAGCTTGTTTCCTCAAAACCACCCCTCCACAGGTGCGTCATACCTAGCCGTAAACTCCTCAAAAGTCTCCTCTGCATGCTGGTCGCTCTTTCTGACAGCCGACTGAGAGAAGGCGCGCTGGGCGGTCCAGGCAATGGGCGTCGCTCGAGATACCGGCACACGCGCACCCGCTCTGCTGACCTGCGACGCGGCGCGCACGAAAGACATTGTGCGTATCAATTAAGTGGCGAAGAGCAGCGAGAGTATTTCTAAAAGGGATTGGGTGTAGGCGGCCGGGCGGTGTAGCTGTGGGAGGTAGGGTTGGGGATGCTGGAATTGGTGAGGTTATGAAAACCAAAGCTCAGGCGATCCGACTGACGCTCCAACCAAGCCAAAAAGTGGGCCGTCTTGTTCCTGGAACTGATGACATGTCTCCCACTTTCACGTGTGCAGTGTACTAATACCAATGCAGTAATTAAAGCACTTAAAAACTGATATATAAACCAGCATTTTGCTACTGTAATAATTACTGCCTATCGCTCTGAATCCTTGACACGCAGACCTCTAAACTTTGTGCGCCTCCTAGACATAGCTTCCGAATACTCTGGTCAACACACAACAATTACTACACCCGGTATAGTCCGCCAAAGGGTGCTGGGCCTTCTAATCTTACACTTGCAGGCATCAAGCCTCCCTCGCTATCATCATCGTCATCGTCTACCTCATCGTCTACCTCGTCTGCATAACCTCGGTTGTCAATATCGTCCATGTCCTCATCTTCATCGTAGTCCTCCGGGCCACCCCCCACTTCTTTTCCGCCTTCATTGAGAATAGCTTCTACCGTGTCAGGAATCTCCGTCATATCTTCGGGAATCTCGACGTCCTCCGCTTCGTCGGCCTCATCTCCACTAGTCTGTTTCTGTTGCTCATCCGCAGCCTCCATTTTCTCGAAAGCAACTCTCGGATTCCTTGCTGCCCAGCGCACACTGTGCATAATTTGATGCTCCTTCGCTTTTTCCTGACTAGTTTGACGATTTCCAATCTCGTTTTTATATGTGGCTGCCATTTCTTGGTCATCCCACATTTCTGGCCAGGCGATAACACGATCATAGAGGGCATCATCCGGTATACCACCTCCAATGATCGTGTTCATCTTGTCCCTGAGAATGACTGCAACCTTCGCCCATGTGCCTACATGGTACCACCCCTGGAATGTAGGTGCACATGTTGCTCGAATATCTTGGGTAGCCAAGACTTTCGCCAGGAGTGGATCTGTCAAATCGCAAAACTGAAATAGGTTACCAGTCTTGGATGCAGATTTCCCATCAAAAATATGTTCTCCTTCAAGCTCTTTGCCTGACATTTGCCCGAGCTGCTGTACATGATCATCAAAGACCTTCCCGTGCTTGGCTCTACCTGATTTAAGGTATGAGGTAAACGACACCGTTTGGTACATGCGGCACATGGGATCTCGGCGGGGGTCCACCCCCCATCGTACGAGGGCCTCTCGCCAAGGGCCACTCTCGAAGAAATAACCACAATAGACGGCAGCTTGCCGCAGTCGATTACGCTTGTCCCAGCCGAGTTTATTGTATAGCAGGTGCCGGGTGATGATTGGTCTTTTATCAAGCTCAGCTCTGATTTGTGCTATGAGCGTTTGTAGATAAGGCGTAAGGGATGATTCTGCAGGCAGATTTGGTTTGGGTCCAGCCGGCACATTCTCATCAGTAGGCTTTATGATGGTGTACGAGCTGAAAGTCAGACTCCGTTGAAGGTTCACCACGCCCTCATCAGTATACTTGACGTAGGTGTTTTGCTGAAATCTGAGAAGGGTCAGTTTGTATCCCAGCACAAGCCAGTATATAGTTTACCGATAGTTAAAGGCGATGGGCATTTGCACAAACTCCGCTGATGGTCCAACACTCTTTGACAGCTTTGCTCCAGCCGTTGTATCAAGCTTGTAATTTTTCAGTTCACTGTCTGAAGATGTGTAAGTGGTGTGTATTGCACGAAGATAAAGTTGCACACACATCGCATTGGTAGAATGTGATCTCTGAGATTGATCATGGTGTCGTTGTGAGTAGAAGCGCACTGCAAGTCGGGCATAGCTGGGTGGTCAGAGCCTGAGGCAGGTACAGACTTGGGGCACTTACTTCTGAATCGATGGGTCTCGTCAATCACGCCCGCGAGCGAGACTTTGTATGTCGATGCATTGTCTTGCAAACTTCTGAAAATGGTCGAAGCAGGTATATATGCTTCGTTGGGAGAGTGGCCATTTGAGGATGTATCAGGCGTTCCTTGAGTGTCTCCTTCGGACAGAAAGGGCCCCGAGGTACCACGCTTGCGTTTGCGACCGGTTCGCTTTGGCACTGTCACCTTGAGCAGCAGATTATTAGTGGTGACTGTCGTGGAGAGTAGACGCTTGGCGAACGGGTCATGAGGCCGGAGGGAGACAGAGATGAGCTGCTTGACCTCCTCGCCGTCATGGTCGACGGTGGGTGAGTCTGACCTTGATCGCAGGCCCTGGACGAAGTGTTACGAAATGCACTCATTGTTTTTGGGTGACTTCGTCTCACCTTGCTTAGTTTGACCGGACCGCCAAGCGAGGCGATGCCCTTGTCGATATGTTTGACGATGCATGGGTGTTCGACCACAGATATGGCACGAGAAGGAATGGGGAGCCAGGGCGCCTCCTGCTGCTCGTTGGCTGGTGTGGCGTTATCATGTTGGCTGTCCACATGGCGGCTCTCCATGGCGGCCAGTACAGCTATGGGCACAAAATTGTGAATGTAGGCGGTGACGGCTTCGTCACTCACGATAATGCAGGGATCTGATAACGATGATCACTGAGGTTGCTTCGGACGAGGGCAGGCTGGTATGCCACGGAGAGCCACGGGCGGCCATGCCATACGGCTCCTGGGCACCCTCTATCCATGACCTCAGGCTCTGGCCTGCCCCGCCATGCCTCGTCACAGCCGCACCGCCGTTGCAATCGGACGCCTCTTGATCACATCGGCGGGGGTGTTCTACCAAGGGCACGGGCGCATGCTGCTCCTTCGCTACCGGAAAGGCTAGTGCAAATGTGTCTGTGAGACGCTCGACTAACCAGCACCATCGCTGCCATCACGCTGCCCGAGTGAGGCCCTGAGCTGGCACGTCAAAACGTTCTACCTACTCGCATCCTCCTCCTCAATACTCGCAGCACACCGCCCCCTCCTACATTCGCCTCTCGAGTGCGTCCCTTGGCTGCTGCTCGGGCACCAGCTGCCGTCTAACCCCCTCCCCTCGCGAGCGCCTCCCTCTCCCGCTCCCGTGCACTCGTCCAGACCTCTAGCACTAGCGAACCACCATCTGTCACGGCACGCGTCAATCTCCCATGTCGATCTGACCCCAACACTCTTCGTCGCCCAAGTATTGTGTGTGCGCATAGTCTCGTCTTCTTGCATTGGCGCCGCCGAGTCGCGACATCATCACCACGCACGCCTTGAGGGCAGCCCACACGGCGGTCCCTTTCCCTCCCTCCGCAACACCTCCGCACCGCCCGACGTGCATTTGCGCCGGTCGCAGCCATGAAAGGCTTTAGGCAAAGGGTTGTAAGTCCCCAGACGTCTCTTCTGCCCACCCACTCCTTTGCCGTCCACTGCCCGCCCCTTGCCGTGCGCAGAAGCTAACATGGTTAGCATGAACAGCTCTCACGGGCTAAAGAGGGCAAACAGGCTTCTAAGAAGAAAGACCCCTCCTCCGGCACCGCCTCTCCCTCCCAAGGCGCCTCCAACTCGCCCTCCAACTCGGCTCAGCCCACTCCCTCCTCGTCACAGACACAGCTTGCCGAGGCGCGTAGCAAGATCCAACCTGTCGGCGACGGCGCCCAACCTGGCGCCGCCTCGTTGCAGCCAGGCGCGCCGGGCACCTCCAACGCAATCGGAGGTGTACCCCAGTTTGGCGGGCAGCAGGCCTTGATGGGCTCCAACAATGCTGGTAATACTGGCGCTTCAGGGCCAGGGACACCCTCTAGGCTGGGCCAGCCACTTGCACCTAGCCTCATCATCAGCCCAAGCGCTCCAGTGCGTAAATACTTCTCTGTGGCAATCACCGCAAAATGCTAATCCGCCCCTGTAGCACATTCCTCCCCCAGGTGCAGCCGAGACGATGCCCGGTGATCTTGCGCCCCCCAAAGCTGGCCAGAAGTCGCTCATTTTCGACCGCCTCCAAGCGACACCAAAGGACAATATTGAGGGCATAAGGACACCGAAGAGGCAGCATTCTTCACGTTTCGACATTTCAGACCAACGCCAGCGCGAACTGGAGAAGCTACCAGGGTTTCACGAGGTCCCACCGGGCAAGCGAGAAGAGCTGTTCATGCAGAAGATTGACCAGTGTAACATCATCTTCGACTTCAATGACGCAAGTGGTGACATGAAGTCCAAGGAGATCAAACGCCTTGCTCTACACGAATTGCTTGATTATGTTGCCAACAACCGCCAAGTCATCACGGAGAAGATGTATCCCCGAGTGGTCGAGATGTTCGCCAAGAATCTGTTCCGCCCCATTCCACCTCCGATGAATCCTCAAGGTGAAGCTTTTGACCCTGAAGAAGATGAGCCTGTTCTCGAAGTTGCATGGCCCCATATTCAGGTGGTGTACGAGTTCTTCCTTCGTTTCATAGAAAGTCAAGATTTCAACACCAACATTGCCAAGGCATATATAGATCATAGCTTTGTGCTAAACGTAAGTGATTGCAAAGACTCCGCAACAACATAATTTTACTAACTATCTTAGCTTCTGGAATTGTTCGACTCGGAAGATCCACGGGAACGCGACTTCCTCAAGACTACTCTTCATCGCATATATGGCAAATTCCTAAACCTTCGTTCATACATTCGTCGTTCTATCAACAACGTCTTTTTCCAATTCATCTACGAGACAGAACGATTCAACGGCATCGCCGAGCTCCTCGAAATTCTCGGCTCCATTATCAATGGCTTTGCACTGCCTTTGAAGGAGGAACACAAGCTTTTCTTGACCAGAGTGCTCATTCCTCTGCATAAAGTCAAGAGCCTAAGCATGTACCACCCACAATTGGCGTATTGTATTGTACAATTTTTGGAGAAGGATGCCGCATTGACAGAAGAGGTACGCTCAACACCCAAACACAAAGGTCACGCTAACAAACACAGGTTGTGCTTGGTCTTTTGCGCTATTGGCCGAAAGTGAATAGCACAAAAGAGGTTATGTTCTTGAACGAAGTGGAAGATATTTTTGAGGTCATGGACCCCGCCGAATTTGCAAAGGTCCAAGAGCCGCTTTTCAACCAGTTGTCGAAGTCGGTCGCTAGTCCTCACTTTCAGGTCGCCGAGCGGGCTCTTTACTTCTGGAACAACGAATACTTTTGTAATCTTGTCAGTGACAATGTCGAAGTCATTCTACCGATCATGTTTGCTCCCTTGTACGAAAACTCCAAGGGGCATTGGAACAGGTAAGCCACAGCTAGTCTCATTTGCTGAGGCAATCACTGATTTTTGGTGCAGGACTATCCACGGTATGGTATACAACGCGATGAAACTGTTCATGGAAGTCAACCCACAGCTTTTTGATGACTGCTCGCACGACTACGCGGAGTCACAGAATAGCGCGGGCCAAAGACAGCAGAGTCGACAAGATCGCTGGGACAAGCTGGCGAAGCTTGCTGAAGCTCGCCAGAACGGAAAGTTAGAGAAGCCAGCCTTGAATGCGGCAACGGCAGCTTCGCCGATGCGCATGGATGACTCAGACCCGCTGAGTCAAGGACGACTAGAGAACCTTCGACTTCAAGACGATGCGTCACGAGAAAGACGGCCGAAGGAGTATGAGCGACAGAGCAGCCAAACCTCGGTACGTTGATTCTCAAGTCCCTAGAATTTTTAGGACGAGCAATCTTCTATGGCCGAATCGATGTACTCTTAATTCTATCTCTAGATTTCTAGGTCTCTTTCTCTTATTTCTGTTCAAGAACTGCATTTAGGATCAGGCGGATCTGACTCGTCTTTGCTTGCGTCTTTGCAGCGCCGGCAACATACACAGCAAGTGGAGTATCATGCATCATCAGCTGCGCGGCGCTCGTCTGGCCGACCGCGTAGTAACAGTGGCCATCGACCTGGCTCTGCTAGCAGCAACGTTGTTTCTCCACGTACCGTGGCGCCGATGGGCAGAGTGCGAGCAAACTCCGGCTCTACCATCACCCGTGTCACGTAAATCATTCTTTCAAGAGCTTGACACTTGGCGGCATATAGGTTTCTTGTTTCTCTTTGTCACCGTAATGTTGGAAAGGACGGTCGCTGCTGCGACAGTGTGCGGTTTTTCCATTGGTAGAGCAATTGCGAGCGGCTTTCTTGGGTCCTCAAAAGTGGAGGGATTTTTCTGCTGGTGTTCTGGGGTGGCGATGGCTCAAGAGGATGAGTAAACCAGGCTTTCCTTGACCGTAATAGACTCGGAATATAAAGACTCTCCCTTTCCCATGGCGTCTAGTGAATGTGTTGCTCAGCAACGTGGAGTCACGGCCTGTAGTGATCGGCCTCGGCTCTCGGGCGCCAAGATATCCAGTACAGCTTCCTTATAAATCGGCGATTGCCCAATCCGGCGAGGGCAAGATCAGAGTCATTGTTTCTGCACCGCCGTTTGTCTTTCACGTGTCGTACGTTGACTGCTGCGCCATTGGAGGATGGCACATGCAGTGCAGCAGTTTTTCTCTACGGCTCGACGCGCACACCCCGGCGCAGGCAAGGCTGCACGTAAGAAAGCATCTCAGACTTGGCGCCTTCAGGTCAGCAAGCGGCGCAACACCCTAGCAAAAGGAGGAAGACGTGAGTAGGCGTGCAGTAGTACAGCCAATCACAGCACTTCCTGCCGCCTCGGCCTGCGCTCTGTCGTAATTGCTAGCAAGCAGCGGCGTGCGTGCGGAAGGCGCGGGCGCTGGCGGCCTTCATTTCCGACCTCCTTTCCGGCTCATCCAGAAAATCATTGCAGCCCATCAAAAACCCAGCCCTGAGCACTTCCACCCACAGTCGACAGGTTATTAGGTTAATCACTTTGTCCTCTTGTGCTGCAGAGGGGTTGCCTGTTCTTCTCTTCGTCCTTCTTCTCTTGTCACTCCTTGGGCCATTGCTGCCATCCTTTTCTTAGCTGCGTTTTTAGAAGTCGCGGTCCGGCTATTGGAGTTCAACCTCAACCACCACATCTACCTCGCCTCCGAATCGGTCTACCGCACACAATGGAGAAACTTCCCTCTTGGATCAACTATGGCGTCCCGTCGCTCGACCGTCCCTTTGGCCTCGAGTTATGGCCCATCTTCGAGGCTGCATTTGAGCCCATCGTAGGCTACAAGCCCCAAGATTTCCGCTTCGTCCCCGGGGAGACACCTCTCTCCACCTTCAAGATCTGCGCTGCCACCCTTCTCACATACTATGTTATAATCTTTGGTGGACGAGAGCTGATGCGCGAACGCGAGGCGTTCAAGCTAAACTTCTTGTTCAAAGTGCACAATTTCTACTTGACCGCCATCAGCTTTGTACTTTTGGCCCTGTTCGCCGAACAACTGATTCCTACCGTCGCACGGAAAGGCCTTCTGTTCGCCATCTGCGATCATGAAGGCGGCTGGACGGACAAGCTTGTTGTCCTCTACTATTTGAACTACCTCACCAAGTTTCTTGAGCTGATCGACACCTGCTTCCTGTTCCTCAAGAAGAAGCCCCTTAGTATGTTCAACCTCTAATTAGGAAGCTGCAAGTTTGCTAATCTGCAGTAGCCTTCCTTCACACCTATCACCATGGTGCGACCGCCATGCTTTGCTACACCCAACTCATTGGCCACACCCCTGTCTCGTGGCCCGTCATCACCCTCAACCTGGGTGTCCATGTTGTCATGTACTGGTACTACTTCCAGAGTGCCCGTGGCATCCGCATCTGGTGGAAGAAGTACATCACCGTTGGCCAGATCACCCAATTCGTTCTCGATCTTGGTATGACACCTCCATGACACTAGATACTGGCAATTGCTAACAAAATACCTAGGCTTCATCTACTTCGCTTCCTACACTTACTTCACCAGCACCTACTGGCCCCATATGCCTAACATGGGCAAATGTGCTGGTGAAGAGTTTGCTGCTATTGCCGGAATCTGCATCATCACGTCGTATCTGTTCCTCTTCCTCGCCTTCTATTTTGCCACGTACAAGAAGCCAATGCCCAAGGGCCGTCGCAGGGCTACAAGCGCGCTGGTAGAAATGAAGGATGAGAAGGTACCGACGGTTGGTGAAGCCCGCAGGCGCCTCTCTACAAGCAGAGTTGGCCAGCAGTTTGCTAATGGTGTTGCGACAGGTGCAAGCCCCAACGGAACACCGAACGGACGTGCTACTAGGAGCCGGAAGGCTTAAACGAATGAGTCCACGCAGCTGGTGGGTTCTAGCATACAGAGAGGACAGATGATTCGGCGACGAAACCGCAGCTTCCAAAGACCCCCACAGGTCTAAACCTCACGTCACGCACAGCTCTTCATCACCCTCCTCCCGAACCCATCACCCTCAACCCTTCGCCTCCACGCTCCCCACGACTTCTCCTCCACGATCCCCACCCCGCAAACTAGAGCCTCATTCCCCAATCAGCTCTCCATCACCATCCCCACCACACACACAACCCAAGCCGGTTCACAAACATTTTTCATTTTATTCCGTTGTAATTGTTATGTCCCGAGGGTCCTTCCGTTTCCCCTTGCTTTGGCACCCTGGTGTTACGATGAATTCTACTCAAAATAGGGCATGGAAAGAAAGCATCATTGGCATGCACGACGAGATCGATCACCGGTGTTTGGTGGCTGCATTTTAGCATTTAGATAGACTGGGTCGCTGTTGGGTAGTAAGCGATCATGGTGTTAATGCATAATTGAGATGTATGAATGTTTTCGTGTGACGAGTGTTGTGAAACCTGTGGGTGCGTGCATGGTTGGAATAAGTTGATGGTGTGACAAGGATTTTACTTGAGTACGCATAACCTACCTTACGAAACTCAAGAACTGGATGATACCAGATACCCTCTAACACGTCTGCCAACACTGGAAAGCAAGTGGTGAATATGAAGCACGAAGCCTCCACTCATATTTATTTTCTCTCAATTTAAGCTCTACAAACACGGTCAATTTGCCAATACTCTAGCACACCTACATCTAAGCCCACATCGCCCTAAACTTGGTGTCGAAATCCTCCTTGAGGGCCTTGAACGCCTTGAGCACATTGAGCAAGCCCGCGCCCTCCTCCCAGGCCGGCGGCTCCAGATCCGCCTCGTCGGCATCCCAGTCCTCTTCCGGCTCTTCTTCCTCCTCCTCGTCCTCATCATCCCACGAGTCCATGATCTTGGCTTTTTTCTTCTTGACTTGGATAGTGAGGTCTTGTTTGGCTTGCACGCCGCCCGAATTGAGTGTGGTGCCAGAGAGATTGGTAATTTCGGAGGTGGCGTCGTTGGGCAGAAATTTGTCTTCGCGGTCTTCTTCGGCTTCGTCGCCGCCGCCACGCACGTCGATGAAGTCGAGCTCTGATTCTGTGCCGAGGTTCATGAAGTTGGAGAGGGATGTGACGATTGTGGCCAACACCATGCTGAAGTCATTGAGCACGAACCAGATGTCTCCGCGTCGGATTCTATTAGCTGTGATGAGTGCACTTAGGTTAGAATGGTTGAAGTAGTCGTAGAGGTAGGCATTGAGTGGCAGTTCGGAGTCCTCTGGATATAATCCTACGTGTGGTACGACTGCTTCTTCGAGGAAAACGCCAGAGCGACTCGACGTGCAGAGGTCATGGATGGACTCAAAGTTGTCATCATGTCCAGAGAGCGCGACAAACAAGGATCTAGCCTTCAGAGACGCCTTGCGTCCTCCTTGCATGTGCTTGGAGGAATCAGCCCCAATCTTGACTGCGGTCAAAGGGAGAGTATTATCCGGATGCTTGACATGCTGATCCACAAAAGTTTGGACATAAGCAGTGAATATATCCAATGTGGATTTGTTGTGACACCGCAAGATTTCTGCAGCTTGCTCTGGCATGGCAGGTAAGAACACAATCGACGGGCTACGTTTCGCAGCTTGTTGTGCATATTCCTTGTCTGCCTGCCTACAGTACCGTCGACCGAATAGATGTGACATGGTAAGCATCAGCTCACGTAACACCAACTCCTGATTTGTGGCAAACTTAGCACAAAGCTGGTGAAAATAGCCGTCCTTGAGCAGTGCGTGGAAGGCGAATGACGAGTTTTCGGTAAAGTACAGATGGCTGACTGCACCTGCGAAGTTAAGTGGAACACCCTGCGCGTCGAGTAGGTGCTGTCTACGCAAATACTCAATCGAAAATCGCAAATGGTGGAGCACTGTCATCTTCGCCTCTTCGCCGCCCAGATACAATCGAGGCTGCGAGAGCAACGCATTGACAGAACGGACAGCAAATCGAGAATTATCCGATGAGTGTAGCAATGTGAATAAACGCAAGACGAGTGTGGTAGTAATTGGAAAATGCCCATTCAAGTCCGGTAACCGAGAACTGATCAGTTTGTGCACCTTACTCAGTGACACTCCATGGAAGACAACGTTACCCAGCATATCAAAGCCTCGACGACCGGCACGACCCGCGGCCTGGCGGAAATTGAGTGCAGTTAAGAAAACTGAGTCTCCAGAGAAGACTACAGTTTTGCAGGGCATATTGATACCCAGTGCAAGAGTTCCTGTCGCAATGATAACGCGCAAGTAGCCTCGTCGGAAAAGCATCTCTACACAATATCTGTACTTGCGGTTCATACCTGCGTGATGAACGCCAATACCTCGTCGAAGACCATCGATCAACCACTCTTGGACTCCACGGCGACGCATTTGATATGCAAAGTCTTCAAGCTCTTCCTGTGATAGCTTTTTGTTATCTGCGAAATGAAAGCCATCAAGAGGCTTTTCGGGGTTGAATGATGCAAACGCACTGACTTCTTGATTGGCCGCCTCTCTCATCTGGTCCTGTTTGGTCATGCCCTTGTTTGCACCACGAACGCCCTGCTTCTCTCGCCTTGCCATTTCTTTCTTCCATTCGTCCCACTCGCGTAACTTGTCTTTCCATTTTGGACTAGTTTCTTTCCAGGAAGCCTCTGCCGCTGTGAGTTGCTTCATGAGTGTCTGGCACATTCTCTCGCACATAGCTCTGTCGTAGTTGAAAATAATGCCCGGGAGCGCGTCTTGTCGCTGGAGATCTGCTAATAGTGGCAATATGCACCCGACTTCATGTTTGAGTTCCATTTCGTCCATATCGGAATCGTCGTCTTCAACGGCGCCCTGTGTTGGCTGTAGTGCAAGACCTGATAGAGACTTACTGAGATCCTTGCGGACGTTTTCAAACGGTGACGACTCATCTGCCAACCATTTTGAAAGCACCGGCTTCAGTGAAGCTTGCCATTTGATGATATCGGCCTTTTTGATTACAGGAGGTAGAATTACTGAAGGATCCAAAGATTTGTCCAATGGAAATTGGAGAGTCTGATGCTTTGACATGCTCTGCCAGAGAGTGAAGCAGTCACGTGCCTCAAGTGTAAGATCAGATGGCAACCCTCGAGCACGATTCGTCAAACTTGCCACTGGGTGCAGGAAGGCAAAATTTCCGTGTTCAGTCAGTCCGAGTTGAGCAAACGCACGCTGTGTAGGCAAGGGGAGATAATCGGAAGCGTCCGGACGTGTAGGAGGGGTATAGATAAATTTCCGGAGATCAGAATAACGGTGTGGGTGCTGGACCATGACAAGCTCATGCCCTGCAGCCTTTTGTGTTGAGGCAAGCCAATCGTTGAAAGCTTCGGCATTGCCTATCGTCGCAGAGAGTGCGATGATCGGGCAAGGAGCCATGAGTAACAATTGTTCCCAGACTAAGCCATCTTCTGCCTGCCCAATACAATGAACCTCATCAAAAATAATCCATTTTACGCGCTCTGACCAACTCTTCGCGTGGCTGGGAGCAAGCAGCATGATTTGCAGGATGTGTGGCACAGTGACTAGGATCTGGCATCCCGTGGGGTTGTTGATACGGTAGTCGCGAGTATGAATACCCCAGACCGAATTACTGTACTTGTAATTCTTGGAAAAACGAGCTTGAACTTCTGCAGCAATCTGGTTGACTAGTGCTTTGGTAGGAGCCACATAGACAAGAACATCGTCGTTGTTGGATTCTAAAACTTGTTTCATTGCATAAAATGAGATGAAGGTTTTGCCTGCGGACGTAGGAGCGATCACAAGGAGGCTGCGACGAGCATCGATCTCATCCAGCACGCGCTTTTGCCATGCATCAGGTTCGAATGGCACACGCGGATCTGGCGCTGAATCCATGGTTCGGTCGAAGTAGGGTCCACAATGGAGCAGTTGAAAGTGCTCTGGGGATAGATTCAAGGCAAGATCTGGCAGTTCTATGTCCCGATTTAACACGAACTGAAACGGCGGTTTCCGATCTCCTTCTACCGCAGGAGTTTGCAATGGCGGAAGTTGTAGTTCCACTACGGTTTTCTTAAGACAATCAGATATAGTTTTCGTCACAGCAGGAAGGCTGCAAAACGACCTGACAGTGTCGAATATGAGGGCTGCAATATAAATGCCATCGTCCCCTTCACCTTTGCGGCAGACGTTGATCCACATGTCCAATAATACGTTAAGCATATAGAGGCGTACCTCTGGTGCCAAAGTTTTTCGCTTGAATTCGTTATTGAGGCCGTTCAGGTACTGCCTTGCCTTATTGTAACGGGAAGCGAGATCGGCTTGCTTCTCTAATCCTTCACAGTACACACCCCAGGCTTGGTAGAGTTGTTTGGCATTCTCTTCGTCCTTGCGTTTGGAACTCGCTGCAATGTCAGCCAACATTGCTTGCTTCGAAGCGTTGATGTTTTTGCTGCTCTGCCTCGATTGCTGCTTAGGCCTGGTATTCTCAACCTTCGAGGCTGGCAATTTTGCAACCTTGTCACCCATAGTGATGATCTCTGGATCGAGTACTTTCCCAACAGCATTAGTTAGACTGGCTGCGTATGAAGTCATTTCAGCCATGAAAAACTGGTTTCGGCGAAGGGCTTTTTTCGCTATCTTTGGGTCTTTCTCCAACTGATTCTTCAACTTTTGCTCTATAGGTCGTTTCGCATTGTGCCAATGGGACACCTCTCGGAAGATACTTGTAGAAGTAGGATCTGTTTTTCCCCCGGATCGGCCCACATTCAAGTGGATGGGCTTGAGGTGTTCGTCAAAGACGCTATCGGAGAAGGGCAACAGCGTGTATGGCGCCGTCTTTGTTTCGTTACCTTTGCCCGCAGCAGGTGGAGACTTCTCTGTAAATTCATCAAAATCTCGACCACTTAAAGTTTCCGCAGCTTCTTCCAGTAGATCAAAACGTTCAGTTCTTGACGGAAACTGTAGACAATAAGCAAGAAGTCGTCCGTCTATAAGATCAGCAATATCACAGGTAGTTTGCCTTGCTGCGAACTCATTATGCCATGCAACCGAATTAATTAATCTTCTTGCCTCCTGGGAGAACTTGATGATGAAGTTTTGCATCTCCTGCGAAGCTTTCTGCGAACCGAGGATACGATCTGCGAGACCCACTTCTGCGAGTAAAGCGGTCTGGAAAAGCAAAGCAGTAGTCAGGCCATTTGTATTGTCCAGAAAAGGACCTCTTGAGGCAACAAGTACCGTTAGGTATTCCCTTTCAGTCAATGTTTCTTCACATGACTCTGTAATGACCTCAATGGCCTTTCGTAAATGGCCCGGATTGACATCGTTGGTTTTGGTCTCTGAAAGGTTCGCCTGCGATCACAGTTAGTCAAGTGATCAAAACGCATGCCTTCAAACAGATGCTAAACCATATTTTTCACTTACGATAGGGGAAATGACAATATCCAAAGCATGAGAGTGCTCTAGAACTGTAGTTATGATTTTGGTGTCTTGCCATTCTAGTCCATTTACCAACGCGGTATTATAACCTCGCTGCATCAAACCGTAGATCAGGGCTCGATAAGACAGTTTATATGTCTTTTGACGTTCTGTAACGGCGTTGTCTTCTTCTTGAAGAGGGGCCAAGTCGTTTTGTAGGATGGCTCGTTTTCGGAGATCTGTGACCGAAGCGCCATCATGGCATAACACAAAGTAAAGATCGGTAGTTTTCAGATACTCAGCAAATTCATCTGAGAATACCGAAGAGAATTGAAAGACTTCGATGTCCGGATGGATAGTTTGAAGATTGACCTGAAGATGGCGAATGATAGCTACTCGTGCAAGAAGGTACTTCTCCTTGATCGCTGGTGACGCCTCTTGTGGCACACAGAGGTCTTGATAATCATCAAAGAAAGCGATATGGAAATTACATCGCCGAGATACAAGGCCATGTAGGAATTTCTCAACTGCATAAGCAGCATGCAGTAACTGAAAACCGGGATCGAAGTCGAGATGGCTGTCGTTAAAGCACTGCAGGAGTATTGATTCACCGTGGACGAGAAATCGCTCACTGCCCGCGAAGTCGCCTACAAGATCAACACGGCGACTGTACAGCCTCGAGTACCATTCTAGGATTCGTGTTGTTTCATCCGTCTGAGGTTGGCCATTAGCCGAATTACCAGCCATACTGCTCCTTCCTCGGGAAGCTCGAAGGAGCTATGGGATCAGTGGGGTGGCTGCCAGCAGTATCGCAGAAGAAGAGTGATGTTGTTCGTCTTGACTAAGTGGGTCAACTGGTGCGGGCACTGCTAAGCGAGAGCAGATAGCCGATGGCGGGGTTTACGTTTTGGAGCGGTTTGTCGTACTGCTTGTCCAATGCTAGATGTGCACAGCTGTGTGCAAAAGATGGGTTACAGAGTAGAGCGGAAATCGGCTCAATTCGGTTGGGTTATCAATATGAAGCGGAGTGGTGCAGGTTTCGTTTCTGGCAAAGCCAAAAGCGACTAGTGCGCGCTAGTACAGTAAGCGAAACATACGGGGCAAGTGCGTCATTGCAGTGTGTGTGACAATGGAAATTCGTGGGTGAAACGCTAAACCGGTTTGGCAAAACGAAGTGATTTTTTTTTTTGGTTTTTCTGCCTCAAGGAAAAGTTTGCTGGATGGCAATTGAGCTGGAATGAGTGCCTGGGCTCTCTGGCCGGATGACGAGTTTGATTGATTGTATTGTTTGCGTAGGGTACTTCCAAGTAGCTACTCATCTCGCCTAGCCACATTGGCCGGAATGCTTCGTCAGCGGTTGGTGTAGGTACGAATATTTCATTGCACAAAGACGGGGGAATTTTGTTTTCGGAGCAGCAAACCAAGGTTGATTTATGAGTATAAACATGTGAACTCCACGTTCATTCTAAAGATTCTCGTAATGGAGAAGGTTGACATATTGGCGTGCATGTCAAGCTGAAGAAAGGAAGAGAATGGAAGAGAATGAAGGAGAAAAACTGGAGAAGCACATGTCCAACACATCCTTGTGACACCCGCCTCTCGGGCTTATCACAATCGATCGCAGACGACCTTGGTGTAGAAAGTTCCATGTTGTGCCACCTGGGCACAATGTACTGCCAACGGAATACCCCAGATTGACTGGCATCCAACACAAGCTGGCAATAAAATCCTTCGGACAGTGCCGTGGATTCCATAGCTATATCCTGAATGAATTGTGGAGCATGCCTCAAGCACTGATTGATCAGAGTCTCTGTGAGTTGCTGAAACTGTCAAGGTATAATCAGCAACGCAGAAGTCAATACGGAACGCTTGTTCTCACCATGGTCCAGCAAATGACCCTAGAATTCACAGCTCCAGTGGTGAGATAGTATCAATCTTAGCCTGCGCATTAGCATGTATAGTCATCAGGGACATGGCGGCATACCGGCTGTAAACGACTCCAATTTGACGGACTCGGGGGTGGTTGGGGAGGGGGAGAGGGTGGATCATCCCGAGAGCATGCTCGAGATGGAACGGGAGATACGATCATCGACATGTGTTATGTGGAGCGTAGATTTCTGTGTGAAGGAGATTGAGGGTTGTTTTATCGTTAGATATGCGTGTATTTCTACTGACTATGGCTGTAGGAGGGTGCAAAGGGAATTGAGAGTTGAGGGCTTGATATATTTTGGAAGGGTATGTAGTAGAGTAGAGTTGGGGTGAGAAGAAATCAGAAGAATGCCCTGGGGAAACGGCAACGCCCTTTCTTGAGGTTAAATAGACGGTCAACCTTTGGCAAGTGGCGGCCAGGGCGGCATGCCTTGCTGGCAAGCCCATTTACGCTGGACAGCAGCAAGCATGCTTGCAACGGCCCGTCCGGGTAGACGGGTGGCGTTAAACAAAGCTAAGTCAGAGAGAAAGGACTGGAATGGTTGATTGGGCCGACACAAAGGGAGTACGGGTGGCCGGTGTGGCCCTTGGGGGAAGTGACATTGCAGATTCGATCAAGATTAGCATTTCCAGCTACGGATAACAACGTGGCGGCGAGCAACGACGATAAGTATTCTGTATGACGGCAAAGAGCAGGGATGGCCACGGTTGTAGACGTGCGATTTGCTAGGCAGGTTCTAGCGCAGCCGATTCGTCTATGAAGCGCGATGCTAGGTCAAGACTGCTGCCCTTGATAGAGGGCTGGAAAAGCGGTCTGCCAGCCAGTGTGCAAGTCCAGGGAGGCTTTTTTGCAGCCAGATCGGGTCACTTGGCCATCTCGATCTTTGCACTGAGTAGGAACGTGGTCCCTGGCCTGTCGGTAGTGGCTGTCACTTGTAGTGAGGCGACATTGTTTGTGTGCTGGTGAAGTGAAGCAAACAACAGGACTGGGGCGCACGAGGGGAAGAGGGCAGCGATGAAACCGGGTAGAGGCAGGCCTCATGCACACGAGCGCAGTCGGAGGTGGGAGTGAAGGAGACACGGCGCGCCGGGCGCTAGGACGCGGATGGGGAGCGCGCCAAGACTGTCAGATGGCGACGTCGAGCAACCAAGCGTCAGTCAGTCGGCTCGACGTACGCCCCAGACGATTGATAAACAGCCATAAGATCCCCTCGTGCTTCGGTGTACGGAGCCGGCCACCCGCCCGCAAGTAAGAAACGCGCGCAAGAAGAGAAGCAGCACCAGGGCCTGCGCGCCGTCGACAATGCGCTGGAGCAGGTTGTAAAGGCTGGCCGTCACGTCACACCTGCGACTTTGCGCACACGACCCGTCTGGTGAGACCCGAATCCGCCCTCCCATCGGCCGTCGTCCCTAGCCGCTTCATTTCATCCAACAAAGTGCGCCCCCGCCGTCACCAGCCCCCGGCCCCCGGATTGCAGCTCACAGCGCACACCTCACACTGCCTCGACCAGCAATGTCATCGGTGTGGAATCCAGACAACGTCCGCGACGTCGCCGAGTCGGTGGGCATCGCCTCACTGGCCGACAACGTGGTGGAGGAGGTGGCCCGCGACGTCGACTTCCGGCTGGCGCAGGTGTTGGAGGAGGCCATCAAGTTCATGCGGCACGGCAAGCGCACGACGCTGACCACGCAGGACATCTCGAATGCGCTCAAGGTGCTCAACGTCGAGCCGCTCTACGGCTACGAGTCGACGCGTCCGCTGCGCTTTGGAGAGGCGTCGCTCGGCCCCGGCCAGCCGCTATACTACGTCGAGGACGAGGAGGTCGACTTTGAGAAGCTCATCAACGCGCCGCTGCCCAAGGTGCCACGAGAGATGACCTTTACTGGTATGTGCCATGTCTCTGTCGCTGCTTCTTTATCCTCTCTGCGCCCCGTCGCTAACATGGCCTAGCGCACTGGCTCGCCGTCGAGGGGGTCCAACCATCCATCCCCCAGAATCCCACCACAAACACGGCCGATCTGCTACCAAAGGGCCCCAACGCCAACTCCCATCTCGCCGCAGCCAATGGCCTCGACAACGTCAACGTCAAGCCGCTTGTCAAACACGTCCTGTCCAAGGAGTCGCAGGAGCTCTTCGCCAAGCTGTCTAGTGCTCTCACCGACGAAACCAACATCGAGTGGCAGAATGCTGCCCTGGCCGCCATCCGCACCGAGCCGGGCATCCATCCGCTCACCACCTATCTGCTGAGTTTCATTGCAGAAAAGGTCACACACAACATGAAGAACCTGTTTGTCTTACACCAGATGATGCAAGCCACTCAGGCCCTGCTCGACAATCAGGCCATTTACCTCGATCCCTACATGGCATACATGGTCCCACCAATCCTCACATGCTGCACGGGAAGACATCTCGGGCCCACAACACAGCAGGCGCCTTCTAATGCCTCCTCAGAAACACTCAACGGAAACGGGCTGAACGGTTTGGGCGCTACTCACTTTGATCACTTTGAGCTACGCACCTATGCCGCATCCCTGCTCAGTCGTATATGCCAGAAGGCTTCTTCGTCGAATCAGGGCCTCAAAGCACGCATTGCTCGCACCTGCTTGAAACAATTCATGGACCCGGACAAGTCTCCCGGTACCCATTATGGCGCTTTGCGGGCTCTCATGTCCATCACTCACCAGGAGGGTGTTCAGATGCTCATCCTACCCAACCTAAAAGCCTACAGCAACGACGTCCTCAAGGTGAAACTCGCCGAGGAGAACAGCCGAAGTGACACTGAAAGGGTGGTCAGCCTATTGCTTCGTGCTCTTGAGAGCGTCGCTCTCTCGAATCGCTTACCGACTTCAAACGGCACCACAGACCTTGAAGACCTCAGAGGGCGACTTAATGAAAAGGTTGGAGATGTCTTGACAGACCGGATAATATCACGGAGGAGAACCGAAGTTGCAGAATATCTTTTAAAAACAAACACCAGCGTCTAACAAGGCGAATGGAAAAATCAACCCACTTTATTGGCGTTTCATTGGGACAAAGGGATGATACCACCTTTCCATAGCAACTGCACAAAACAGCTGCCATCTCAAATAGACCAGCTTTCCCCCTTGAAGCTTTTCGAACAAGTGACATGGGTCTCCCTATTCGACTATCCCCTACATCACATACCCCCCACCCTTCTCTCACACACCATCGGCAACAAAAGCCCCTCATCCCCACCGTCGTCATCCGTCCACCTCGTCACCTTATCAACAACCCTATCAACCGCCCCCTCCACCATCCCAAGCCCCAGGTCTACCCAGCTCCTACTCTTCCCTATCCTCTTCGTTGACCGCGGCGTCAGCGGTGCTCTCCCCGCCTCCAGCGCCTCGATATCTGCCGTCGTAAATGCAGCATACTCGTCCGTTTCGCTGACCTCCGTGCTCGACGGCGCAAAGAATGCTGCATGCTCCACGAGCCATTCTTTCGAGGTGCGGCGCGGCAGAGCGTAGGGAGGGGTATGTGGCGGGCGGAGGAAAGGGTTCACTGGCGACGCGGTTGCAGTAGAGTGATGTGTTGTTTGGGGCGAACGCATGCAGCAATGCCGAGCCGTCTGGCTATCTGCGTGCTGGAGGCAATGTTCACGATGTTTTGCCCCAACAACACGTGGCAAGGCAGCGCCAGCGTCGAGGCCCGCATACTTCGAGGCCGCATTTGCAGACGCCGTGATGGCGCTGCAAGCCGAGTCCACATCTCGTCTCGCCGAGCATGGCCCCGCAAACCCGCCAGTCCCATCAGCCGTCTTCCCCCCCGTCGCTTCACCCCTCTTCTTCTTGTCGCGTGCGTGCTCGTGCTGAAAACAGGCCCATGTTCGAGGCGGAAACGTCACAAGGTGGACCAAAATGACCCACACGATGCCCAACACCAAGCACGTGGAAATCACCACTTCGAGCCCGTACGGCAGATACCAAATCGTGTTTCATCGTCGTCCCCGGAGTAGCGTTGTAGGTTGGTATATGGCGTTCGTGCGCGGCGCGTGGGACAATTGCTTCTGGATAGAGAAAGCCAGGGGGTGAGGGTCGAGGATATGTCGAATGTTGTGGTGTGGCTGGTGACGTTGTTTCGAGCGGGTCCGAGGCGCGGGCGAGTTTTGGGGTGCATGTTGAGGTGAAAGGTAGCAGTCCGTCTAGCGTGTTGGGTGCGATATCGTGGGGGCCGAGAAGCTGATACGTGCCCGGACTCGAGAGTGAAAGTGAGGGCGGGGAGGGATGGAGCGTGGAGCAAATTACTGTAATAATTTTTCTTCGTGGTTTTGTTGTTTGCTGGATTTGTGTGCTATCTATCTTGGAGTGGACAGTTGAAGTGTCGAAGTACGCTAGTTGTGTTGCTGGAGCCATGATATGACTTTGGGAGTGAGAGTGCTACTTTTGATATCGTATGTAGTTTACTAACTAGAAGATAACGATCGCGAAGGAGGTTTGTTGTAAGGACAAAAGATGCAACGAAATCGTTATCTCAGGTTTTAAGAGTGTGCCATGTTCACGGTCGAGACAGCCGTTGAAGAGATACAAGTATTGAATGAAAAACAACTACCAGTTTCGCCGAGTGACACATGCTGTTGCGAAGATTTTAGAATAGCTAAGCCAGATATATATATATTATGTACTATGGTACCAGTGGCTATTGAATCATGGTGCTGGGAAACCTAACGCCCACCGTACCCCGGTCCACTGGCCTCAGGGCTAAGAAGCTGTTTACTTATCTCGGTGCTCCTTTGGCCGTGACACAATCTGGAAATCTTGAATACAACAAAACCGCCATCCTTTCACATACGATCATAGGACGTCGTAAACTGGGCTTCCCGTCCGCTCAGCCATACATAAACGGCGTACCGGCGGACTAGTAGTCAGGTGGGTGACCACTGGCGAATCCCCGCTGTTGTATGTTTTTAATTTTGTTTCGTCCATTTTCTTTTTGTCCTCGAAAGAATACTCAATCAGCAAGTACACCTTCAATTTCGACCTCGGGACATTGGGACCCCCCCCCCCCCCCCCCCCCAAAAAAAAATATCAATCCCTCTATCGTTTTAGCTATCAACAAGTAGACCGAAGTCAGTTCTTAGCGCTAAATTGAAAAGATTGATTAGCTGCCTCGTTTTCGTCTGTGAATGAGAATTGAGTCACTAATATACTCATTCACTTTGCTCGAGCTGCGGCTTGACCGCGCCAGTTTATAATCAATAGGTACCTCACATGAAGACTATGGGCTATATATGGTATGATTTTACAATTTTCACATACCGTCCAAGTGCACTACCGGCGCAGTGCGTGCTTTTCCTATTCTATACATATATATACTATACTACTGCCCACCGGGGCCCGATATGAGCTAGACCCTCCAGCTTGGATCCTTTTTTTTTGGTATTTGCCTTATTTTTTTAAAGTTCGATTCGTTAAGTAGAACTCGCTTGCTTTGTCCTCAAAGAAAAACGACAATAGAGAAGTAAATTTGTGCAAAATTCGCAACACCATGTTGCGGAATACACTGCGTGTGACATAGTGAGCGTATAGCCACGTAATTGATGGGCTAAGACTGTGCCAGCCCATACTGGCACGCTCTACTCCTACTTCTGCAGTAGGAGATTACCACAGACACCACAATTCGCTCACCGGCGATTGAAATTGAGGAATTTCGCCGCGAGGAAAAGGATGATAAGGTTGCTACCAATGAAGGCAGTAAAGATGCCAAAATCCCTCCATCGGTTGCCAAATTCATATCCAAGAGGTTGGTAGAATTCGTCGCCAACTTTGTAAGCGCAGTAGCTGCACATATCAGTGGCATTGTCCAGAATGTAACCTGGCGCACCTCTGCTGAAGAAATCTTTCATGTAAGCTCCACAGTCCTGGCCGCTCGGAGCGCGGAATCGATTGAATTCGCCGGATGTGCAAACAACGGGCCTGTCGTGAAGTTCTGTAACGATCATGCCACCAATTAAGCGTGTGAATGGATTGAGCTCGTACAACCAAACGCGCCAAAATTTGGGAATCAGTGGTTTGGGGATAGTGACACCGCAGAACAGTGAAAATATGATGATGATCTGTTTAGAGACATGTAAGTTATAGAATGATCATATACGTGAGAATGACATGCTTACAAATGGATTCAAGTATGACGCCATGGAGGGTGAGGGTGTTAATGCTCCGATGGCTTGAGCTAGCGTGACAGAGAAGAGTTCAGTGACGAGGATGATGAAGAATTGGTAACCGGCGCGAGAAGATTCGGAGTTGAGGCCGGGGATGTAGTATAGTGGGATGAAGAAGAAAACGGCACAAAGAATGCTGTATGGCATTTCCGCAATGACCATCGAGAGTGCGAAAGGAAAAGTTTTGTATGTCTTGGCCATTTGCTCGCGGAACGATATCTATACTTGTTAATAATAGCCTTCGGTAGTCAGGATACGGATTTGCCTACCATCCTCGCAATTTGATATTTAGGCTCAACTTGAGCCAGGATGAGAGCGGGGAGAACTGTGACCTGGAAGAGGATAAAGACGCGATATTGTAATGATGATCGCGAATTATCCAGCTGCAGATACATGAGACCAGTGAGTAAGGCGATGATGACGTGATTAAAAAGACGAGTAAATCCGTAATTGGGCGTCCTCCAGAAGCTAAGGTTTTGGCGCGCGACAACTTTCTTGATCTGGAAGGACAATGGTGTGGCGTACTCTTTTTGTGCAACGGGCTCAGCGGATCCAACTTCAGCAATGCGTTCCTCCTTAAGCTGAGCAATATGACTCTTTACCTCCGCAAATTCTTCAGAGCCAGCCCACACATCAGCCCAATCTTGGTCACCTATGCGATGAGTAGAACCAGCGCCAATAGCATCGAGCATCCATTCAGCGGGGTTTGCAGCTGGAGGGCAATCGGCTCCATGACGGCGAAAGTAATCGATGAGAACGTGTGCGTCTTTTCCGATATCGCCGAAGTAGACACATTGGCCACCACGCTGAAGGAGCAATAAGCGATCAAAATTCTCGAAAAGGGCAGAATTCGGCTGATGAATCGTGCACAAAATAGCCTGACCAGCAGCGGCCAGCTTGCGTAGGAAGCGAACGATGTTGAAAGCGCTCTGTGAGTCGAGGCCCGACGTAGGCTCGTCCAAGAATAGAAGTAATTCGGGCTTAGATGCCAGCTCAACACCAATTGTGACACGTTTGCGTTGTTCAACAGCAAGGCCGGTCTCGGGATCTCCAATGATAGCATCTGCAATATCCTCCATCTCCAATAATGCGATGACTTCCTCAACATATGCATACTTTTCTGATTGAGGTGTCTCGAAGGGTTGACGCAAATCAGCAGAGAATCGGAGGGCTTCACGGACGGTTGTAGCAGGCTCATGGACATCGAGCTGTTCAGCGTAGGCAGTTCCTCGTTGAAAGGCGATGCCAGGTGCTTTACCATCAACAAATTTGTCGCCACTGATGACTCCAATATTTTTACGGTTTGCCAATACATCAAGAAGCGTGGTCTTTCCAGCACCAGATGCACCCATCAAAGCTGTGAGCTGCCCAGGCTTGACATATCCGTATATGTTATTGAGAAGTCTCAATTGCCCCGATGGTACTGGTACGTCATAGCAGATATCCTCCCAAGTAAGAACAGCTTTAGATGTGATGTTGAGGTTTGGGCTATCTTCGGTTCGTTCTTCCTTCTTGTTTCGCCTATCCCGTTTCTCAACCAGTTTAGTATTGAGGTCTTGGAGTTCTTTATTTTCCTTGACGAAGAATGTGACGGTGCGACCACCGGCGCCCCACTTGACAAATTCGCCTAGGAAAGCATTCGCGAGTAGAAAGGCGACAATGAGAGCAACCATGATTCCCCAATTCCTCCACAGGTCCTTCGGGTCGTATGTAAATGAAGTATTAATGTAGTCAGTACCGGCTACGACAGTGGTTCCCGCTCGACTTCCCGGCAATGTGCAAACCTGAGCATTGATATCATTATAGCCTGGACCAGACGGGATGATGTTATTTCCGGCGCATGTAAGATCTAAGCTCTTGAACTCATTCATCATGAGTGCGGAGAAGCCCAAACCAAGTGCATTGATATAGAAGATCCATCGCAGCCATACTTGCTCAGATTGCCACTGAATGAGATAGCCAGATGTCAGAACAAGGAGCGTAATAATCGTAGCTGCAAGCCGGATAGCGACGTCAAAGTCGGGGCACAGACAACCAACTGTTCGAAAGAATAAAGTCATTGCCAAATACCCTGTGACAATCATAAGGTAGAAGGTGAAAAATGCTCCTGCATCCCGGACAAGATTCGTCATGAAATATACGATGATGGAAAAAGCCATAATCTGTACCGCGGAAAACAGTAAATCAACCCCAATTTGCGCGATCCAGAGGGCCGAAGGGCGATGGAACGAGAAAGCACGGTGCTTGTTGATAATGGGACGCCCTATCATAGTCGAAGCAAGCTCAGAAAAGGCCTGGAAAGCATTGAACAGTAGAGCGATGAATAATACACCACCTCGGGTAAAGGCACCGTTACTCGTTTTGGGAAGATCAAGCCAGACGGTACCAGTGATTATAGCGATAGAAATTGACGTAAACCAGGAAACAGCAAGACCCATCTTATCCTGCCACTTGAGTAGAAATTGGCGTTTGGCTAAAGCCCATAATTGAAGGTAGAAAGGAATCGAGTAAACGGATTTTTTAGGTGCATGGCGCTTACTCTCCTTTACTGCGGTTTGAAAATCATCATACACATGTTTTTCTTGGTCCATACGTGCATGGTACTCAGCGGTCTCAGCAGCCAGCTGTGCCGCAACTTCTGAGTTGTTGAAGACTTCAACCAAGGCATCGGGGGTGGACGGCACGTCTTTCTCGGTCAGACCTGGTTTATAATTACGCTCAAATGGATCGGTACAGCCTGTGAGATAATCAGGCGTTGTTTGACGGGGTTTTTCCAGAAATCCGAGTCCTTCAAAATACGCTCGCGCGGAGTTTGCAGGACCAAAATACACCTGGCGACCACTGTCAATAACTAGAACCTTGTCAAAGCATTTATAAATGTTCTCAGAGGCCTGGTATAGGGATACGAAAGTCGTGACCTTGTAGATATCTGTCAATATTCGGAGGGAGCGAGCATAGTCGACGGCTGTGGATGCATCTAGGCCACGAGTAGAGTTATCCCATGACACGACTGATGCACCTGTAATCATTGTCTCAGCAATGGAAACTCGCTTGCGCTCTCCTCCACTGATTCCTCTGACGAATGGATTTCCAACAATCGTATCCCTTGTGTGCTCAATGTTGAACATTTTTAGCATAAGATCGATGACCTTCTGCTTAAACTCTTTCCTAGAAAGACCAGCGGGTCGCTTGCCTGGTACCTTTGTCTCGAGTGCGAAATCGAGTGTCTGGCCGACGGTCAGAGTGGGGTGGTGGTTCTCTTCCTCCTCACAGTAGACTGCCTCCCCACGATATCTCTTCTCAAAAAAGTCGGCGTCAAAAGGCCCATAAAGTACCTTCCCGTCGATGTTGGTATATCCGTAACGTTGGTTGCTGATAACCTTGAGAAATGTCGTGCATCCACTTCCAGGCTTCCCCAGAACGAGTACCATCTCCCCTGGTTTCGCAACACCCTTGAAATCTTTCAAGATGTTGAACTCTTTGCCCTTCTTGCCCAAACCCAACAAGGTTTGAACGGTCTCGAAAACATTGAAGAAGGATACAAAGGCATCCGGGAAAGTTTTGGCATAGTTCTTGACGCCACCAAGACCAGAAACTGTCAAATTCTCCCACACAACGCCAATGCGTTTCGACTTGATACCAGCAGCCTCTTCTTCATCGCGCGTACCTCGTAGCGCCTTCTCTAGGTCAAATGGTTCTTCGGAAGAGCCATCTGAGCTTGTACCGGCACTTTTCTCGACATCTGCCCTGGTGTGGTTATTACGGCTTTGGCGATTCTGAGCATGGCTCAACCTGCGCGATATGTTGCTTGTCTGAGAAAGCTCCTTAGATAGCTCTGCGAAGTCGGCCTCGGCGCGATGAACATCAACCCCGCCCGAGACATTAGTGAAGCCCAATTCGCTAAACTGGTGCGAGTTGCGAGCTGTGATGTCGTTAGTTGAGATGGTCTCAACGCTTCTATTGTCGATTTTGGCGTGACTGTGCTCTGGATGGATCGCCTCGTATGTCTTGCTTCTATTCTCTTCGCGAGCTGTTGAAGTTTCCGGCGGGACGTTTGAGTTATCCATGATAGGTGTTGGGCGCTGACGACGCAAGGTGCACCCTGTTCGGTTTCCAGGTCGCAGTGGGCAGTATCCGAGACACTGCGTCTCGCAGAGTAGGAAAGCGAGAAACGAGAGAAATCAAAGCAACATATACGAAAACAAATATAAGCAGAATTCGAGGGAGAGGCCAGTGGCAAGCGCCCTCCAAATCTTGTTGTTAACCGTTTACTGACTGGTATAGCCGGAGATAAGCAGGATTGGCTCCTTCCGATGCTGAGAACAGTAAGGAATGATGGAATGGCGCATATCCAAGAAACTACCGGTAGTCAGACCAACCGAACCCCCGTGTTTAATCCCATTCAGCAAAAAGCCTGCTAGTTTTTTCGCTATTCGGTACTCGGTGTGCAACCACGGACAAAAACTTGCGGTACAATTATGAATTGAAACGGCTCATTCTGAACACATTGGCCACGGGTTGCCTATCCCGGCGAGCCGCATTCGGTAATTTCACACCATGTTTGTGGACAGATTGGAGCCTTCAACAATTACCCGAAGACGTTATTCCCCTGAGATGGGCATTCAAGGGTAAATCCGGCATCTTCTATTACCGAGCTCCGGTTGACAGCGTTCTTACAGGGCTGGAAACGTGTGGCGGCATCTTCTGCTCCCGAGCTTCTGTAATATCTGAACATGGTAATTATGAGGCTTTGCCTTTCCTGAATTATAACCTCCTCGAACCTGTCCCGGGCTCGGCGAAAATGACTCGTTGCTCAATTCCTCATGATCGGTCGCTTGCTGCATGACTCACCATAGACTACAGGTCCAGATAAGGCTGGAGTATCTGTGCCTATTGACAAAGGTAACAGAGTTCGTCCGTTGGATGAATAAATATTCGTTTCACAACTTCCGAGGATGCCGAATCCGCCCGGGCAGGCTTCTGCCTAACGAGCGATCAGCGGACACCTGAAACAGTCGGCCCTCTCGCTCTCCGACCCTTGTTCGCTAGCACGCTAGGTAGGTATCCACTGTATTACAAACTGTCAAACTGCCCCACTCTATTCTGTGGAAAAAGGGCGTCGCGGCATTGTTTTGGTCACCAATCGCGGCACTCTTGACCTGCCCTTCAGAATGGCCATGGAAGTATCATAAATCACAGTACAATAACAATTAATTGAACTTACATGACTATTAGCTCTAGAAAGTTCAACAATGGTCTCACGTCCACGCCCTGTTTCCATCCGTTCATCAATCCGATGTACGCAACTCTCTCTATAACGACCAGCACGGTAGAAAAGCGACCAAAGTTCGTGACCCACGTCACGTGCCGAGTGTCACTTGTCAACGTTGCAATCAATCCTTAGTACAAGTTCCATTGGAAGCCGATAAGATTTTATCCAATGATTCCTCACAACCAACTGCTATCCTTTGAAATATGCAGCCACCGAGCCAGTCACCAACCTTGCAGCGTGACATTGTGGTACAGCAAGCATCACTAAGACGGATCAAGAAACTTCACAGCCTCTATCACTTGTATCCTTCAGTCATCACATCTTCGAGGATTTTGCCGAGCACGAATAGTCAATTTTCTCGACCGAGGTGACGACTCAAGCACCTATCACTATTTCGAGAGGCGTCCTACTAGGCCAAACATCACTCCACAACGAATAATTATAGGGTCTGTGTAGTCATGCTTCTGCACGCCCTTTCGTAACGAAGGTACGAGAAACGCGGCGCGAAGTCATGTGCTAGCGTGGTATTCGTAGAATTAGGAATTAGGTGTATTCTTATTCGTTCTAACAATGCGATCTCGGGTCTCTCGCATGAGGCAGACTCACCATGAGATTGCTCAACGGAGTTTCCGCAAGCAAGACATTCTGCCATAGCTTCATTTCTATTCTGTGCTTTGTGGCTTTACATATCAACATGGTCATATATATATATATATATATTACCTATGATGAAGTCGCTGGTAGCTCTCAACCACGTTCTCCAATTCAATCAATCTATCAACCAAACAAAACTTCAAGTTTCTTCAGAGGCTACCGTTACCATGTCTTTCCCACCGATTCGCTTCGCACCTTTTCAAGTCTCCAGCGCGCCGTCTTCAGGCGATAATTCGCAACATCCATTTTACCAGTCCCAGACGCCAGTGACAACTTCGAGTTCTTCAACTCCATCTACAACTTCAACTTCAAATGCGACTAGTCCACAAAGTGGAGACTCGCAAAGCGGGAAGTAAAGAATACTTGTGTTTCATTCCGCAGGTGCAGCATCACTGGTGGAAATAAGAGAACATGGCTGTTTGGTGGCCTAGAACGGATATATCGAGCACTGCCACCACCGTCAATCAAATATCGCATCGTGAATGTTACATGTACTGTAGAGGAGGACATCATCACATCGCAAGCATTATATAGCGAGTCTATCGTTTTCTCTCCCTCATGTATTTCCTTTTTTAATCAATCTGCTAGAGGCCATCAAGGCACAACACGCTCGTTCAAGTCAGACACGTTTCAAGAATACAATCGTATACCTAGAAGTCTAAAATATTCTTGATGATGTACAATCTGTAGCCCTTCGTCATCTTTTGGCTTGAACCTGGTCCCTCACCGGTTGCCTAAAAAACAACAGTACCCTGGTCACGCCCCATCCAACGCCTCGTCTCCACCGCATCGGCTATCCAGCCATGACCTGTTGCCGATCTGTCGGGGTAAAAGTTCCACTTAGTCGGAAGCCACGTGCTATTTATTTCATTCTATTTCCGTTAAGCGGATGGGAATTTAGGATCGTGTTTTCTGTCTCGCATACCTTACCAAGATAGCAGTACTTGGTACCTGAGAAACCAGTCTTGGCCCCCACATATGTCAAAACAGGCACCTACACAAACGTATTTCGCATATCTCGTTTCTGTCGGCAGAACGCTTGTTCATCCAGCATTTGCACTGCCTCCACACAAAGTTGCACCTCAGCCCGGGCACTTTTAAACCACCTACCTAACCCACCACTCACAGAAATAAACCAACAACCAAACTATCACTAATATGGCCAATGGCTCCCGGCTTATGTCGAGTTCGACGAGGCTGAATACTTTGAAAATTTAACTTATTCACCGCGTGTTGTTGTACGTACTGTGCTTGGCATACCTTCCCGAACAGGCAACACGCACAGCACAGCCTCAACACCTAACTATTTACCGTGCCGCCACTGACGACGGAGCTGATGGCAAAGGCGCACTCGGTGAGCGGAAAGAGGTGGGGGGCTATGCCATATATGCATTCATCATTTAGCAGGTTGATGGCAACGTGGGTGAGCGAGGTGATCTGTTGAGGAAAGAATGGCGGTATCACCGATCAGAATATCTACGCGGGTCTGGGATATAACGTGATCGAATGTCAAGTAAGGTGTTGCTATCATGGGAGGCATAGGCCTGTTCATCAAGCCATGTCACGAACTTGCCCTATGTTCTCGCTTGTTCCAGTGGTCACCACATCTGCTGAAAATGGTGATACAACACTGACAGGTGCCCTAACGTTGCTCTATCATACAACATGCTTCGACCTTATCTAAATCATGCCGTCATATTTGCCGCGTGTCGCTTTCAAGGATAAAATCTTAAACGCTTGCCCTCCCCACCAAGCCGGACATCTTGTTCTAGCCAGATGCGGTAGTCACGGAGTCGACCAAAGCTGCTCGCCAGCTCAACCTTCAAGCCAGCAAATCCGGACAGATGGAAACGTAGAGCCTGCAAAAGTAGTAAGCGTCTCCCACCCATGAGAAGTTTCACTCACAAAAGTTAGCCCGAAAGCCATGCAAAATGACACAACACGCACACTACCACTACAACTGTCATTCTGGTAAATAGACGCAAACGACTGTTTCAGATGGTTGCCCATCATCTATAGGATACCATGTGCGTGCTACAGAATACCGAGTACCCAGGAACTGGAAGAAGCTTGATTGCTTCTATGAGGAGGACAGGGGTTCCTTGACCTCCAACAACCATGTCCAGAATGAGTTGGCAGCGCCCAACAAATCAATATATCGACTATACCCATATTATCACTAACGCTATACATCTCCATGGGGGACGGCCTGACTGACTTTGAAGTGTCGTGCCAAAATACAAGACACAAATTTACCCAGTCGCTAGTCACAACCCAAGCCAAACGAGAAATCGTTGGCCCAATCCAATCCCATCTGGTAATCGATATGCCACACGAAAAGAACTGACTTTCAACGCCAAAACAAGCGAATAAATTAAATTCCTACAGGAGATTTTAGACACCAGCCCAGCTCCACCGATATTAGAACAAGACAACAACACGGACAAAAGACACTACGAAAAGCTAGACTCGTTCACGCACACGATTCAAAACACCTTTGCTTGCTACACACGTACATTAATAAAAGAAAAGAAAAGAAACGAAACGAAAAGAAAAAGAAGAAGAATTTAATAATTGCGGGGGGTATGTTTAGTCTGTCCAGTCCGGTACTTGATCCCTTTCCAAACACCATGTTAACCCCATCGACGCCTTGCCCAAACCCATCGTAACACAACAACGCTCAGTCGCATACACGCCTTGCCTACCCGTACCCCCCCCCATTTTTGAATTCTAGTTTACCTCTTTTCGCCGAAGTGGGTGTCGTTCGACGGTGCGAGCAGCATCTTTTCTCTGTCTGCGCTTTCGATTGCGCGGCCTTCGCTGGGTTGCGATGGCGGTGGGCGTCGGCCAATGCGGTTCAACCATGTCTCTGCGCTTTGGACGGTGCCGTCGACGACGGTTGTGATTTGGCCCATCATGTCGAGTCCTTCTTTGGCAAAGGCAAGCATCCGGTTGGCGCCGCGGACTGCCTCGCCTTGTGTGCCTTGCTCGGCGGCCCCGTCGTTGACGGCTTGGCGACCTGCAAGCTGCCATCGCTGCGGCACGCTGAGCAGTTGTGTACGAACAACTTGCGATGCGTTTTGGGGGAGGGCGCCACCCGTGTATCGGCTGACGGATTGCACGACAGATTGGAGAGTGGTCCAGATTTCGGAGCTGAGTGATTTGATCTTGTCTGCGATCTTCCTAACTTGAGCGTCTTGGTCCGCATCGGTGAGATCCAGCTGTGCCATTGTGCCGTTTAATTCGCCCTTCTCATTTGGGTGAGCCTCAACGTCGGATTGTCGGCGGTTGCGTACTGCAGCCTCGTACTCCTCGAGAACGAGTTTCAGTGCTTGCATGACACTATCAATATGGGTCGTTGCGCCGCGCAAGAGGCCGAGGCATAATTTGAGGGAGCGTAGCGAAGTGTCGGACAATGCGACACCGAGACCGGATGTTGTCATGATGAGCTGTGTTGACCAGGCCACTCGTCGATCTTGCTGCTGCTGTGGCTCTTTGCCATTGCTAGTAGCCGGTGTTACAGCGGTCTCCTCATAAGTGGGCGAACATTGATCATCATAGGCGGGAAGTGATTCGGTGAGAGACGACCGCGAGGTTGCTCTTGTTCGCGAAGCAGTCATTAGATCGTCAACCTCCATAGCGTCGTCTACAGGGCTGCCTCTCCGCTGTCGCTTTCGAGACGCGTCTTGGTCACCGGCTTCCAGGTCGCTTGGTCGCCTGTGCTGTTCGCCGAGATATCTTCGGATGTTCTTCTCCATGCCGGTTCGCCTGCCCACCGACGATACTGTGTTCACCATGGGAGATCCAATGTTGCGCTCAATGAGCTCAGCACCATACTGAACAAAGCGCGGCGTGTATCCCTTGGTCGCATTGTAGGCTGAGATGGAACCGTTGATGGTCCCTCCCAGCCACGGGTGGTTTGACGTGAGAAGCGAAAGAATAGGTTCGGGCTCTGCAGGAGGAGATGGGGCGGAGAGAATGGTAGAGCGTGCTGGTGGTGAACGAATAAAGTCTGTTTATGATCAATATCTAGCTGGGTCTTGGTGTTTGGCATAGTGACGTACCTGGATTCCCCAGCCCGCTCAGCGCCTCAGCGGCCAGCCTGACATCTGGATCGTCCATGCTGAGGACACTCAACTCTCTTCTTCCCTTCTCATCCTGTGCACTCCACACGCTCGCGGTATCCATGGGGCTACCAATGTCCTCGGCCGTCCTGGGCAATCCTTCCGGCACCTTCGGGAAGGTGGCGCTATGCAAAGACGGCAGCTGAGCCCATTGCGGCTTGTCGAACTGCGACCTGGGACTAGTTTCTATAGAGTTCCGCGGGGTATGGCGTGCAGATGGAGCGGCGTCTGGCAGGTCCAGCGACTTGATGCCCGGCAGGCGGTCGTTGGGCTGGGGCGCGAGGGGAAGGTGTGTGGGGACCGAGGGGAGATGGAACGACGCGGGCTCGTGTTGAGCGTAGGCAGGCGGAGGGGGGCGCTGTTGCTCCTGTTGCATGGTGCTGGCGGTCTGGTTGGCAGTGTGCACGCTCAGGGTCTCGGCCGCTACCCCACGTTCTCTCCCGCCACAACGACGAGATGCGCCCACGGCTACAACACTCGCTCCCTGCCGGTATTCGTCTCGGCTCTTGTTGTGTGCGCCGCAGCCGATCGAAGATGCAATGCTGGGCCGGAGGCGGCAGCTCGACCCGGTATCGCACGCCGCGGCAGGTCTGCCTGTACAATTCGAGAGCCGTGACGGCGTCTTTTCAGGGGCTTCGAGACGGTCAGCCCGACTGCGACATGGCAACGCGGCAATGGAAGCCCAGCAAACAAAGGCAGACAGAGAAAGCTCGACGGTGCTAGTCACTGACGGCCAGAGCGGTTGTGGGGAGGCAAGCGCAGGGCCGGGCAAGACAGCAAATTGGCGACTACAAAGCGCTGAGGGAGACTTCACATGTCAAATTCTATCACATGCTCGTCAATCCCACACCTTCCACGCCACGCCGCACGCTTGGCGCACATCTTGCTGCGAGGTCCTGCCGACGGTATTCCTCGACGGCATTGATATGATGCGCTTACCAGAAAAACTTGCTCGTATCGCTGCTGCACCGTCATATCAAGCTGCAGCGCCTAGCGTTCAGCAAACTGGTTTGCGTGTGTGCCTACGGTATTTTGCAGACTTGCACCAACAGGCCATGGCCAGGGTCAACGTCACCAACGGAACTGGCCCACGTTTTAGTGGCTACGGCCCATGTGCCCCTTGCCCGACCAGATAATAATAAGACCTGCACGTGGAAGGCTCTCAGAGTTCAGTAATCGTCCAGCGGTTCCAATCTCCACCGTTGAGCTCGACGGATCCCCCTACGGCCAGGTACGTTACCACTGGTGTCCTGGCTGATAGGCTACAGGGGCACCGAGGCCTGATTTTAGTCAAAGTCGCCCCTCGGGTGCTCGCTTCCTGGGGCCGATCTGACCTGACCTGATCTCACGATAAGCCCCACCCAAGAGAGGCATGTCAGTGGCCCCTATCCAGACGTCTAATTCCAAGATAACCATATATACATTCTAAAAGAACCAACTATATGTTAAATTACTCAAAAGCCTATGCTTGAAAAGGATATCATAGTCCTACTCCTCGCGCGGCCCACACTTCCAATGGCCTTGACCTAACCGCCTAGTCCAACATGAAGACTAAACACGTTCAATTGCGCTGAGGCATGAACTTTGTAACATTCCTTAGTAAATCCATATTCGCCTGTTCACACGCAAGCATAAAGCTATCAATCCCAGGTATCCGCTCCAACTCCTCCGCCGTCTGGGGAGCTCTCGTAACGATCAGGCCGAGCGTGCGGTCCGATACTATGGGCGGCGCATCCAATGGCCGTTGCACGATTCTCTTAGTCACGAGCTTGCTGAACGCTAGGAGCTTGTTTCGTGCTATCTTCGAGCGGGGCGTGAGGAGTCCCAAACTTGGTGGAACACATGTCGATTTTGGCGTATGAGCTGGTGGTAAGGAAGTACCACCGCGAGTATCTGTGAGATCTTGAATCGTAGAGGTAGCACGGGCATCTTGCTTCGAAGAACTTTCGGCGCGTTTACGCTTTAGATGGAGCGTTTTTGAGGATGGGGTTCCAAAGTCCAAGGTTGGTAACGAGTCGTCAGAATTATACGATGATGCATCGCCGTCTAGTACAACGTGTGGAGCATCCAACTTGGTCGCTGCCATTGTAAACGAAAGACCAGTGTGCAATTGCGCTGTGCGTGGGTTTGGGGGCTCAAAATCGGGAGACGAGTCGGGGGATGCCTGAGCTTGAACGAGTTTGTGCCTGGGAGTACGCTTGGGTGTGTCCAGAGGCTTCGACGCTACTTTTTGAGCAGTATCTGAAGTCTTTGTAACGGTTGGTATACCGTTAGGGCTTAAATACCGAGAGATGACTTCAAGCCATTCGCCACCATACTTCTCTTCCTGTGCTTTCCCAATGCCTTTAATGGTTCGCAGTTGATCATGATTTGATGGACGCTTGAGGGCGAGAGAAACTAGGACAGGGACTGTCGTAATCTTGTAGATTGGTACCCCTGCGCGCTCTGCAAGGCTCGATCGACGTGAGACGAGCTCGCGATATAGCGCCTGGGATATTGGATCAGAAAGCTCATCAGGTAACTTCGGCTCTTTTGCTTTACTGATGCTTGCTCTGGCACGATCCGTCATCTTTACCCCAAAGAAGGTCTCAGAAGTTATTGGGGTTCCATCCTCTGCCCAAGCATTTAACCTGAGCGGAACAATGCCCTCCAGTTTGCCGGTCGACGACAAGTACTGCTCTGCATGCATCGGCAAAGGCGGAACTGGATCCATTTTATGTCGTTTGTAATTCAGGTAATGATATAACATGTAACCAGCGTAAGCATCGCCGGCCGCATAGTTGATCTGGCCCTTGGAGAGCGGTTTGCTCCAATTACTTGTTCGGACATCGCCCTTGTATAGAGGATGGCCTAACTCGGCCTCCACTATGTTCGCAAGGCTCACAAGCTTGGTTGAGACCAGTTCCGGATTGCTGCTTCCAAACTTTGTGAGACGATACAGATGGCTCAATTCAAATGCGCCTCTTGGTTTCAAGTGGAAGTACTTTCGGAGGCGAGCAAAGTCTGCACTCAAAACTCCAACGCCAACCTTACTAATTCCAGGACTCTCAATAAGCTTGTGAAGAGAAGGTGCAATGATATCGCTGACAGTTTTGCCGGGATGCAAGCCGATGTGAAATAGGGCAATTTTGTCTATCGATGCGACTTGTATAAGGCCAATCCTGTTTTGCAGGTCTGATTTTTTCTGGTCGTTCCATGGCCACTCCATGTCGAATCCAACAATGGATTCATTGAGGAATTGACGTGCAAGAAGCTCAGAGTCTTCTCGCGTTTTACTGTACTGGATCTTCACAGCCTGATTGCCTGGCCCTCTGTACAAGTTGTGGCTCCACCGTATCCTTTTAGCAGGCCTATTTGAATCAGGGTCACCATTGTTGAGTGACTGCTGCCCTTTAGGCTGCTTTGGCAGAACAAGTTTGAATGCGAGTGGCCAGCGGGCGTCCTCGCTCCCTGGTACTGTGGAGTTTGGCTCATCCTTGGTGTCTGTCGTGGTGTGAGCCATCTAGGCCTGACCCTAGACGTTTATATCTCCGTTGATATACAAAACATTCAACGGCCATCCAAAGTGCCGCGAGAGATGACGGATGCTCAAACAAACATGGGGTGTCTCGCGACGCGGAGTTACTGAGCACAGACCAAACCTAAAACACGCTAGTACACCGGAGCACGTGTTTATTTCTTCAACAAAATGCTCACGTAACGGAGGGTCATACTGATGATCACACATGCCTGCAACTAGAATGCGGCTATGGAAGATGTGGGTTGTACCAGAGCCACGATCGCTAGCGGTTAGATTCGAATGGACACATTCGTGAGCCAAACGTCAAACAAAGGTATACCGTAGCGTAGACCCTACGGCGTTTTGAGCATATGGCGGCAATTTAGATCATATGATTGTATATTATTCAGATGGGGAATGTGAGTGGTCTGAAATGATAGGATGAGACTTCGTGGTGACGGTCAAGATGTGAAGTCTGTTGAGGTGTGCTGAGGCAAGGCTCCACATTGACCAGGTTCCGTGAGTTACAGTAGGGATATCTTTGAGACGACAAGAGAAGTATTTGCTATTCGTCAGCCAAGCGCCTCCTTGAATCGTTTCTCAAGGTGACTTTCATGCCATTTCTACAACTATAAGAGTCACGACAATATGATTACGATAGCTTCTGGCATCTCAAAACATCAGCACCCATGACGTGCGTCATGAACCTGGGGGTTTAAAGCCCGGACTTGAGCCGCACTTGTCTTAGGATAAACCCTACTCTCAGGTTCCGCATTAGGCATTGAGAATTGTACGTTGCCAAGACACGGTTTTCAACGTCTCAGGCATCCCCAGTTTCAGACGCCTGGATGCTAAGCCAGGCCTGGAGAAGCTTGGCTATCATGTCACTTGCAGTGTGACAAGCCCTATCAAGCTTACGGCTATTACGTTGTGTGGACGCGTACCTTCAAATGGCAAGCTTATATGCCGATGATTTTGCTTCATTTTGAACGGTACCTCTGTGGGGATATACCATTTTTACACACATCGCTGGTCGATTTTATTCTGTACTATTTTCACTTCTAGATTTTTGTATTACTACTCACATCACTGCCACTATGTATTTCAGGTCATCCTTCTTGGTTGCCGCTCTGGCGTGCATCGCACAAGCACAAAACGGAGGTGGGAATGGAGGAAGAAATGGAGGCGGCAATGGCGGTGGTAATGGTGGTGGTAATGGAGGTGGTAATGGTCGCAATGCCACCAGCCAAGCTGCAACACCCCAAGGCTTCACACCATCCGTCAACACCAAACTCGAGCTTTCCTTCAACTCGACACAGGTCAAAACACCAGGAGAGCTACTTTCCAAAGCCAGTATGTCAATCGCAAAGTCATTGAAACAACCCAAGTTAACCCTCACCCCACAGTGACTGCCAGCGAACCCCAAATAGCTATTGCAGGCCTAGCAAGCAACTTGACTGATACGTATATGTTTGTCATGTTGGATCTCGACGTACCAGCACAACAAGGCAGCACCAACCGCCGAATCCTCCTTCACGCACTGGAAACAGGCTACAAGGCAACACAGAAGAAAGAAGGAGCCGCTACCGTCCTAGAAGCCGCATCAAAAACCAAAGGCCCAGCCGCATATCTTCCACCCGGACCCCCAGCAACCGACACCATGGCCCATCGCTACGTCCAACTTCTATTCAAGGAACCCGCCAAGCTCAATGTTAAAGCGTCGGATTTCGCGAACACCACTGGACGTTTCAATTTTGATATCCAGAAGTTCATGACCGAGAACCAGCTGAGTGCGCCTCTTGCTGGTAACTTCTTCACCGTAGATGGAAGGGCAAATGGCACAACTGGAGGAGGACGAGGCGGATCTGCGACGAGCAGCGGCAGTGGTCCAAGGAGAACCTCACAGCCATTTGAGGGATCTGCTGGGCGACGAGAGATCTCGTGTGGTCTCGCTGGATTGCTTGGTGGGTTGGTGGTGTTGTTGTTATAAAAATGAGCGCGGTGAGGCCATGAACGGGAACATTGCGCTGCGTATGATTGTATCAATTTGATCTCTCATGATTTGCTCCATTGCTCCGTATCTACATTATCATTGACATTGGTGCGGTTGTGAAAAATCGGACTTTGTCAAATCTACAATAGTACGAACTGAAAAAGGCTTATACAACATGGGATGAAGCGTGATGATGTCACCATGCTACCCATACCTTCGTACCGGCGTTTCCCATACACTATCTTCGTTCGCCCACCTGCTTCAATCTCCCAATATGGAGCTCAGTCCCACGGAGTCCGTCAATGTAAACGGCCAACCCATCGCCGATTCAAATTAGGCGTCATTTGTGGAAATTCAAATACTTTTGTTGCCGCACTACTGTACTGCACAGTAGCTTTTATAGCGTCTTCGAGACACTTGTAGTCGAAACGGACATTGCCTCTCTCATAAAATACGACAGTGAGAGAATCGAGAAAGAGATCTCGGATTGGTCCATGTTTTCGAAGTAATTCCCGAGGACTAGATTCATGCGGAGGCTGGGGGTCGGTGAAACAGGAAATGTATAAATGTCCCCATAGTGTGGGATAGAACCGAAGCTCAACCGTTTTGTAGTTTCTTTGAATTTCTTTGATACGAGAAAACATGGTCTTTCAGTCCTCGTACTCAATACCCGCCTTGATCTGGTGGCATAATATGTAAAGTCCGTGAGTATAACAGAACAACCCGCTCTCGGGGTCAGTGACATGTCTGTAGACCTCGTTGCGAAGTTCTCGAGGAATTGTGAGGATAGAAATGTTGCGTGTCTCATGCATGGTGCTTGAATTGAAATTGAGGTGAGCCTTGAGGAAAGAGGATCTGGGGGTAGCGCGACGGAATGCAAGTTTAAGAAGGCGGCGGACAAAGTGGGCGGGCATAATTCTGAGTGGGCTCCTGGATGCGCGGGAGTGGCAGGGTCCTTTCACTGAACGGTGCTGCGGATTCGATTGGATCGCTTGATTTCGTTGATTCGTGCATATGTTCGACTAGCTCATTCGGCATGGCTTGTTTCCGGAATAAGAGCAACAAATTCACTCGCCGTTGTCGGATCATGTATGCATTCAATGAATGTACTTGGTGTTGTTGGATCCTGTGTGTGTATTGCTAGTCCGCCAGGCATCTTTGTGTCGAAGAAAATGAAAGTTTCACGTCGTGTTTTCCATGCCACCTCCAGATCAGCCAGAAGCGCCTGGAGATGTATGAGTTTCGTATTTACCCACCTCCCGTGTAGGTCGCGTCGGATCAAGTCAATGTCTTCTTCATCGCTTAAGAAGAAGCCAATTGTATAGACTGCCCATGTCCCTACAAAACAAGTTGTCCAACCGTGGTCATTATCGAATGCGCGAAGAATTTGAAGTGCTCTCTTCAGTTGCCATGTGTCTTGCGGTACAACTTTGGGGAGTAGGTTCTGATCCAGTTGGACGTTGACTGAGCTGTTGCTGGCTAACTTGAGAAGAAGTGAGATAATGAGTACATGCATGTATCCTGATGCCTCATAATACTGCTGTCGTTGGCTTGGCGGCTCGTTAGTTGTTGATGGATCAATAGGCAGATTGCCTAGCACGCGAGCCTCCCACTCCCTAGCCTCAGAGTGGAGGCGTGCTAATTTTGGGCTGTCGTATAGCTCAGGATGCCGGTATACCTGCTTAGCCTGCACCACTAATCTGAAGAGTGGAAGAGGTAATCCAAGCACCGGGCTATTCAAGCTAGTAGTGCCAGGAAAGATGGGTTTTGCCATTAGTTCCTCAGAGCGCAGCCAGAATGGTAGGTCAAATTTATACAATGGAGTTTGATCAGACCAGAGGCCCATACTTGTGAAGAACATCTGAAAAAGAACACTCTCAAGTGCCAACCTTTCGAAGGGCTGCAATACCAAATGCGGAGTGTCGAAGCAGCGCAAACTGAGGAGACGCATAGCTGCGGAAAGGTGTGGAGGGTTATCATTATATGTACCACGACCTACGCACTGTATACCGTTATTAGCTAAGAAATCCAGGTTATAAGAAACGAAAAAACTTACACCGTGTATATATAGGAGTATAATTGATATTAGGAACCCTTGGGAATTTGCAAGTTGTTGGTTTTTGGACTTGACCAGGACATCCGACAGTCCTTTGATTGACTTTGAATAATATTTTAGTGCCAATGATTGCATACTGGTGTTTGCATCATAGTTATAGAGGTGAGACGCTGCGTTGGCAAGAACAGCGAACCGGACACTTTGGTTATTAGTCCAGAGCGCTCGGATACTTTTCGTCCAGTCATTGAAAAAGGCCGAATGACTCTCTGGCAAGACAACTATGGCGAAGAATTTCTCCATGAAATGGCGCGAGATTAGAACTTCCAGATCACCAAATTGCTTTCCCTGGAAGACATCCTCGGACTGATAACAGATCGGTGCAGGAGTGGTGTTGCTACCGTATCGTGAGTTGGGATGAGTTGCATATCGACGATCAACCATTTGTCCCAGGCTCGGCCACTCGCACGTTCTTCCTGAATTTGAACATCGTGAACATATCGGAGTCTGCTCGTCACATTTCTTCCGCCTCCCCCGGCCTAAAATACGTAGATTAACAACATTGATGCGCTCATGCGATGTAACGAGGAATACTTACACGTCAAGCACCCACTCTTCCCACGTAATTTTTGTCGTTGTGTTTGAACTATCCTGTGTTGTGTTTGAACGCCCATGCGCTGTATCTGAACACTCATGTTGATTGATAGACGTTGAGATCAGCCGCGCTAGAAAAAGCCACTCCCAGCTCTGCTCAAGGCTGCCCGTTACTACACGTACGATCCTGGATGTAATGGAGCCTGGTACTATACGGATGAAAGAAGCAGTACCTAGTCAGGATCAAGTTGACCGTGTGGACGGCTCTTGTTAGTTGAAATGGGTTGAAGAACGATCGATGTTACGGCTCGCGGATCGACGTGCAAGTGCACGGTGCACGCGTGATAAGCTAGCAATGTTCTAGCTTGAACTGGTATGGTTGAGGGGTCGGAAGTGAACAAGCAAGCATGGGCTTATGCCTGATGAGACAGAACCTCATACACCACATACTACTCGATTGAGGTGCTTGTATGGTGGCTTCGCTGAGGTGTGTGCGGCTATTTACAGGACACTGAGGATCCTACTACGGTACATGCTGGGCTCATTTGCGTTGAAAATGCTCCGATACCTACGTGCAGGCACTTATATTCGACACGTAATCCTTTACTATACTCGATCAAAATTCATAACAAGACAAACCGGGCCCGCGGTGAGTCGTTCCTGATCCGGAGTTGGCTGCTGCATTGGTGGTTGTCACCTACCAAACTGCCACCACCTGGGATGATTGGCCAAGCACGCCACCCGGAAAACTTGGGCACACTTACTCGAGTCATGGCCACGCTCAATATAGCACACTCCTTCCATGGTTGTTTACCTTTGGATTCAGCCTGACGTACATCTCGTATGACAAATCAATCAATCCGTGTATGCGCTTAGCGCACCGAGGTGATTAGGTATTGGACCCATACCGCGTTTCTCGCAAGCATTTCACCACACCGGTATCTGTCCTTTGCGCCATTAACTCATCTATGATGTACCGCCAGAATACAAAGTATTGGTTCTACGCCCTGCCTTGCGGGAAGGGCAACTTAGGTTTACCCAATCGTTAGGTGCATCGTGCAAGACTATGCAGCCATCGCATAGATATGCACAAGTCCACCGATAATTTGCGTCACCGCTATTCTCAAGGGTTGCCACAGCTTATCTGATTGTGACGGTCTTGCATACTAGTCTCCAGCGGTGTTTGTGCTTTTTTTTTTCAAGTTGAGGCCGACTTCCTGTCCCAAATTCAGTTTATATTTTCAGTATCGGTGTCATAATAGGCAAATAGATGCCTGATTGTGATTGTGAGATACGTATGCCTTTGATTTGAGAGGCGTGGTATCGGGCATACAAGATTTCAGGGCAAAAGCCTATTGATTGTGCAACTATTTACACCGGTGTTTGCTACCCGCCTTGGCAGCTTCCGGAGGTCCGGTGCATGCTACTGCATTTGGTAGAGTCCATCCTTTGCAATGTTTTTATTCGAAGTAAGTGCTTCGGCGTCCTCGTAGGAGAATGAGGCTATGCCTAATCAGGCATCACTGGCAGCTGGATACCTAGCCGGGTCCACGGACGCCGAGCTGCTACTGAGGGACGACACCATCTCCTTACGCGGTAGATGCATATGCTTGGCAAGCAATCCGAAAGCCTATTAGGCAAGTTGAACGCGGAGGTGTCGCGCCATTCCAACTTGCAAGCGCGAAATTATCCTGGAAGTTCCATTTTTCCGGAGCTTCTTAGGAAGTCCAACAATATTTATTGGTGTCAATACCGATAATCTCAACTTCATAAGACCTAGGTACCTAGTTAATGGTATCTTGACTAAGCAGGCGGGTATCACTAGCATATCAGATCGATCGTCACACGACCTCGGGGCCCCAAGATTCCCGGCATCAGCTGCCAAGGAAAAGCAGTCATCGATCATGCCTACAGCGCAGAACGAGGCAACATCAGATAATGGCTAGCAGCTGAGATATGCCACTTGGCTTGAGAGCTGTGCTGGGTTTTGCATGAGGTGACAATGTCCAGTCCTCGATGACGACAGGAGCACTGAACAATAACCTTGCAGGTACAGCTGCTTGATGTCGGTACTTGTCATGCAGGGGCCAGTTTACCATATGCATGATAACCTGGGTGTATCATGATAGATACCTAGGCAAGTCGCTAGCCGAAGCACACTCAACCTTGGAACTCCGTGACCGCATAGCGTTGACGCATCTTCGTTAGAGGGACGAAGCATGTAACTAGGATCAGAACTGCCAAAAGTGACTAATGGAAAGAGCTCTGGTCTTGCAACAATCATGGGTACGGGTGGGTGAGTCGGACGGTGGAGTCGAGGCACGTACGCCTGGGCCCATGAATGATGAATGCGCGACTTGTTCACTCCAAGCGGCCAAAGTCGCGGACAAAAACGCGCAGCGTTGATTGCAACAGAACCTCAACATCAATTATGCTCCTCTCCGCGGCAATTAAGCTAGTAGTCGAGCCGCTAGACTCTCTCAACAACAACAACGCCAATTCATGTATAATGTTACATGCACTTCCACCCTTTTAGTGAGTCTCAAAGTGTGCATCTCGTTCATACACCCTATTTTCGCTCGATCAAGTTCGGATTCTGTGCACGGCTTCAATCAAGACCTGGTCAAGGTTGAATGCTGCTGAGTAATATGCCAGAGTGCTAACATCAAGCATGCGAGACGAGCAAGGGTACAGCTAAAAGAAGTATAGGTACGAGACATAATAGATTGCGCGGAATGGAGTAGAGTGATACCGCTACCGTGTAGAATGACAAGAACTGGTTCATCAAAACTATCCAGATTTCAAATTTATAGATATGTATTTGATTGAGACTAGGGGTAAAAGGTTCTAGAGATTCCAGAGCAAACCACAATGTTCAATGACCCGCAAAATATATGGAATTGGTGAATTTCTTGTTACACGAATCAAGAGGACAAGCAACGTATATTTTTTTTACAACTTCATATATATTGGTAATAATTGAAGTATATTCCCAAAAAGCGTCAAGTACGCATTCAGTTTTCTATGCTCTATATCGTGCGAAGACCGCTAAACATTCACATCATGACGTGGAATTCTATAGCTTGCTTTGGACAGAGTCTTGGGCTTTGCCGTCTTCGATATAGAGACCCTGTGTTTGTTTCATAGCCTCGACAGCCTCACGTTCGATACGTTTAAGTAATACTTCGTTCGTAGGGATGTCGTGAATCAGGCCGATGACTTGACCTGCGGTCCAGACCTATTTTGACCATCAGTTTCCATTTCAATGAGATATACACACAAGTGCACTTACACCAAAGTCTTTGTCGCCGTTCAAGAAGACTTGACGTCCTCGCTTACCACTAACAAACGGGGCGACTTCCTCGAACTTGCCTGTTTGGCTAGTCTTCTCAATGTCGACGGCCTCTAAAGCAACCTTGTTTGCGAATAGTCGTGAGGTATTCTTCCACCGCCTGAGCACCAGAGTGGTGTCCGTTTCCTGTGCGTCGACAATGGCCTGCTTGATATTGTTGTGTATGGGTGCCTCTACAGTGCACATAAACCTCGTGCCCATGTTGATGCCACATGCACCAAGAGCAAGGGCAGCTGCTAAGCCCTGGCCATCCGCAAAACCTCCGGAGGCAATGAAGGGGACATGGAGCTTCTGCCTTGCCTTGCTTAGCAGAATAAAGTTGGTAATGTCTGTTTCTCCAACATGCCCAGCGCATTCAAAACCGTCGATAGAGAGGAAGTCAACACCAAGTTTGATCGCAGACTGTGCATGTCTGATTGTCGTGCACTTGTGCAGAACAGTTATGCCAGCTGCTTTCAGCAACTTGATGACCGGTCCTGGGCTGTTTCCAGCCGTCTCTACCACCTTAATCTTCTCCTCGATGATGACGCGAGCGTAAGCAGCATAATCCGGTGGGACAAGCGCAGGGAGGAGGGTTAGATTCACGCCGAATGGGTTTTTAGTCATCGTGCGACAACGTCGGATCTCTTTTCGAAGGTCCTCGGGGGTGGGTTGAGTGAGCGCAGTTAACTAAACTCATTGTTAGATGCGTCCAGCAACAACCCATAGAGTCAAGACGTACTATTCCAAGACCCCCTGCGTTACTAACGGCGCTGGCGAGCTCAGCATAGCCAACCCATTGCATTCCCCCCTGAACAACAGGCACTGCTCATTGTTAGTCGGCTACCGGCTGGTGACAGTGCAACTCACCTCTGATGCCGAGGGCACGCGTGAGCTGTGTATTGAACGGCATTGCTGCGTAGCCTTCCGGATAGCTATTGAAGAACTCAAGGACCGTGCAAAAGGACAAAGGACGAGAAGATTGAAGGGATCGTAAGTTAATGTTTGTGGTGTTATTACGCGCATTAGCATGTCGCGGCGGCTGAGACGTCGCTTTCATGTGGGAAAGCCGGATGCCGAGGCATTTCCAAGCAGGCGACCAAACGAGTGTAGAAGGCCGTCAGGTGAACGCGTTTCTACCGAGCTGAATGAATATGATTCGGAGCGACCGAGTCGCTCTTGATGATACGACGGAAAGACTAATGGTCACTTGTGAGCGATGGCAGATGATGGAGCTAGTTGGCAGGCAACACGGAACAAATCTCTTTTGCAGCTCCGGCAGAGAAAATACACCCAAGTCGTTTTCACAAGCCGACAATTCTGCCACCGCTCCCTCACTGACAACGGTTTCGTTTTCTGTCTACCTTTGCTTATTGCTAAGACATGCGCAGGGCTTTAACACTCCGTAAAAAAAAATGCCGGACCTCATGAAACTAGATCTTTCACCTTCAGGTCTAATGGCGCTCACAAACGAAGGAGCTCTTATCAAAACCACCGTCAGAATCCAAAGCCTGACTTATGTCAAAAGATCTATACCATTCAGTATACCCTCTAGGCAAGCTGTTGTGGCTGTTAGCTACGAAAGCTATAAAAGTTCTTTCGTGGATCATCCTATCCGGAGATACTTACTGGTAGCCACTAATTAGCATTCGCCTCAGGCGTTTTATGCAGATTGGTGCTAAGTCCACGATTCTCTATCGTTATTCGTAGTCCTATAAGTTGCATGCCAATCTCACCAAGTGTATATTTCTAAGTAGACAAGATTTCTCTCGATTAGGCAAGTGGTACACGCTTCGCTCCACGTGCAGAAAAGGATGACGTCGTCCCTCAGCAGAAAAGATGTTCTTCCAGCACCTCTCATTTTAGCATACCTAAGTCCTCTTACCATGTTATCTCGCTATGTCGCCAAACTCATAATGGCTCAAAGTGTACTAGCTACAAGTACAGTGTTCGACTATGTTATTGTTGGGGGCGGGCCAGCAGGCCTCGTGATAGCGAATCGGCTTTCTGCCAACCCGAATATCACAGTGGCTGTTATCGAAGCGGGATCCTCGGCGTACAACAATTCAAATGTGACAGCACTTCCCAAATCTATTGTAGAATTCAGCCCTGGTATAGGCACTTCTATAGATTGGGGATATACAAGTGTGCCTCAAAAGTACACATCGGATCGCATGTTGCCATACTATGCTGGTAAAGCGCTGGGAGGCACCACTACGATTAACGGAATGACGTATCTGAGAGCAGAGGCGGCACAGATTGACGCGTGGGAAAAGCTAGGAAATCAAGGCTGGAATTGGGGCGCCATGGAGTCATACTATCTCGCTCAAGAAGCTTTTCAGAGACCAACTAACGAACAGTTGAAAAATGGAGCAACTTATATTGAAAGCTCACATGGTCAACGTGGCGAGCTTAGCGTGGGCTTTACCCCGTATCTTACCGGCCAAGGAGCTTTTGATATAATTTCACAAACCTCAAATGTTCTTGACATTCCGTCGAATGCAGATGCTAATAATGGAGCTATGCGTGGAACTACGGCTTGGCCTGCAATGCTGAATGTTACGGAGAAGATACGCGAAGATGCTGCAAGAGCATTCTACTGGCCCATTGCCAAATCACGACCAAACCTACATATGTTTTTAAACACGACAGCTACACGGATTACATGGGATGCAAAGAGAGTATCGGAGGACGAGATAACTGCTGTAGGTTTGGAGGCCGTCACGGCCAACAATACAACTGAGACTATCCGCGCCATCGGAGAGGTGATTATTGCTGCAGGATCTCTCCGATCGCCCGCAATACTCGAGCAATCTGGTATTGGCAATCCTGCAATTCTCGAGCCTCTTGGTATCAGGACAGTAATACCTTCTTTAAACGTAGGGTTTAATCTCATGGACCAACCGGCAAACGGCATATTTTACTCGTCATCAACGAATTGGACCGGCTATCCTGCTTTTTCCACGTATCTTACAGCTTCAGATCTGTTCCGCGCAGATCTCGAGCAGATTACACAAGAGGTCCGGGCAAATCTAAGCAGTTATGCGGCTACCATTCTCGCAGACTATGTGCATCAAACTATCACTCTTGATGTTCAAGAGCAACTGCTTAAACACCAAGTGGAGCTTATATTCCACCCAAAGAGTACAGTACCTCTCGCAGAAATACTCTGGGTCCCCTATGAAATGGAAATCATTGCGCAGTATTGGAATCTATTACCTCTCTCTCGTGGCTCGATACACATTACTTCTCCAGATCCTACAGTTACTCCAGCTATCAACCCCAATTTCTTTCAGTTCCCAATTGATATGTACGTGCAAGCTGCGACTGCAGTTCGCATTCGCGAGTTCTTTGCCACAGCACCACTATCACAACATGTCACATCTGAAGAGTCACCAGGCTTCAACACAGTACCAAAAGGGGCGACTTGGAGGGATATGGCATGGCAAGCGTGGATTGAAATGGCATATGCGAGTAACTCACATCCCGTGAGTACGTGCGCAATGATGAGCCAAGAATTTGGTGGTGTGGTGGACGTCGAGGGAAAGGTGTATGGGACTAAGAATGTCCGGGTTGTAGATGCAAGCGTGTTTCCGACGCAGATAAGTGGGCATCTAACTGCAAGTGTTTATGCAATCGCTCGCAAGATATCTGACTCTATTTCCTCCAAGCCGTAGGTATTTGTACAAGAAGTACTATTCCTTAATCGAAATTTCTCTGCTCTGATGTCTTCTATCTCGCCTGAAAGTGACCGGAGGCCAAGTTACAATCAATTCAGGTATCTAGTACTTTCAGCTATATTAGCATTGATGCTGAATATTTGGAAAAAGCGGTTTTGTTAGAGTAGTAATCGGTATGAGCAAATTGAAAATGACAAATGTTGAAATACCATGAAATCCGTTTCTGTTAGTGAGCGATGTCTGAACACGATTACACCAACTTAGACCACTTACACAGCATATTTCTTCTCATGTTCGGTGGGACTCACCATTGTCACATCCATTCGTAGGCCATTATCGGTGAAAGTATTTGAGTAGTCACTTGAACCACGTCATTCTTCCAATTCTTCCTAGTTTGAGAGCTTCAGTGCTATAGAACGAGCCTTAAATAATGATAGTACCCAGAGGTCATTAGGGCATAGCCGACAACAGAGTTTACAATCAAAACTTCCTAGCCGCAGGCCAGTTTCTAGTCATTAGGGTAGCCCAAAGCTCTTTTGCAAGATGAATACCGGCCCGATTCCTTATTTTGCATCTCTTAACTGAGTTAGAGTAGTACCTACCTGTTCAGCTACCTTTTTTTTTAGATCCATCTTTACATCAATTCCGACAATATGCGCTTCATCCAGCGACAAAGGAAATTATCCTGTTGGAGTGGTTTTAGCCAGAGTGAAATATATCTTGCCTCAAGTCCTACCCTAGTTGAAATTGATGAATTAAAGGTTGTCTACACCTCGAATTTTAGTAAGCAGTGGGCTGTTCTCCGGGTGGCTGTTTCGATCTGCATCCACCTGGGTACCATCAGCGGAACGTGAGCTGTAATTCTCGGTTAAAGCACAAACTACATAACTAAGCTATTTGTTTCGGCACTTTCAGCGGCGGTGAATGGACCATGATTTGTGCATCATACGTGGAACATTCTACTAGCTGCAGTGAGTCTTGATCCACGCGTCATCTGCTTCGCACGTATATAGAATCGACTTTAGCATCACAATTTATCGCTAAAAATGTAGTGTAACACCAAAATTCTTGCTATGCGCAATCTGTTTGCAGGAAGACGTACCGGAATTTCCTAAGTATAATATCGCGTTTTAATATTGAACTACACTAGAGCTGATGATTGCACGTTGTGGCGTTCGCAGGTCGGTTGTAACCAGGTTCAGAAGTCACGTCTTTGGCTCGGAACGCCAACATTCCGTAGTCATTAGGTCTCCAACTACACATAAGTTTATTTGACTATGATGTTCTGCTCGTCAATAATATATCTAACATGAATTTGGCATCAACATTCTAGTCCTAGTCTACAGATCGACAGCGGGGGCGTCGCCCAAGGGAGTGGTTAGCTACCTGCTTTTCGACTTGACATGAGAGATGTGCCCAAACTAGGTGTTTACAGCCGCTGAAATAGTCGCGTAAAGGAAGTTGAGCCTTGGGTAGACCGCTCAACACTGGTGGAGTAACAAGCTTCGGGGCAATCACACCTCACGTGGTTTAACGTTACCCCTACCATTTACCATGTTAAACGAGAACACCACTACCACCATCACTATCGCCGAATCTAACCCTCATCACTGTAAGATCGATTACCTCGTATGGCGATTCGGGTAGTTGTGTACGTACGTAATAGTAGATTATTGGAGTATACATTAAGGTGGTGGAATATCTCTCAGATTATTCTGATATTTCCCTTCTTACAATATATCTTAATGATTGCCAATATGTACAATTTCCACTTCAGCGCAGTGCTGGCTCTTCTAGCTCCCATCGTCAATGCATTTCCATCTGCGATGTTCGATGCTGCTGTAAATGATCCACATATCCTCACTCGTGCTGAGAAGCTGTCACAGTCACTTGCCTCACGGCAGGCAGGGGCAGATGCAGCAACAGCTCTCTTTGAACCAATACCAATCTTCAATGATTAGAAGCAATACATTAATGTTACTAAGGGAAGTGGCCATGAATATGTGCCGCCAGGATCAGGCGACCTCAGAGGACCTTGCCCGGGCCTAAATGCATTTGCAAATCATAGTATGAGCAAACTTAAAAGCTTAGATATCTGCCCCGCTAACTGGTCTAAAGACTTCCTACCACACAATGGGTATGCTACCGTTACACAGTACATCGAAGCTACCACGAAAGTTGTTGGCATGGGTCCACTTCTGTCCCTGTTCCTATCAGTCTATGGAAGCGCAATTGATGGCGATGTCCTCTCCTGGTCCATGGGTGGCAAGCCTTCCCTCGCGCAGGGTGGCGTAACTGGTGTTCTTGCCAACGGCCTTATCGGATCACATAATAAATACGAGGGCGATGCGTCTCCAACCAGGCCCGATTTGTACCAAAACGGGAACAATTCCAAGAACTGATCGACAAATCACCTGGAGAGGTGACGCTCGATTCACTCACAAAGTTTCGAAGTGATAGGTTCGACACGCAAGTTAATGATAACCCGTATTTTTTCAATGGGCCGTTCTCAGGTGTTCTTGTACAGCCGGCTGCTTACACCTTTATCTATCGTTTCATGGCCTATCACAGTGCGAAACGTCCGGCTGGAACTTTGACTCATGATATTATCCAGTCTTGGTTTGGTATTCAAGGCTTGAGCGGTAAATACACCGCCGTCCAAGGAGCAGAGCGCATTCCCGAGAACCGGGCACGCACTGGTCTTCGAAACTGCATGACGTGTGCTGACAAGATGAACAGTACAGGCGAGCTATTGAATATCCATATGACACTCCACACTTCCTTGCCGATGCCCTCAACGCTGCTGCCTTGCACCCTAAGTTCCTCGGTATTGGAGGGTAGGTTTCTGCCCACTCAACTTCGACCACTTTCATTTTACTTACTTCCTGCGCAGCAATACTGGAATTACCAACTCTTTCACTCCATTTGACATTGCCGATCTCATTGGCGGCATCTTCAACGCTAGCACTCTTCTCCAAGGAAACAATTTCGCCTGTTTTGTCTATCAGGTTGCTGCTCAAGCAAAACCCGATATCCTTGGAGGCTTACTTAATACACTCACAGGCGCGATAGGAAATATAGTTGGAGGTTTGAGCTGTCCCCAGTTGAAGTCGATTGATCAGAAACAGCTTCAAAAATTTCCCGAGTACACAAAAGCTCCAGTGTATAATTAGCTAGGACAGAAAGCATGGTGCTATAGTAGCCTAGTATACCATTACTTGATGAACATAATATGATTTATAAAGTATTACCTTGGCTTTGCAATCCCAGTATTTTATCTAATTTGAATATTGTGGTGTAGTAGGACCGCACATAATCGGGGAGTATTAGGTTAGCTTTGCGGCTCTGCAGGGGTCCGAATAGGATTAAATAGGAAAGATAGGTACCGATACCAACCCGTAATATAGCTACCTAACGTATAATATTCAACTCATCTTACTAACTAAAGGTCAGTACCTACCTCCTACCTCTACATGCATCCTAGTATGCTACAATATTTATGGTTCGAGATATTCAAATTCAGGTTCAGTGCTGTTGTTGGCTTGCGTGAAGGTTCCACGCTTTGCACTAAGGCCTTGGACAAGATAACTTAACTTATTATTTGCAATTTTTAACTTGCATATCACCCTAGGATACTTGACACCCATAATTTGTAGCATGTTTGGTAATTTATCAGTGAAAGAGAATGTAGTTTGAATGTTTGTGATTTCCCCGCATTAGGCAGTTACCTAATTGGGTGCGCGCTACTGCACCTCGCTGTATTCCTTCAGAGAAAACCGTATACTATTCAAGCAAGCAACTTTACTTGCCATAAATTACCCCAAGGATAAATACCCTTGCCACGGGCTTCCTTTGGTTATCGACCATACACAATACAAATGCCGACTCTCTTGACGATACCGCGCGAGCTGCGCGATGATATCTTCGCCTATGTTATTCAGGCACCCCAGAATGAACCACCGCTGCTTAACCAACCATTCGAGGACTTGACACGACATCGGATGATTCCGACAGGCCCACGCCTACGAAGTTGGTGTTCTACTGTCCTCGAGATCCCTGGGAATATTACTGCAAGCGCTACGAATCTCCTTCTCATCAATCGCCAACTCCACATCGAAACTCTAGAGAATCTCAAGCGTCTCAACCCGAAGGAGTACACACTAGACGTCATTGTATTGGACGAAATCCTTCTTCTCCCAACATGGGTCCACGTTCCCGTCCTGGCTACCAGTTTAGAAAAGGTGTGCGCCACCTTCCGCATCTCAGGCGTCTATGACAAAGCAAATGAGAAGGACGTGCACTGTAATTACTCTGAAATCCCCGAGCAAGGCCCGTACAAGAAATTCGGGCGTTACAAAGGATTTCGCAGCGGTTGCGGCGCTGGTCCCGCTATGAGCTGGCAGATCTATAGCATACTGGAGCGATTCATCCAGGTTGGGCCTGTGGTCGATGTACATAGAGGGCAGGAGCATCGTCACATCACGATCAAAACACTCGACATCAATGTTGAGACGCCACCGGACGTTGACCCTAGTCGTTTCGACACACCAAGTGAGGGATGGGAGCGCAATGAAGGGAATCCAGGGACTATTTTGGACCCACAGTTTCTGGCAGATTTCATTGCGATGTATATCGATTGGCTGCTGGTCAACCGGGGCAACGAGTGGGTGTCGTATGGTGCGCTTCTCTTTGAACATGTGGATACTGTTGTGGTTAGGAAAGACGGCGAGATATTGCAGACATTCGATGTGGCAGAGGGTTTGGATGGTGGTGTAGGTCACGATAGAGAGACATTTGAAAAATATAGGACAGAGGCCTGGGAGATACGGAGGGAGAGAGGGTTGAAGATAGTCCAGGGTGGCAATAAGGGCATTATTTGAGAAGTACTGGAATGGATTATATTAACCACCTTGTAGTAAAATAAAGTGACTTGTTTGAGTACATTCTTGTGCTTGTGCCTCGCCTCAAGACGCGACCATCGTGTTTCAAGACCTCATATCACCACTAGCGTTGCACTAGCACCAAAATCGCTTCGTCCATCTGTCAACCTCCATTTCCCCCACCTCATCCCAACCACGCCGCATCACGACAATGGTGCGAGGAAAGCTCATAGTCTTCGAAGGCCTTGACCGCGCAGGCAAATCGACACAATGCCAAATGCTAGTCGAATCGCTCCAGAAAGGTGGAACTCCTGTGCGACACGTGCGATTTCCTGGTACGTGTTTGAGATCTGTAACGGAGAGTAAAGGAAAGCGCTAATGTGAGACTAGATAGGACGACGCCGATAGGGCGAATGATCAATGGTTATCTGAGCGGACAAAGCGAGTCTGAGGATCATGTTATACATCTGTTGTTCTCTGCGAACCGCTGGGAGGCAGCGTGAGTGTTGCGTCTTTCCAAGTTTAGGGTGGTTTGTCTAATGTATGTTATTTGCTGATTGAATGTAGCGCTTCTATTGAAGCGGATATCGCAGCTGGTACAAGTGTCATAGTAGACCGGTATTATTATAGTGGATGCGTCTACTCTGCCGCGAAGAACAACCCTGCAATGTCACTCGAATGGTGTCGGAAACCTGATGTTGGCCTGCCACGTCCTGATATCTGCCTTTTTCTTGATATCTCTGCTGAAGACGCTGAGAAGAGAGGTGGCTATGGAACGGAAAAATATGAGAAGAAGGAGATGCAGGATCGTGTCCGTGAGCTGTTTGAGACACTGATGCAGAGGAAGGAGGGTGAGGATTTCGTGCGGATTGATGCTGGGTCGAGCATCGACGTTGTGCGGAGAAGCATAGTCCAGGAAGTTGATCAGTGCTTCTCCCGCGTTTATATCGAAAACCTACCGCTACGCGTGGTAGAGGAGTGGTGAGAATGTCATCTTAAATTTCGATCTTGCGGTGCCTCTTCGTCTTGGCTCATATCATCCATCCAAGTTTCGTCTAGATCCTCATCATCTTCATCTGCAGTCTGCGCCTCCGTTGCATCTGGTTCGGTTGCGTCATTAGGCTTGCGCTTCCGCTTAGGTTTGAACATGGCTTCAAGCTCTTCTTCTCCATGAATGCGGAGACTAAGCTCTTTCATCATCGTAGACCAGAGTATGGGAGTATGGCATCCCGGGCAAGTGCCTTCGATTGGGACCAAGGCGTCCTCATTTGCACTTTCTGCTAAGAACTTTGCGGATAGGCACGCTATATGAGACGCCGTCCGACAGTATTCAACCGGGCAGACAAGGGCGAGTGATGTCGACGTATCTAACTTATCTCTACATACACCACAGGATAATTGGTGCAATTTTTCGATTATGGCTCTTGCCTTCTCAGCGTAGGGCTTGCAGTCTTCGTATCCGACGGGAATAGCACGTATCACGTCTGGAATAAAGTGTGTATGCAAGTCACTCGTGATATCAGAAGCCGGTTTTGGAAATTCAGCTGGTGTGAGCTGTACTGTGATGCTCCTTCGCAGCTGTGTGGCGATTTTTGCGGTATGTCTCTCCCACTGTGCGAACACATCGGGGGCGAAGAATCGCAAATGCAGCGGCCAACGACTAAAGCTTGCCACACCCAGAAGGTAATGCAGATTCTTTAGCCTGGCTTCAAGTGACATGGGAAGCCTTTTCCTTCTTCCGCCTGGAGATAGATTTTTCTTTCCTTTATGCAGCTCCTCTGCTCTTGCATCGCGCACATCTCTGTTGATGTGACGAGTCGCGTGGGTGTTCTGCCATGCCCATTCGAACTGCAAAGCGGCGAATTTTGACGGAAAGCCCGTGACTATGCACGTCATTTCCCATGGTCGTTTCCCCTGCATGGAGGTCTGCTTCGCGCCGCCCTTGCTGGAGCCATTGTGCTGGCCGAGGCGACGCGCTGGGTTGGGCGTGCTGCCGATGTAGTAGGACTTGCGGTTTTTGGACCGCAGCAGGTAACAGCAGTAGAAGGCTGGAATGGGCCTGCTTCCGAATTTTAAAATTTCCGTCGTGGGCATGGTGACGAGATGAGGTTCGTGAAGTTAGCGGTGGCTACCGAACCGCAGAGGCAACGGGCTTAGGGCTGCTGGGATGCGTGAGATCAAGCGAGCCGTGATTGGCTGTGTGTCAAGCCCAGATCGCGTACCCTTGCTACCGAACCTCAGGTCTGTAGCGATGCGTGATTATTGACACGGCTGGCCGACAATGCAGCAGAAGGATTCTGCGCGGAGCTGGAGGTGAGGAAGGATGACACTGCGGCCCTCCTGGAGGCGTGTTAGCCTGAAACGTGTGGGTATGCTGCTGCGAGCGACTGGCTGTGCGTTTGGCGACATGCATCTGAGAATGGGAAGGTTGTGCGGACTGAGAAGAGGAGCTGAATACGGCTATCTACGCTGGCTATCGCGTTGTTGGCAGATATGGGGCATCGAGCAATGCGGGCGAAGCGTGCGCCAGGGAAAGACATGAGGTGAGGTTTTCAGCCTCGCTGTGGCTAGACTATGATGCTTCTTCTACTACCACCGCATCTCGCGGCACAGTATTCAGGGCAGCCCGGTGCGCTGTGTGGGCTCGGCAACGCTGCACGCAGCCGAGAGCAAACCCTCTTACGGGCAGCTTGCCCCGAGATTGATTTCCCTGGCTCGATGATGCTCTTGCGACGTGGGAACAGTCCCGGTCTAGGCGGTTTGGTGCCGTGCTTAAATGTTCGCTAGGCTAGCGGGAAGGGACAATGCACGAGTCCACCCTGCACTTGCTTGAGCAGTGAGCACTCCGCTTCCCGACTTGCGATTGTCTCCTCTCACTCCACCACACTTCGTCCTGCCACCATTATCCCGGCCCAGCCTCAGCCGGCACCCAGCCACGCCGCCTCTGCAATCTTTGTCCATTCTGCCGACCATCGCCTCTTGCACCAGCATTGCAGGCCGTACCAGACGTCTGGTCCGAGGCAGTCGCCTGCGCTCTGCACCAGGGCTCATGCCGACACATATATTTCCACGATAGCCACCACCACCCACCGAATCCGCTCTCTATCAGAGCACTAGGCTCCCTGGACTCTACATTCGTTCGTTATAACGTTGTTGTCTGCGCCGAATTGGCAATAGCGCCGGGTGCAGCGGCGGAGGTGTCATGGTCGACTTTATGCCCCCGAGCGGGCCATCGACAGGTGCCACAATGACCACCTTTCGAGTTGCTGCAGACAATTCCGCATTGGATGGAGCCGCCTCGGCCTCGAGAGTCAAAATGGGCAGTGTTGCGGCACAACCTGCAAATGGTGTGCAGCCTGGCGGAATCGTCACGATCCCTCTGAGCGCCCGGAAGGCACAGCCGCTAGATCTCGCGACCGTGGAGCGCAGAGGCTATGGGGCGCCGAACAACCAGCCGCCCAAATCAAATCGCATGTTTGGTCTGCAGGAAGCACCCACATATCGACCCACTGCCGAGCAGTTCAAAGACCCTATTCAATACATCCAAAGCATTCGTGAAGAAGCACAGCAATACGGCATTGCCAAAATCGTGCCACCCGACAGCTGGAATCCACAGTTCGCCATTGATACCGAGGTAAGCGCATTTTATCACCACATTTCAGCTTGAGTCACGGGCCTTCAAAACTCCAAAATGCATCTTTTCGAAGGACCGACTAACGTCAGCATAGCGGTTCCACTTTCGCACGCGACGTCAAGAGCTCAACTCTGTTGAAGGAGGTACGTCTCTTTCGCCCATCTCACTCCAGGCACATCATGCTAATCTAAGAAGGCACACGTGCCAACTTGAACTATCTGGACCAGCTTGCCAAGTTTCATAAGCAGACCGGTCACAGTCTTACCCGCTTTCCTAGTGTTGACAAGCGACCACTGGACCTCTACAAGCTCAAGAAGGCTGTGGAGACAAGAGGAGGGTTTGAGCGCGTCTGTAAGCAAAAGAAGTGGGCTGAGATTGGGCGAGATCTTGGCTACAGCGGCAAGATCATGTCCTCGCTCTCTACTTCTCTCAAGAATTCGTACCAAAAATGGCTCCATCCTTACGAAGAATACTTACGCGTAGTCAAACCTGGAGTACAGCAAATGCTCGAGTTCGAGTATGGCGGCCCCTTCACCCCGTCCCCTGCTCCATCTCCTCTAAAGAAGTCAGCGCAAGGCACACCCCATGCAAACAATTCAGATTCCCCTACAGTGAGAGCATCGGTTGCTCTAAATGCGACATTGCATGGTGATGCTGCGCCCACCCCACCTACTGAGCCAGCGCGACCTGCTATTTCCTCTGGCTTCACAGCGGTCAATTCTGGCGGCTTCACAGCAGTCAACGCACAGCAATCGCAAGCCCTCCCTGTACAACCACCAGCACCAAGCTCTTTTGCGACAGCCAACACGCCAAACGGTTTCCATCGTGAGCAAGTTGATTCACGGACAGGTACCCCACTCCGAAATGGTGGTAGCCCAATGCTATCTGCGCATAATACGCCTGACCTGCGGCCAACTGCGGTTGGTTTAACTCCCCTGTCCAATGGCCCAGCTTTCAATCAATTAAAGCGCACGCTCTCCCAGGATGCCGAAGATAGCTTAAATGGCGATGCAGAAGACGCGAACGGGCGACGTAGTAAGCGGCTAAAGAAAGGTAAGCACACTTGTAGCATGCAGCCTCGCTCCGCCTGCCGCCACTGCAAGGATGTGTTTGGTGTGATTTAGGCCGTCAGACGTGTGCTGCGGCTCTCATTGGATTGATCCTCGCTAACAAACAGTTTGCAGATGCGGCGCCCACCGTTGCCGGCTCGCACATGACCCAGCCGCGCCAATCCACGCCAGGTTCGACATTCTACCCTCGAGTTCGTGCAGCCGATGAGCGACCAGGAGACGTAAGTTGTACAGCCCTGAATTATACTTCAACAAACTGATATTTGTAGCGATGCGAAGCTTGTGGTACCGATAGTGACCCAGTAAATATCCTGCTCTGCGACAGTTGCGACGCTGGATACCACGGCTCTTGTCTCGAACCATCTATCAAAGGCGTCCCACCACATGACTGGCATTGTCCACGATGCCTCGTCGGCACAGGCGAGTTTGGCTTTGAGGAAGGCGGCGTATACTCTCTGAAGCAGTTCCAAGAAAAGGCGCACAGCTTCAAACAGGCGCACTTTGCTAACAAGCCATATTTTGATTCAATCACCAATGCACCGAAGCAAGTATCGGAGGAGGACGTCGAAAACGAGTTCTGGCGATCTGTAGGCAATCTCACGGAAACTATCGAAGTCGAGTACGGAGCAGATGTTCATTCAACAACACACGGGAGTGGATTCCCAACGATTGAGAAAAATCCACGAGATCCGTACTCCACCGACCCCTGGAATCTCAACATCCTTCCTTACTCGCCAGATTCACTCTTCCGCCACATCAAGTCAGATATATCAGGCATGACTGTACCATGGCTGTATGTTGGCATGGTGTTTTCCACATTCTGCTGGCATGCCGAGGACCATTACACATACTCTGCAAACTACCAACACTTCGGTGCAACAAAGACTTGGTATGGCATCCCAGCTGAGGACGCAGACAAGTTTGAACAAGCGATGCGTGAGGCCGTGCCGGAGCTATTTGAGTCACAGCCAGACCTTCTCTTCCAACTTGTGACCCTTTTGACTCCAGAGCAACTCAAAAAAGCTGGTGTCAGGGTCTATGCGCTTGATCAGCGCGCCGGAGAGTTCGTCATTACTTTCCCTCAAGCCTATCATGCCGGATTCAACCATGGGTTCAATATGAATGAGGCTGTCAACTTTGCGCCATCTGATTGGGAACCCTTTGGCAAAGAGGGTGTTCAACGTCTGCAAGATTATCGACGTCAACCATGCTTCTCGCATGACGAATTACTCCTGGCGGCTGCTTCGCGTAAAGACACCACAATCAAGACAGCAAAATGGCTTGGCCCTGCGTTAGAGAGAACCCGCGATCGAGAATTTAACGTACGAAGCACTTTCCTCGAGAAACACAAAACTGCCAAAGAACACCGTTGCAAGATAGATGGCACCGGTGACTCCGAATCAAAGTGTGAAATAGATTTCGTCGTTGATGATACGGACACGCACGAAGATGAGCTTATTTGTGCGTTCTGCAAAGCATATAGCTACTTGTCTCGCTTTTACTGCCGTACCACGAAGAAGGTTTTGTGCCTGCAGCATGCTGGATGGTTCGAGTGCTGCCCCGGTAGCCGCGAGGCCGATCGTTACTCCGGAGCACGAAGTGAGCACTTGCTCATATATCGTATGCCAAATGACGCCCTTGATTCGATTGTCCAGAAAATTGTAGACAAAGCAGGCTTGCCAGAAGCTTGGGAACAGAGGATGGAATCCCTCATGGCTGCCGGACCCCAACCGCAGCTCAAGTCTTTACGTACACTTCTTACCGATGGAGAGAAAATTGACTGGGTTCTTCCAGGACTGGCTGATCTGAAAGACTTCGTGGAGAAATGCCAAGAAGTCTCCGATAATGCTGTAAACTTCATCACCCGAAAACAGCAAAATCGCCGTAAGCATGAGCGAACATGGAAGGGTAGAGGTACGGCTGGCAAAACAGCAGCGGCAGCAGCGGCAGCGGCAGCGGCAGCGGAAGCAGACGAGAAAGAGCGAGAATATCGCAGTGTAGACAAGATCCAGAAACTCCTCATCCAAGCGAAGGAACTAGGATTTGACTGTCCTGAAATCGCATCTCTACGCGAAAGGGCTGAGAGCATTACGGAGTTCCAAGAAAAAGTGCGTTTGACTCTGCGCGACCAACCGGGCCACCAAAGTATGACTCGACTTGATGAGCTCTTGGAGGAAGGCAAGGGCTTTAATGTCGACATTCCGGAGCTAGAGAAGCTCGATACAGTCGTACAGCAGTTGAAATGGCTCCAGGAATGTGATGATTTTAACTACAACAAATCGGTCACAAGCTTGCAAGAAGTGAACGACCTACTTGCACGTGGTGCCGAGCTAAATATACCAGAGAGGCATCCCACGGTCGATATTCTTCGGAGTAAGAAAGAGCAGGGCGAGTTTTGGGAAACCAAGGCGAAAGAGCTCATGGCGGTAGAGAACGTTCATTACCAGCAACTCGACGCCCTGTCTAAGCAAGCTGCGAGCTTGCCCGTCACGCCTGAAACCCGTGCCGCGGTGGATGCTATCTTGAAGAAGCAGCGGGATGCGCAAGAGCTAATCATGTCGCTCTACGAGCGGAGCAAGCATCCAGAATTCTCTCAGCGACCTAAATATATGGAGGTCCGGAACGCTATGGAAGCTTTGAGCGCCCTCAATAGCAAACCGCCAGGTACGATCGACCTTGAAAAAGAACAGAAGCGTCACGAGGACTGGATGCGAACGGGCAAGAAACTCTTCGGCAAGGCCAATGCTCCACTTCATATACTTCACGCGCATATGAAGCAGGTCGATGAGCGAAATCGGTCGTGCTTCGATTTATCGGACCAGCCGCGCATGCCCGTAGAGCCTGCCTCCCGCGAGCAGAGCCCTGCAGATGAAGATAATGTGGATGGGTCAGGCTCAAGTCGTGACGTCTTCTGCATTTGCCGCAAGCCTGAGGCAGGTATGATGATAGAGTGTGAGCTCTGCCACGAATGGTGAGTTCCTTGATGCTGATGGTAATACCATGCGCTAACTTTGACTAGGTACCATGGCAAATGTTTGAAAATTGCGCGCGGCAAGGTCAAAGAAGATGACAAGTATACGTGCCCCATCTGCGACTACAGAGTCAAGATTCCTCGCGATGCCACCCGCCCCAAACTGGAAGATCTACAAACGTGGCAGGATATGCAGCAGAACTTGCCGTTCCAACCTGAAGAAGAAGAGACGCTAGAGTCGCTCATCGATCACGGCACGAAATTTCGTGATTATGTGGCGCAATATATCAATCCTATGATGTCTAGCCCTGATGAGCTTACTACCCAACGTTTCTACTTGCGAAAGCTTGAGGGTGCAGAGATTCTCTTGTCAAATGAGATTAATTTCTTCCGACAGGAGTTGCACAAGTGGGCCCCCGTTGCTCCAACACCGCCACCAATACTCCAGGTTTCTCTCTCCACGCGCAAACCACGTCCGACCAAGCAGCAGAAGCTCATGACCCAACTGGGTATCACAAACCCCAACGACTTGCCACAACATTTGAGGACCAAGTCACACCAATTCGTCAAGGGCAAGCCAGCAGACCCCGCCAAACCCCAGCTTCAGCCTGCTCCTGAACAGTCGCATACTCCACCCGGCGAGCCTCGCCGTAGCGGTGGTCTCAACGATAACATCGAATACTTCAACCCCTTGCCAACCTCTAATTATAACAACTCCCCGACGTTCGCCACCACTGCTCCGCTAAGCTTTGGGAGCGGTCCCGCAATCGCGCCTATTGACCCAGGGCTTTTTGAGACATCTGGTCCAGCACCACCCATTCCCATGCATGAACCGCATAGCCCCATGCACGACCCATTCAAAAGCTCGGGTAGCGGCCAGGAGATGTTTGGTGAGGCCATGGACATGGGTGGCGGCCAGGCGGAGGAAGCCCTGGCTGCTACCGAAGGGAACAGCTATATGGACTAGTAGTTCCGCATGGTCGGCCTCTTGGAACGACATGCTCAGCGGTCTATATTCATTGAGACGATTAATTCTGCAACGACATACGATAGCACGGCGGTGCAGCTCTCTCGGCGACAATGAATATTGAAGAGCACCATCAGTTATCTAGGCAACGGCGTTAATCTTTCTCTTTAGCGCATCCGTGTGCATATCACATTTTCTTTAATTGCATTTTTCTTGCATATTACGGATGGAGTAATCAAGATAGTGAGGCTGGAGGAAGGCTCTGCGTCATGCTGGGGCCTTACGGAAGCCGTTGTTGCTACATTATAGTGGGTGTTCCTGGTGCTGCGGCGTGTGCAAGGTTAAAATACCCGGCATGTGGCACGTGGCAATGCCAGTTTTGTTTTCGATAGGTCAGAAATGTATGGTTCTAATGTGTTTCAATCCGTCCACTTTTATGTTGCGTGAGGTGAAGCATGTGGTGGTGTGCCAGAGTGCGGAGCTGGTCCAATGGGGCAGCGGGCTTGGCAACATGTTGAAAAAGATGAACTACGCAAGCCCGAGCGACGACTTTGGACGACACCTCACAATGCTGCCGAGTCGAGGGCTGCGGCCCGCCCAATTCCTTCCGCTAAATCCACGACAATCAACCATACTCCGCTCAAGTGCGTCGAGGAAGGTGCGCATAGCCAAGCTCTACATTGCTCGCTGATCCCATTTCCGTCACTATTCCGCATGCCGCAAGCTAAAATGTTGTCTACTACTGACACGCTCGTATGTAGTTTTCGTCGCTCCCTCGGAAAGCCGGCCTGCCCACATCGTCGTGTCGAGCACACCCGCTACAGTCGGCCGGGTGGAGGACAGGCGTGATTGGAAGGCCGGCCATTGGCCAGTCTGCATCGTCTGTCCGCTATGGATCTTGGTATGCTCCCTGGAGCTGGGGCAAGTCTAGCACACCCGCTGGCGATAGCGCCGTATCAGAATTCGCAAAGGACACCACCGCCAGTTCGACCGAGCCCGTTGTCACGTCGGCTACGCCAGAGCTTGCGCCCGCAGGTATTGACAAAGCTCCTGTAGTGAACAGCCCCGCGGAAACAACAGACACATTCCTCAACCAGCTTGATCAAGCGACAATTGACGACCTCCTCCAAATCGATCCTGCCAGCGGCTATATTGACCCCACTGCCCTCATCGATCATGTGGGTCAGTTGAGAGAGCTGGGGCTAGAGTACGGCTGGGGAATGACATCGTTTATAGAAAGAATGTTAGAGCTGGTCTATCTCAATACCGGCATGGGCTGGACAGGTTCGATCATGGCAGCAGCTGTTGGAGTCCGCCTTCTCACCTTCCTTTTCCAAACCATCAGCTCGGACAAGGCGGCGGGGCTGGCAGCATTGAAGCCAATCACAGCGCCTTTACAAGCAAAAATAGATGAAGCCACTGCACGGGGGGATACTCACCAAGTCCAGCTTCTCAAGATGCAACTAGGTTATATCATGAAGCCTCACATGGGAGGCATGTTTTCCATGGGAGGCTTGATGTTTGTACAGGCCTGGGTTGGTTTCTGTGCCTTTAGGTTATTCCGAGCAATGGCTGAACTACCTGTTCCTGGCCTGGCACAGGATGGCTACTTGTGGTTTACCGATCTCACTGCCAGAGACCCTTACTTCATCATTCCAGCAACGACCACGGGCATCTTCTTTTTTATTATGAAGGTATGATAATATACAGGCGCTAGGTGGATGATTTCCAGCTAACACGTCGCATAGAACGGTGGCGAAACCGGTATTGCAACCGAAGTCGGCAGCCAGGCCAGTTTTCGTAAGAAGCTAGCGATAGCCATGTCCGTCATGTTGGGCGGGATTACTGCATTTCAAGCTTCTGTCCTTCAATTATACTTCCTTGTCTCCAGTGTCCTTGGTGCTGGGACAAGCTGGCTTCTGCGTCAAAACGAGTTTCGGCGCATGATCAGAATCCGTCCGATACCCAGCCCGGAAAGCAACGAGCTGTACTCAAAAGTTGTAAAGGGCGAACTCACGCTCAAGCAAATCAAGGGCAAAGATGGCAAAGTGCGGTACCAGGCACCACGCGCGGCGGCCAAGCCAACAAATCGCCGCAACAACACGACGCTGTCAGGTCTCAATATTAAAAGTGGGACGTATATCCCTCCCCACCTCAAGCTAGAAAGACCGGCGATAGATAGCAAGCGACCGGACCGTGACACGGATTTTGAAGAAGGGCCCAAAGGCGGTTTGAGGTCGAGGTTGGACTACTACAGGCGGAACTACAGACTTGCGTTCGTGCAGAGGCGGATGTCAGACAGTATGGAAAATATGGCAAGGAGGGCAGGATTTGCTGGGCCGAAGACGAGTCCAGAGCAAGAGAAGAAGAAGGCGGCGGCAGATCGATACGAGGCTGAACGAAGGAGGAGATTTGAGAACCGCAAGTAGAAAGATACGAACGCAGATGTACGATAAGCCAGAACCGTCGATGGAGGAAAATCCGATTCTGTGTCGGATAGTATGTATGTACCACTTGCTGTAACAACCAACATCCACGCCATATGCTCCTCCACCCCTCTCACTCCAGCGCCGTATACATGTCCATCTCCTCCCCACTCCTCCGCCTCCTCTCCACACGATCAGGCCGCACCTCAACCCCCGGCCCAGCCCTACGCGCCCGATGGACAGGGAAAATCTGTTCCTATCAGCGCGCCGTGCGTGTCTTTGTCCGGCGTGCACACCCACCTTGGTGCCTGACCAGCCAAGCCGGAACGCGACTTCGTTGGCGACCAATTCGCCCAGCCCCAGCATGAGCCCGTTGACAAAGGGTAGAAGCAAGTTTATGCCTGCGCCGCGGAGGAGGCCCCAGAGGGTCGGCGGTTTGTAGAGGACGAGGGGCGTGGACGAGGACGAGGGGGAGGAGGAGGCGTTGGGGTCGTAGTTTTCCGAGTCGGAGGGGATGGTTAGGCTCGAGGAGGCGAGGGGGGGTGCGTCGTCGGCCATTTTGGGGGGCGGTGGTGGTGATGGTGGTGGTGGTGGTGGTTGAGGACGGGGCGTGTGAGTAGCTGTGCGTGGGCGGAAGGGCCCGCGCTTGGCGATTGGGGGTGTGGAGCCCGGAGGCGAATTGTCGTAGGTGCCTGAAGTAAAGGGGAGGTAAAGGTGAGTGATTGGGACGAGAACAATTATAACGAGCTTGGTGCCGGCATTGGTGGCTCACCCGATTGGGTGCCTGGCACGCAATCGCATTGCTGAGGCGAGGCGGTCGTCGACGTCAGCCACGGCCGCCTCTTCTGGGTACCCAGACGCCCCGCCACCAGAGCCCCGAACACTTTCTCGCTGCTGCCTCCACCCCAGCCAACCTTCACTCGGGCCGCCTGCATCTCTGTCCCGACATGTCCCAAGGCGCCGACGGCCGCGACGGGCTGATTGCACAGCTGGCAAACTTGACGGGCCTGGATCCTGCCACGGTAGGGTGGAAGCACATGGAAGCACATGGCGAAGCTGCTAACTCCAGACACAGGCCGAAGGCTACTTGAACGCGTCCAACGGCGACCTGACCCTTGCCGCCTCGCTCTACTTTGACGAGCACCAGGAGCAGCAGCAGGAGCAACAAGGCCAGCAACACCACGACGACGCCGCCGATATGGCTGGCGACGACGACAGCAGCAACCAGAGCGCACACACGGCCCGGCCTGCACGGCCGGCTGCCGGGGGTGGGCGCACACTCGACGGCTCTCATGTCCCCTCTGCCTCTTCTGCATCCTCGTCCTCTGCACAACCACCGTCCAGCAGCAGACAAGGGCCCCGGCGCGGTCTGCGCACGCTCAAGGACCTGCAGGGCTCGGGCAGCGGCAGCGGACACGGCCACAACGACGGCGACCACGAATCGGCCGACTCGCAGGAGGACGAAAGCCAGGACTTCTTTGCCGGCGGCGAGAAGTCGGGCCTGGCGGTGCAGAACCCAGGTGCGGCGAACCCTCGCGACCAGATCAACAATATCCTGAAGCGGGCGCGCCAGTAGGTCTGCACCACATTGGCCCGTACCACAGCTAACCGCAGCACAGAAACGTCCCCCGGCCCGGCGGCGACCAAGACGAGCAGCCCCGCTCGCACTTCCGCGGTGCTGGCACGACGCTGGGCGGCGACGACGCGCCCTCTCGCACCATCCCCGACCCCAATGCTGCCGCCGGTGCCCCTGCCCATCTTGAGCGCGCCAACCGCGAGCTGCATCTGTGGAGGGATGGCTTCTCTGTTGACGACGGCCCTCTGTTTCGCTACGACGACCCGGCCAACGCCCGCACCCTCGAGCTGATCAACACCGGCCACGCACCGCTGCACATTCTCAATGTCGAGCACGGCCAGGAGGTCGACGTCGAGGTGCACCCCCACAAAGACGAAGACTACAAGCAGCCCAAGAAGAAATACGCGCCCTTCTCCGGCTCGGGCCAGCGCCTCGGCAGCCCCACGCCCGCTGCGTCGTCCTCCTCGACTGCTCCTCCCCCTCCATCATCAACTGCGCCCTCTACCACCACCCCCGAAGTGACCATCGACGATTCCGTCCCGGTCGTCACGCTGCAGATCCGTCTCGGCGACGGCACGCGTCTGCAGTCGCGCTTCAACACCACGCATACCGTTGGCCAAGTCTACGACTTTGTGAACCGCGCGAGCCCTGCCAGCCAGACGCGCGAGTATGCGCTCATGACGACGTTTCCGTCAAAGGAGCTGACGGACAAGGCGCAGGTGTTGGGCGACATGGCTGAGTTCAAGCGGGGGGGAGTTGTAGTGCAGAAGTGGAAGTAGGTTGCAGTAGACAGCAGCAGTAGATACCACAAAGCCTGCACCTTGCCGCAAGCACCTGAGCAAGAAAAAAAAACATACTAGGCTTCCCGTCTGGGATCGCCCCTGCACGCATTGCCTTCTGGAATTCTTCTGATGTTGGCCGTGTTGCAATGTCGTTCGGTCGTGGGCCTACCCGTCACCCGTCAAACCGGTACAACGCATGTCATGGCAGATGGCAAGTGTGCAGGGGCAAGTGCATGAAGTGTGTTGCGTTGAATGATTGCTTGGTATTGTGCTTGGATTGAGGCTTGCCGTAATTTTGTATGTTGACATGTTGCCATGTTGACATCCGATTGATTAGGCCACCGGTGCATTGCGAGTAAGAGACGACCCGTCGTTGCAATAGACTCCGCCAACAAACGCCACGGCTCACTGCACCACACAAAAATAATGCAAGCAGCTATCTAGGTACCTAATCAAGCCATGTTTTCAAAACTCGGCCCATCCCTGCCCCAAAAAACCTGCAAATCACCCCTCCCTCCACCACCACATGCACCTGCCTCTCTCTCGCACACCGTGTCCCACCGCCAATCTCTTTCCACAAATTTGCGCCCGTCCTCATCAACCCGCCTCAACGTCATTCCACCAACCCGGCGCCCTTCCTTCTTGGAGATCTCTATTTCCTACAAGCCAGGCCCGAGCGCCACCCAGCTGCGATACCCGCACTGGTGAGACGGTGCGGAAACGTCGCGAGCCACTCACCGCCCTGTACGCCCGTTGCATGCTCCACCCGTACACATGTAAGTGGTGGCAGCCGGGCGTGCAACGCGTCAGCCTGCGGGCGGAGAAAGGGCTTGGGAGGTTAGATGGGCGAGTTTGAGATTGGACCGGGGGGGGGGGGGGGGGGGGGGGGGGGGTGGGGGGGGGGGAGGGGGGGGGGGGGGGGGGGGGGGGGGGGGGGGGGGGGGGGGGGGGGGGGGGGGGGGGGGGGGGGGGGGGGGGGGGGGAGGCAGGTTGTGTCGGGGGAAGATCTGGTGTGTTGAAGCTGGTGATTTTTTTTGGGGTCCGGGTCTGTTCATCTTTGCTTTGTAGCTTTCCTCTTTCTTTCCTTGTCCCTTTCCTTTCTCTTTGGATCTTTTGGCTGCTGGTTGATAGAGCTTGCTGGGTGGCACCCTTTTTGCTCAGTTGTTGTGTCTGGTCATATTCGACGGCCGCGCCACAGAGTTGGTGGACGGTTCTTTGGCATTGCGCGCTCACCTCCTGTCGATTTTTCTTCTGGCTTCGCTGTCTACCATTTACATCGTCGTCGCCAATCCCTACCCCCGCGTTTACGCCACCCCCGCAAGCGATGCAGCTATCTCGTTCCCGGTAACCACGACCATATTAGCGGCGCTGCGATACGAATACGAACGAAGAGCCTCACAAAATCGCTAACCATGCTCGTCCGATCACCCCGCCGATTCTTCATCGTTTCGTTTATTTCCTTTGTTTTTGTCTTTTTCATTCTACAACAGAGTCCCTGGGCCCAAAGCAATGTGTATGAACAGCTTCCGCTTTTTATATCGGGGGCTCGCCCAAACTTGACGTCGGTCACCGGCACCAATGGCGAAAAGTTGCAGGCCAATTTACAGAATGCCTGGCAGCATGCTATTCCTGTGGCGAGCCAGAGCCCCGCGAGGGGGAAGATGGCTACGGTTGGGGCTGGGGGGTCGAGGCCGACGGGTGTCAATCCGCCGTGGGTAACGGCGCCGTCGAGGACGAATACGATTGCCGCGCCGACGTCAATACCATCGGATTTGAAATCGTATGTGAAGGGAATGTTGAAGTGGCCGAGACCAAGTTGGGAGGGACATTGGCCGCCGTTCAGTGACTATATCGATAAGGCGTATGATCCAAATCGGTGGGAGTATTTTAACATGTGAGTTGCTATCCGGGTTGTGGGACTAACAACACGCTGACAGAAACAGGGACTACCGTGTCTACGAGGCTGGACACGACAAGCTAAAAGAAGAAGTTGCAACCGACCCGGTAGTGTATAAACCGTTTCCAACTTATAATACACCGGACTGGAAAAAGAGGTGGCACGGTGAACATGTGGCTTGCATGGGGCCAAGGAATATTCCGTTGAATGAAAGCACAGATGATGAGGTGCAGGCATATCGCGGAGTTCCGGCTAGCTTCCCACCAGTGTATGCGGGCGGCTACGACGTTATTGGGCTGGATGACGACGTGTGTTTTGATCGGTATTCGCGATATGGGCCCTATGGATACGGCGATGACGAATTCCCAGAGGATGTCAGTCATTGGAAAGCGCCGCGAACCGTGCCAGCATGGAATGAGGTCCGATGGGGCGAACTCCAAGCCGATTGTCTCGAGCGCAACAAGAACCGCTTCCGCTCAGCCGCGCGATCCCCAACTGTCAAAATACCGAGCACGGTGCTACCTAAACCCCAGGTTGCGTCGTCCGCTTTTGCCGTCCCCGTGGATACGAGCAGGAGTAATCTCGAAAATCGAGAAACCGAAGAACGTAAATACCATCATCGTACTGCGGTGCTGATTCGCGCATGGACGGGCTATCATTACGAGGAAAATGATATTACTGCGATTCGTGCGATGATTTCGGAGCTTTCGCTGCAGTCCGGTGGAGAATATCAGGTCTTTTTATATGTACACGTCAAGGACCGCGACTTGCCAATCTTCGACGACCAGGCCACATACGACAAAGTATTGCGGGAAAATGTACCGGAAGAGCTACGTGATATTGCCATTCTATGGTCAGAATCCATCTTTCCAATGTGGTATCCTAAAGTCATGGACTGGCAGGTGTACTGGCAGCAGTTTATGTGTCTGCAGTTTTTCAGCATTACACACCCTGAATTCGACTATATCTGGAACTGGGAAACTGACGCCAGATACACGGGACATCACTACCATTTCTTTGAAAAGATTAGCGAATTTGCAGATAGACAGCCTAGGAAGCTGCTCTGGGAACGCAATAAGCGATACTATCTTCCGAGTGTTCATGGAGACTATCAATCCTTCATCGAACAGACGCACAAAGACGTGCTGAACGCATCGGCTAATTCTCTCATCCCACCACCAGTATGGGGGCCCCGACCATTCGCAAGAGCAGACCCACCCCAAAAGCCCCTCGGCCCAACTCCCCCAACACCCATGGAAGACGATAATTTCGAATGGGGCGTCAACGAGCCCACCGACTTCATAACACTCCTCCCAATGTGGGACCCCCGCAACACAACCTGGTCCTACAAAGACAAAATCTGGAACTACCTCCCCGGCGTCCGCCCCATCTTCACACCCTCGGACGGCGCAGCCGACTGGTTCACGCACCCCGACTTCGTCCACATCGACCGCCGCGTCTTCATCAACACCGTCGTACGCTTCAGCAAGCGCATGCTGCAAGCCATGCACGAAGAAAACCTCGTCGGCCGCTCCATGCAGGCCGAAATGTGGCCCTCCACTATCGCCCTCCAACACGGCCTCAAAGCCGTCTACGCCCCGCACCCCATCTTCAATGACCGCCACTGGCCCCCCGCCTACTCCGCTGCCATCTTCGACGCTGCGTCTTCCGTCAACGAGACCGATGGTGCGCCGCTGGTGCATCGTCAGGGCGCGTGGACAGAGGAAGCGGATTCTCCGTATAATCATGACCGCGAGTATAATTTCCAGGGCTGGAGCTGGTACTATGCGAGTCGCTTTCCACGTAACTTGTATCGAAGATGGTTGGGCTGGCGCATTGTTAAGCAGGAGTGGGGGCAGGAGGAACGCCTTGTTGGGGGGATTGGGCAGGACGGGGTTGGGGAGAGGGAGCGCATGTGTATGCCGGGGATTCTGTTGCATCCGGTCAAGAGGATGGTGAAGGATGCGGCGAAGCCTTGAGGAAATGAAACGGGCATGTTATTTATGATACTAATTTTTTTTTTTTTCCTTTTCTCTTCTTTTGCATAGACACTGTGTGTTGTAGGGTTTGCATTGGGTGTTTTGGGGCATGGGTGGCGTTGAGCTCTGTCTGAGCTGGTTTTGACATGTAGAATACCCGATTGGGATTGCTGAGGTTGAATATACCTTTTATGCAGGCCTTGGGCATGGGTGGTGAAGGTGATGCGAAGGTGCTTGTACACTGAAAGGGGTAGAGTCAGTTGTGGTACGGGTACGTTGGAGTTAGGTGAAAGAGTCATATATGGTACGCAGGAGTCATGTTAAAAGATTATAAGAACGCTTGCTAACATATTCCACTTTGCAACGGCCTCCTTCTCATCAGCAGTTTCCTCAACTTGTCTTCACCAAACCGCACCAGCCCCTATCCGAACTACAAAACGACCTGAACTCCACCATGCGCGAAGATACGCCTTTCCCTTTGCTTGACTTGCCTGCCGAGCTTCAGCACATGGTTTCCCGTTGCTTGATCGAGGACAGCTTAGCCAAGGGCACTATAGAAGACATACTTATGCTCTTCCACTCCTGTCGCACGATTCGCAACCACATGGACGCACTCTACATGCGGCGGATCCGCCCCCTCTTACGAGCAAGCAGAGAGTGGAAAAGAGTGAACCCCCATTATCCAATCCGCTTCTACATGAACCTAGTTGCCCGAGCAGAAGGCGCCAAAGAAAAGCTCTCCATCATTTTACCAACGCACTACCACTCGTCTTCATACGTCCCCGCCGGATCCAATCCAACCGTCTTGAATGCCGATCCAATCTACTTGAACGTGGCTAAAAGCCTCGGTCCGGTTCTTGAAAACCCGTGGTCGGTCGTGACGCTGGGGCTGGCCGGCACCGTGCAGCCCGCCACGAAGCCGACGACCACCGCGCGCATATACAAGACCCTCTTCGATACCCTGTTGCATCCGCGGTCCCATGCGCGTGCCGTCCCCATCAGGAGAATCGACCGGCTTATCCTCGTGCACGGAAACGCAGGCTGCTTCTCGCTGCCCAGGTTGACCCATAGGACGTTGCGTGCGCTGTGTGACGAGTACATTCCCATTTTGAATGCGCGGAGCGTCGCCGAAGTAAAAGTGGGCTACGTTGCGAGGGCCGCTGATGGCGCGGATGGCTGGCAGGTGGTTGTTGACTTTGTGCCGGGCTTAGACCGCGCTGATGGTGCTGCGTTGAGGTTGAAGGGACTGGTGGCAATGCAAAAGGCGGCTGATAGGCCGTTGCGCACTTTGGATTGTATAGCTGAGCGATATGATGAGGATGAGGAGGGTGAGGACTCTGATGCGTCGGTTACGGACAGTGCGGAATATAACTCTAGTGACTCCGGGGATTACGGGGATGGGCATGGTCATGGAGGTGGACACCATGGAGATGACTATCATCATGGGGATGATCATCATTATGGAGGTGGATATCATCATGGAGATAGCCATCATTATGGAGGTGACTATCATCACGGAGATGGATGTCATCATCACGAAGACGACCATGCTCATTCGCACTCGTATAGTAGCGAGAGTTCAGAGTCAGACAGTAGTGACAGTTCGGATTATAGTGATGAGAGTTATCATGATAGGTACCATGGGCGGGGGGATCGAATTTCACTTTTCTTTTGAATTTATGATGACTGACCTCAACGTCGCTACGAGGATTACCCTCGTTGTTTTCTGCATCATGATCAAGAGAGTAGGGGCGATATCTATCAGACACATTGGACGAGGATTCGGTGGGAGATTAGGAAACGTCAGCCCAACTAGTCACTGTAAAGGCATAAATGAACTGTGGGCCTTTATACGCTTTGATGTCGGGACCAAGGGCAGACTGGAAATGGAAGCAAAGAACGATAGTGATTGGTTGCAATTGGACAGTACAACAGGTCGGTTGCAGAGTTTCGGTCAGTATATTTTACAGCATACAGGTAGAAGAAGTTCATGAAAATCCTGAAAACTCCTTTCTCGGTCGTTGTACTTCGTTCAAGAACACTCGTTGGGTCTGGTTTCACTCTTGCCTAGGCAATAGCAATACAGACATTTTTGGATGCATGAATAGATTCGTTTTCAAGATTATAGAAGAGTAATAAATTTCATTCATCAAGAAAAATGACGGATTTCCATATCGTGTCACAACACAAAGCAGCTACTGATTTCGAGCTTGATTTGGCTTAGCCACGCCCTGAGCCCTATGAGCCCTCCAGCAACGACCACCACACGCCCCCATACACAATGTATGCCGCCCCTCCTACGCGCCACCACCCCATGCCTCCTCCATAAACCACATCTCCCCCCGCGCACCACGCTCACCCACCATGCCCACCCCACCCCCAGACTTCCCAACCCACACCTTCCCTACCGCGTCATCCTTCTCCGCCTTCCTCGACCGCAACCACACCACCCTCCCCGGCATCCACCTCCAGCTCGCCAAAAAGGCCTCGGGCATCCCCTCCCTCACCGCCGCCGAAGCCGTCGAAGTGGCCCTCTGCTACGGCTGGATCGACGGGCGCGCCACCGGCATTGACGACAAATGGTGGAGCGTGCGCTACACGCCGCGCCGCGCGAAGAGCATGTGGTCGCAGAAGAACGTCGGCACGGTTGCAAGGCTGGTTGAGGATGGGCGCATGCGGCCTGCGGGGCTGCGGGCGGTGGAGGCGGCCAAGGCGGATGGGCGGTGGGAGCGCGCGTATGCGGGGCCGGCGACGATGGGGGTGCCCGAGGACTTGAAGGCCGCGTTGAAGGAGGATAGTGTCGCCGAGGCGTTTTTTGACGCGCTGGGGAAGGCGGAGAGGTTTGGCGTGTTGATGCAGTTGGTGACGGTGGCGGAGAGGAATCGGGAGAGGAAGATTGAGGCTGTGGTGCGGATGTTGGCGGGCGGGAGGGTGGTGGGTGCGAAGGGGGAGAAGGTGGGGAAGAGTGCTGGGGTGAAGAGAGTTGGTGTGAAGAAGGGGTCGGTGGGTAAAAGGGTGAAGACTGTTAGAGGTGTGCCGCCGCGAATTAAGAAGGAAGACGATGGTGGTAGCGAGAAGCCTGTTCGCCCTAGACGTGAGGGGCTTCGTTCACGGGCTTGATCTGCAGATAATGTGCTTTTTATTCTACTCTTTTATGAGGACTTATTGAGCTTCAACTAGGAGTATTGGGGTATAGAGTTGCACATCTATATGCATGCCCTACGTTTTACTGATCTCGAAGGCAAGGCTTGAGGAACAACCGTACAAAAGAGTGAAATGAGTATGTTTTTATTTTATTTTGTGATGCTACCATTAACCTATGTATGCCTGAACTCCAGCGAGCCACGAGATGTACTCGATCTCAGAAAGCTCGTTATTACCACGAGGAGAGAGGCTCCTCGGTTTTCATGGCAACTCTCAGTTCCAGTACGACGCGCCCAGTTCCTCGCCTAGCGTCACATCATCGCCCTCGACGATGAGTTTCCTGACAACGACGCCAACCGTGTCCCACTTGCTGTCGGTATTCTTCACGTCGAGCGTAGAGTCTCGCCTCTTGCCTGCATGGTCCTCTCCACCAACCTCGCGAACAACCTCGAAGTTGCCGTTGCCAACGTCAACAAGACGTGCGCGCTTGTAGCTCGCGTTGGAGACCTGGCGATAGGCGACTACTATGCCTGCCTCGTCTTGCTCCTTGATCCACTTCTTAGATGCTTCGTCCTGCCACACCTTCTTGACGGCCGAGTCTGCATCCTTCAGGAGCCGTACGTGCTGCTCCTCGGCTTCGATTGTGCCTGCCTCCTGGCCTTTGTCAAGGGGCTTCTGCAGGAGGTGAGTGCCGCCAAAGCTCTCAACAAAGCGACCGTTCTCGCTGTTGAAAAAGATGACGTCCTTGTACCACCTCGTGCCAATGTCGTCGTAGTCGCGGTCCTCGAGAGTGGTGGGGTTGTGCTTGGAAGTCTTGGAGACGAGCTGTCCGCACGGGATATCTGCGGATGGGAGGGGCTGGGGAAGAATAGCCAGCTCCGGGACGATCCTCGGCGACATAGGCTCGGATAGGTGGCTTGGTCGACGGGAGTACTTTGCAGCCATGATGGGGAGCTGTAGCTGGTGCAGTAGTATGGAAGTATAGGCGAGCAGAGCTCAATTGATCACAGTACGACGAGTGAGGGGCTTTGTGAAGATGTATGAAGCTCGTGTGAGTGAGGGGTCAAGCCAGCTTTATGTGAAGTGATCTCATTGGAACCGCCTTTGTACGACAGACCATTCGACAGGCACGACCCCGCCCGCCATGCGAGGTTAATTGCAGGTCACGCTCATGTCGCCGTGCCTGGGCATGGCAAACATGAGCCCATTGTGGTGATGACGCGACATGCTCCTGCGGCGGCAGAGAGGGTGGTGTGATGCATCAGGCCGATCTGAGGTTTGGCGGCGGGCATTTGGCCTCCGAGAATAGCTCGGAGTGGGTCCTGGCCTTCCCCGATCTGCTCCGAGCAGAGCCTCAACCCACACATCTGCCTTTGTTTGACTGTTTCTTGACATGCATGATGCGCTATGCAAATTTTATCACAGAGTCACATTCCAGGGCTTGCTAGACGCACACGCCACCATCGCGCTGTCGCACGACACCCTGGCTTCATTGTGGATGCGCATGCACTGCTCTGGCACGGTGCTTGTCTTCCCTACATAAGGTCACTGAATCCCATTCCTTGTGTTCCCAAGGTCTGGCTTTTGATATCGAACCTTCTTGCCAGCCTTTCTTTCGGCACAATAACAACCCAACCGAGCACGCCCAACCGACGTGTTTGATCAACTTGCCCATGCTCCTCCATTGTCTCGACATACACACCATGGTAAAGGCGATGCTGCTCAGTGCCTTTAAACCAATACAAGCACCCGGCTAGTTCAGATAGATAAGCCTCAAGCAACACATGCTGATAAGTAATGGCTCGGAAAGAATAGCTGGAGCTTGAACATGCGCGTGGTTTCCGCTTCCGCGCTTCCTCCAGCCACTCACTCAGATACCGGCGTTATTGAAGCCACTTCGGGAAAAGCGTCTAATCTTGAGAGTCAATCTAAACAAGCTGTCCCTGGAGCACTTTACCGAAACCACCCAATCATAGAAAATACACTAAATCCCCGCGTTTTCCAGCATGACGGGTGCACGCTATCGTGAAACTAAGCTCGAAGAAGCACCACAAGAATCGGAACCGTTCCGGTCACCTTTTGATGATATCTCCCTATCTATAGACACCAACCAGAAGCAGATATATCTCCACATCAGAGGTGCGGGAGCTCATTGCAACGCCGCTGATAACGACTTGGTTATAGGATACCAATGGATCGCAAACTCAACATGGCAGACCTGGAACCCAAACTTGACCAACCACAACACATCGAAATGGCAGACTCGGAGCTCAAGCATACATACACACACCAGACAGACAATGAACAGCTTGCACAGCTTGGTCATGTCCAAGAGTTACGCAGATCCTACTCAATATGGTCGTTGGGATGCCTGTGTTTGTGCTTGATGGCAACGTGGGAGGCAATAGCAACTGTCATGGCAACAGCATTGACAACAGGAGGTGCCCCTTGCTTGTTCTTCAATCTGTATGTTCCAGGAAGATCTCCTGCTGGAGAAGAACCCTAACAACGAAAGCCTCGCATCGGTTATCTGCTCCATCGCAATTGCCTGCTCGTTAGGCGAAATTGCATCGATATATCCAACCGCAGGAGGTGCGTACCTGATCTTCTATGCGAGTCACCTCGGTTTTTAGGTCTCAGAAAGGGGGTACCTACTGCTCAGTCTTTCCCTAGCTAATAGTCCATAGGTCAGTACCATTGGGTTGCAGCACTTTCCCCGGCATCGTCAAGAAGTGTGGCATCATGGTTCCTAGGTTGGATCAACGTTGGCGGCCAAATCGTTTTGACTGCATCCGCTGCTTTCGCTACTACCTTGCAGATTCAAGGCTATATCATCCTAAATAACGAGTCGTATATTCCGGCGAGGTGGCAAAGCCTTCTACTGTACTGGGCTGTACTTATGTATAGCGCAGCTCTGAATATCTGGGGTGCGAGGGTTCTACCAACTGCAAATCTGGTGTCTGGTAACGTTATTCTACCCACGGAAGCAGAAAATAAACTAATCACAATTATAGGTGTGTTACATATCGTTGGCCTTGTTCCGGTCATGATAGTGCTCGGCGTTATGGCACCCAAGAACACATCATCCTTCGTTTTCACTAACATCTCAAATAGCAGCGGTTGGTCTAGTACTGGCATCGCATGGCTGGTCGGTTTGCTCTCAGCTGTATATCCTATCTTGGGCTATGATGCAGCATGCCATCTTGCTGAAGAGATGCCTCACGCGTCCCGAAATGTCCCTCTTGCGATGGTTGGCAGCGTTACTGTAAATGGTATCCTCGGACTCGCATACTGCGTTATGCTACTTTTCTGTGTTGGCCCATTGGAGGAGGTACTAGCAACGCCTACCGGCTTCCCATTCATTCAGGTGTTCTTCGATGCGACAAACTCCAAGGTTGGAGCAACCCTGCTAAGTCTTATCATCACTATTATCGCTATCGCCGCTGCAAACGCTGGAATCACATCGACGTCTCGCACATTTTGGGCCTTTGCTCGCGATAAGGCTATACCATTCGACCGCTACTTTTCACACGTCAGCCCCTCTTCGCAAGTGCCCGTGCGATCAGTCGTTATGATCACAGTCCTCCAGATGTTGCTCGGCTTCATCTATCTCGGCAACACCACCGCCTTCAACGCTATCCTATCCATGGCCGTTCTTGGTCAATACGCTTCCTACCTCATGCCGATTGTGTACTTCGTGATCTACGGCCGTCCAAAGTTCGCACCCCACGAGTTTGGGAGATTTAAATTGCCCAGTATCCTTGGGCTGGCACTGAATCTTCTTGCATGTGCATGGCTTGTATTGGCCATGGTATTCTCGACGTTTCCAACGCTGATGCCCGCCACACCACAGAATATGAATTACTCCATCGTGGTCATGATGGGCTGGGTGGTTCTCGGCGGCGCATACTACTTTACCAGCGGGAGGAAGAAATTCAAAGTCCCCGCTGTGAATAGAGAAGCGCGTGGATTCTAAGGAGGTTCGATTATATACAGGAGTCGAGTATATTCATTCTATATACATTCCCTTATGCAATTACAATTTCTGCGCCTGCCTTCCTTCATTTTTCTCCCTGAACCTATCAGCAACCTCCCAACCCGTGGCATAAATCACTCACTTCTTCAACCCCATCGCTTTCGCAAACGCCTCCATCAACGGAGGCCCCTTCGCACTCAGCCCCTCATCTATGTCTAGCTGCGGATCTCCCTTGCCCATCGCACGTCTATATGCGTCCCGTTGGCCAATGCGGTGCAGCCAGTCCAAAATGCCCTTATACGCGGTGAGATCCATCGGCTCGAACTTGCGCACCGTGGTGAAGCACCACCCCATCATCACATCCGCGGCAGTAAATTCGTCACCGGCCAGCCACGCGCCGGTAGCCAGAAGGCGATTATTAACGTGCTGAACGGCATTCATGAGACGCGCATTGTTGCTCTTGTGTCTGGGGTCATTTTCGCCCATGCCTCGGCTCTGCATGTGGCGGAGCAATTCAGGTTGGAGCGACGCATTACTGAAGTGGAACCAGTACAAGTAGTCCGCGAAGTTCTTGTGCGATGGTGGAAGCGCAAGGCGGCCGTTGGCGTATTTGTAGATTATGTATTCACAGATTGCGCCGGATTCTGCGAGAGTGATGGGGCTGTTGGGGTCAGTTAGGTCGTCTAGGACTGGCGCCGCGCCCATGGGATATTTGGCTTTTAGCTCGGGTGGGGAGAGGAGTGGTGCGCGTTGGTAGAGTTGGAGCTCATAGGGAATGTTGAGTTCTTCGAGGAGCCATGGGATGCGTTCGCCTTGGCCGACTTGAAGGTGGTGGACTATGAGTTTTGGGGAGGCCATCTTGCGTGTAGGTAATTTGGAGGTTTTTTTTCGATGTGGGTAGTATTATGAAGAAGATGGAGCCGGTCGACGCCGGCTGTAAAGATACCTCGGTTTGATTGTTAGTCCAGAGGATAGTGTATGATAATCGTTAGACTTGCGTTTCATTGACAATGTTTCAGTATCCATCTCCCATAGCTGATTAACTTCCAGGCAACCACTACATCCCCGGATACCTATTCAACATTGTCCAAGAGGACCTTCTCTCTGTAGTAGTTTATTATGAAGCTGACGTATCTAGTCGGGTGCTCCTCAGCCGAGAACAGCAAACTCAAGGGGATTGGATTACTAGGCGGCTTTAACTAGAGAAGTTACGTCTAGCTGGCGCCCCGGAAATAATACATGGAGATAGGGCTTAGAGAAATTGTATACAGGCAGCGCTGTCGGGGACGCTCCGAGCAAGAAGCTCAGACTTGCCTATCCACTAACTAATAGCTAGCGGGATTCTGGTTGACTCGACTTCCTCCAGAACATTCATTTCCATCCCTCAGATATCATCAGGCCCAGCAAGGCCCAAGGCCTGCCTCCTTGTCGGCGCGTCGGCTTTGAAGAATGGCTTCTCGGCAAGTGCTGTCACTCTTGTCCCATGTCTCGGCTCGTTCCCTTCGTAATCCCAGCTGGCATTGTGAATCGTGATCCTGCTACAATTAGCAAAACAATCCTACAGCAATCATTCGGTCTACCAAGTACCTGTTATCCCAGAGCGCGGACGTTCCTGCGGTCCATTTGAAGCGCACTTGAATGTCAACATTCGTTTCGTATACGTCGTACAAATAATTCAAGATTACATCGCTTTCAGCTTTGTCGAGTCCTACGATCCGCGACGTCATTGCACGGTTAACCCACAGCGCCTTCCACCCTGTCGCTGGATGCACACGAACTAGCGGATGAGTTCTTTCAATGAACTTTGGTCCTGCAGTCGGGTTCTCGCGATCCAGATAGGGATGGGCACTACGGTATACGGCCTCCTTCCCATCGATAATCCTACGGAACTCTGGGGAAAGCTTCTCGTAAGCCGCGTAACCTGATGCCCAGAGAGTGTCACCACCGATCTTTGGAATCGTATCATTGTGAAGATGAGTTACACTTGTACTCGTCAGTGTGGTGTCACAAGCATATGATGTCAAAAAATACCCTGCAGGTTGACGCTCATGAACAAGGTCAGTGTGCCACCGCGACGCTCCGCCAGTTTGCCTGAAACTGGCTGGGAACTCGGTTGCCTGAAGAGCAGGCCATATCACAGTCGTACCGATGACTCCTGGCACAGATGGAACTTGCGGCTATTTGGCATGAGCAATGTCGTTTTCATTCTGCGTAAAGGTATGCTCACGTGAACTTCGATTTCGCCATACCATTCGCCCAACTTCTTCTGCTGTTGCGGGGAAATGTCTTGGTCTCGGAAGAACACAACGCTCCTCTCAGCAATCAGAAGACCAAGTTCATCTTTCTGCTGATCCGTAAGGTCCTTTAGTTGAAGTCCGACAATCTCAGTTCCGATATGTGATGTTAGGTGGATGACTTCTTTGGCTGCACCAAGGAGAGCTTTCTTCTCCGGATCAGCTCTGGTACCAGGATCGGTATACTCGCGATCATAATCTCTAATTTTATACACATCGTCAAGGTATAGTGGCTTTGCTGGTCTGTGTGGGTAACCGTTTGACAGATCGATACCTGCCTTCTCTAGTCTCTTTCTGGTAGCTTCTGGGAGACCAAGGCTGTCCTTAATAGGTTGGACAGTATCTTTCTCCTGAATACTCTCGTGAATAGGGAGTGCAATTGGCGCCATTGTGATTTTCGTGGCGATCGAAACAGTATTTCCCTGATCATCTTATACCTGTATGCCTCCGACATTTACTTGGGTACTGCACGCTCACTAATGCAAACGTGTAGTGGGCAAGCATGATGGGTCGCGTGGTGGTTGCTACGTTAGTGTTGCGGGGTTAAATCACCTCATTCATCAGGTAGATGACGAACACCCAGTGAACGTCTCTCGCCTTATCGATCGTACGAAGCCCACCTCAACCCTAGCACTCAATAACATGCCGGTTACGCTAAGTGACAGGGTAAAGCATTCGCTTTCGGTAGTTCTGTCGACTTCATGGGCTGTAGATGGTTCCGAGCAAATTATTGTGTTATTCACATCCACAATGGCGACCTGTTCACTTGCATGCTCGTATGGGAAGATATTTCTTGCTGATAAATCTCGATTCCGAGATTCGGTCAGACCAGGGTCATGCGAGCTTCCAATTCATCGCAGAAACCCGAGTCAAGGCTTAGGAGTTGATAGCAGATATCAGCTCCTGAATTGTTGGTGTTGATATCTTTTCTAGAACCAAATTTGAAAATCAACATGGTTCAACCAAGGAAGAGAGTTGCTGTTATAGGAGCTGGTATCAGTGGGGTCGTTGCCGCTGCGCATCTTCTCAAGGAAGGCATCGATGTGACGGTTTATGAGCGATCTGGCGCAGCAGGAGGCATATGGTAATCAACTTACTGGTTTGGGCAATAGTAAACTGAGTGCTGATTATATCAAAGGCTCTATGATGAACGAAAACCATTAGATCCTGTATACACATCTGTTCCGGTTTCAAAAGTTACAAATACCTACTTAATTGATGGTCGCAACAATGAGAAGCTGATACATGCGCCACCAGGGTATGTATTACATCGCAATAAAATGAGTTGGATTGACCGATCTAATATAGTCCTTGCTACATCGGTCTGAAGAATAATGTTAGCACTCGGCTGCTTGAAACGACACTGAATCCCTTCCCGACTGGCACTGAAGAATTTGTATCGCATAGTGTTTTGAAAAATTATATTCAAGATACTGCTATCAAAACGGGAGTTCATAAGGTGACTCAATATGACACGAATGTGAGAAATTTATCAAAGAGTGGGACATCATGGGTAGTAGATACCACAACACTGCGAACTGGCGTTTCTGGGGAAATAAGTCGAGAATCAAGTTCCGCAGTAGGTGTTTTATTCATTTACAGATAGCAGGTTCTCATATTTTCATAGACTTTCGATTCTGTCGTAGTTGCTTCAGGTCATTATCACGCGGCCAGAGTGCCTGATACACCGGGATTAGCGGATTGGAAACGACGATGGCCAGACAGAGTACAACACTCAAAACGCTATCGCAGCCCCGAAGATGCACAAGGCAAGGTACGCATTTGCATTAAACTAGTATTTTCGACGAGTTCATCATAAAGCTGATTCTTGATAGAACTTTTTGCTAATTGGCGGAAGCGTTTCGTCAACCGATATTGCTCGTGAGCTTGGTTCTCTTGCGAAGAATATTTACCAAAGCCATAGAAATGGGACTTTCGATCTTGTAGCCAGCATGCTTCCCGAAAATGGTTACCGAGTCGACGAGGTTGTGTCTTATGATGCTCCGAAGTCAGAGGAAAGCACGTCGTTGGCTTCCTTTGAACCAATACCAGCTACGGTAACACTTAAGTCAGGCAAGAGACTATGCGAAATACACCATGTCATCCTTGCCACAGGTTACCATCTCACACTTCCATTTCTGCCTCAGCTTCACTCTGATCAAACCCCAGTCGACCAGGCTGATGAACTCGCCCTCGTTACCGATGGCACGCAGTTCCATAATATACATAAAGATATCTTCTATATCAAAGACCCTTCACTGGTATTTATTGGTGTCCCGCTCTTCACAGCCACCTTCACATTGTTCGAATTCCAGGCCATGGTTGTAGCAAAGGTACTCTCCGGGCAGGCAAAACTACCAAGCGAGGAAGATATGCGATCAGAATATAACGAGCGGTTGAAGAACAAGGGCTATGGAAAGCCATTCCATAGCTTACGAGAGAAAGAGGAGGATTATGTTAAGGAACTCTTGGCTTGGATAAATCATGACCTTGAAGAGGCTGGTAAAAGGCCTTTCGAGGGACACACAGACAGGTGGCATGTTGCGAAGGCAGAGCAAGTACAGAGATTCAAAGCTCTTTTTAGTGCTCAGAAGAACGAGAAGCAGCCCGAGATATCATGCTATTAGTAACACTTTATTGCTTTACAGCTTGTTATTCCCCGTTTTAATAGACATGTCATACAAAGATGGGATTTGGTGTTCAACCACCGACAATCCGTGCCGAAAATTACACATATGTTGAGATTTAAGGCTTCAGAATTGAGGGTCGGAATGTTGGTAAATACTTCCAACATGATTTCATTAGTTACTTGATATAATCTCAACCCTACGAGCTTTGAAACTTCAAACCCGCATCAGTCCCAGATTATTTCTCTATCGACCGAAAGATCAAGACCATAACCGTCGAGTTTTAAAGCTAGCCACTTCGTATAAGAGCACGATGCCAATACGACTAGTACGCTTGAAGTTATCCTCGATAACAACAATGACCAAGGTAAGAGTCGCTTGGAAAGTCACAGCTATCCCGAAGTCGTATCACGTACTATAGTGAGCTTTATACACTCCTCACGCGAGTGTCAAAAAATGCAATCATGTCTCCTTTCCGGTTGGTGAATAGCATACATAATATTGCCTTATAATGAAAAAAATTGATAAGGAATGGGCATAGGAACTATGGCCATTCCGATATTAGATGCACTATTACCCAAGGTACAGTGACCTAAGTCCACCATCCAGCCTCTGGTGAGTAATTGTAATATGCCTGGCCTTTGAAGTATTTTTACCTTCTGTTGAAATGCCCGATCACGTCCTCGGTGTATCGGCATCGTTTAAGTTGCGTTGCTCACTGATCGGAAATACCATGATGCCTTATCTCCATGAGGAGGAAACGCAATATGCATGCTCGATCACGACAACCGAAACCACGTTATTTGGTACAAGGCGGTGATCCGGAACACCACAAGGCTTAAACTACGGATTCCGAATTTTACCCGTCAGGTGGCTGCTAGCTACATTTAGTTGACATCCCTTGCAACTCTATTATGATGCCATATCCCCCCTAGTATTCTCAATTGCGCCCATGTCTAGATGTCGGGGATCAGCAAGGGGAGGCTTCGCTAACGATATGACGACTTCACAACACGGCAAATATGACAAGTCATTAGCGATAAGGCTCGCTGAACTTAGGGTGCTTGTTCAATAAAATTTGAGTATCCGCCAGCTCTGGAACGTTGTCACTTGTACTTCACTCTTCCTCCTCTGCCTCTTCGGATTTGGCAATACCTAATCATGGGTCAGCCTCAAGGCCACTCGGCACACGAGGCTACTGCCGCCGCAATTATTCAATCTGATGAGGCTTTAAAAGGGAAGCCTCGAAAATGGTACTTTTACCTCTGGGATACATTAGACAAGCCAAAAGAAGAACGGTGGTTTATGTTCAAGTTAGACGCTGCTTTGCTCACTTTTGCTTCTTTGGGTACTTATTAACTCTCGACTTCACACACCGAGCTCTAATGTGCGATAGGCTATTTTATTAAATACCTCGATCAATCGAATATAAATAGCGCCTTTGTTTCAGGAATGAAAGAAGACCTAAATTTATATGGCAACCAACTAAATTACATGCAAGTGTGCTGGACTGTCGGGTATGTTGTTGGAGAAGTACCCAGTAACATTATCTTGACTCGGATTCGGCCTTCAATTTGGATACCATTAATGGAGGTACGCATTTATTTCAAGTTTCATGTGGCATATGCTAATAGTTATAGGTCGTTTGGTCAGTTCTGACCTTCTGCCTATGTCGAGCTAATAATGCGGAGACCATATACGCTTTGCGGTTTTTAATTGGTATGCTTGAATGATACATTTGTAACTGTCTGTCCTTATAATGAGTCTTAGGGCTAGCCGAAAGCACATTTTATCCAGGTATTTCGACAGTGATTTCTCCGTCAGTAAAAGTGCTAAAGATTCTACTTAGGAATGCAATACATCATCGGATCATGGTACAGACGAGAAGAGTTAGCCAAACGCTCCTGTATATTCCATACAAGTGGAGCAATTGCAACAATGTTCTCTGGCTATCTAATGACAGGTGCTTATAAGCTTAATGGAAAGCACGGCTTCAAAGGATGGCAATGGCTTTTTATTATCGACGGAGTCATATCGCTGCCAATAGCTTTGCTTGGTTTTTTTGCTCTCCCTGATGTGCCCGAGATTTCAAAACCCTTTTACTTGACCAAGGAAGAGGTGGCTTTCGCACAAAAACGAATGGAACTCGAAGGTCGACAGAAACGCCAACCATATACCCAAACGAAGATTTGGAAGATCTTCACAAGCTGGCACATATACGCTCTTACTGCGTTATATGTCTTTTTCAACAACGGTACCAGTGGTGGTCAGCCAGTCTTCCAACAATTCTTGAAGGCGAGCAAGGATCCAAAGTATACGGTTGCTCAGATCAATACATACCCAACAACTACCAACGCCGTACAAGTGGTTACTACTTTGATGTATGCCTGGACAAGTGATAGTATCCTCAAAGGTTCAAGATGGCAGCCGATTGTATTTGGTGGATGCATGAACATTATATGCTCTACATGCCTCGCAATATGGGACATGCCCACCAAATGGAAATGGGCGTGTTACATCCTTTCTGGTTTTGGTGGCGGATTGTCTGGATTGTGCTACGCGTATGTATCATCGGGCCTTTCATTTATTCCAGGTTTCTAACTCTAATCAGGTGGGCTCATGAAATCTGTACCCACGATAACGAAGAAAGAGCTATCGTCGTCGCATCGATGAACGAGATGGCATATGTGATACAAGCCTGGTTACCACTTATAGTGTGGCAGCAGGTTGAGGCTCCGCGGTATCGGAAAGGATTCACTACGGTCAGCTGTATAAGCGCAGCAATGATCATCACAGCTTTGACCATTCGAATCTTGCACTCCAAAGACATTGCGAGAAGGCAAAAGCATCCGAACGCCGATGAGTTTGATCACATAAGCACTAGTGAAGAAGATACAGAGGCCACCTCTCAACTAAATCTTGATAACAAGAAGTAGCAATCGACGCAAGACTCGGAATCAGGATTAAGGACCTTATAGAGCGCGTTACGTAAATATATGTGGTTGTATGGCAGCCATTTCGAAGTTGAGAGAATACCATTGGTGCTATTGCAAGGCCATCCGAGGAATGGGGGGCAGCACTCGTCATTCGTTTATCAAAGCCAATTTCAAGAAAAGTTGTGGCTAGTACCAATAGAAAGATATTACATTACAATAGAATGACGATTGAGTTTGTTTACGGCCTTGTGTGAAAGCCTTCCATCTTTGGAACATGGCCTGAACTTATATTTATTGATTGGCTGGTGTGGTAAAGTTAAAAAGGAAAAAAATTGTAAGAATCTCAAGTGAAAATAATATGCAATCTTTTATACATAATTGAGAAAAATAATAACGAAGAAGTCTAATTCTCGTGCACGTCACGTGCGCCCGGTGATGGCACTAGTCCATAAATAGATAGCGAGTAGTAAGTTGGTGCGATGACCACGTCCCAGCATGTCTGCGTCTCTCCATTTCCATTCTTGCACTTAATTCTTGGTTTATTTTGTACATAGGCCGGTCAATACAGAAAGTGTTTTGTGTATTAGCAGCATGTGCTCACTGCAAAATTGTGTAATATGATATCATATCGTCCAACCGTCACCATGGGGCCAAAAGCCCCACTTCTTGAATTTGCCTGTCGCTCAGCCGCACGACGTCTACCAGTATTTACTCTCGGCGTTTTATCTGCCGTATAGATAGTACACACCTAGCTGTTCCGACCCGTCGTCAAGGTAACCAATAACCAAAAAGAGATTTCTCACAATGAATCGATGTGCACTTTGCTTCGATCAATTCAAAAGAGACCAGGAGGACGCAAGGCTAGCCTTTGGTTTCACACCCGAGCAAATAATACATTCTGCGTTTTACCGGGGCTGTGACTCCTGCATAGTTATTCTTGAGGGTCTCCGGCAATCTGAAAAACCAGATTGGTCATTTCGGAGAGACATTCGACATGTTGAAGCGATATGTCGCGGCAGGCGAGGCTCTTTTCGGGACACCCTTCGGTTGGAGATATATTTCATCGATGATCGACCGAAACTAGAGCTTGAGTATTATAGTCTTCAACCACACTGTAAGTCGTGGTGGACTTTATTAGTGTCGAAACTCACGATCTGCTAGCATGGAAAAGCATCCTACCACGAACATCGATTAGTGGCCACCCTCTGACCCATAAGGCATTGAATTGGACATTATCTTTACTAGATCGTTGTAAAAAAGAGCATGTATCATGTCGACAATCTGCGCGACCACTATTACCAACACGGGTCATATTGCTTAACACTACCGGCTCTGGCACTATTACTGCCCGGTTATTCGCGCCCGTAAACCAAAGGAACCCATATGTTGCCCTAAGTCATTGCTGGGGCATGCACCAAAGTTGTATTACAACTCGGGATTCTTTAGCTGCCCGCAAAGCCGGCATTCCATGGGCGACAATACCAAGAACATTCCAAGACGTCATGCAACTTACCCTCAAGCTTGGTTTTCGATATATCTGGATCGATTCGTTATGTATCATTCAAGACGATGCCGAAGATTGGGATGTACAATCATCTTTAATGTCAGACATTTATCAGGACGCAATTTTAACCATAGCAGCTACATCGTCCACAGGAGACAATGAGGGTTGCTGTACAAGAAACGCGCAGTATACCCCGGATATTGAAGTCACCTTACCAGAAGACGTTGGAACCTGTCGCATCGCGGTCAGAAAACCGCTCAAGCATTGGAACACTGCCCAGAATGCCACTAGTATATTAAACCACTTTCCCTTATTGACGCGTGGTTGGGCATTCCAAGAGAGGCTTTTATCGCCTCGAGTTCTTCATATTTGCGAAGCTGAATTAGTCTGGGAATGTAGGGAAACAAGTACTTGCGAATGTGGAAGTCTGGGTCAAGAAGAGAGCCCCGGAGGGGCATATCATCACGCTGTGGAGAGCAATCAAGAAGAAAAACGACAACACGAGATCACACAGCAAGAGCTCTCCCAGAGGATTGAGGCTATAAAGCTCGAGCGAAGGGAAAATACCCAGTTACTTGCAGAACTACGACCAAATGTCGAGTTTGACTATGAGCCACCGCCAGCATATGAACTAGTGGCCGCATCGATTGAAATGGAATCAACCATCTCATCCGATGGTATTTTACGGCCTAGAAGTCACGACTATGATCTCATTGCCTTCGCCGCAGAGTCGAATGTACCGCTCTACCAAGATATCACTCCAGTCAACGAGAGTGAACTCAAAGACTGTCCCGACCTCGTTTTCCATTTTCACCGCATAGTCGAGCAGTATTCTGCGCTTGGACTTACTAGACCTTCAGATCGCCTGACTGCTCTTTCAGGTCTATGTAAGCGCGTTCATCACCTCCGGAACAATTATCTGGCCGGTCTGTGGTCTGATTCAATATGTTATGACTTACTTTGGCGCGTCAATACTATTAATCTCAACACAGAAGGCAATGGCATGAGATCTTTAGATTATCGTGGGCCAACATGGTCCTGGGTTTCTGTTGATAGTCCTGTAAGTTATTGGTCTGATATCATTAACTTTCGCGTTACATACGAGGGTTTCCCAACGTATTCGGACCACAACACAGATTCATTCTATAATTTTAGAGGCTTCCAAACTCGAGAGGTACAGGCCCAAATATCTGAATTACCGGAGGAATTTAAGCTGATGAGAACACAAAAATATAGTACACAGCTGCAGGCCTACATGCGGATAGGATTGAGATGGCCGTTAATGTCCCAGGCCAGAATCGTTTTGGTACCGTTTCATCCGCCATTCTCACGATTGAAGCTTCTGCTACCACAGGAACACTTCGTTATACCTACGATCCACACTGGCTTGGCGGGAAAGGAAACCATGACCCCGCGCGGTACAAACTTGAAATTACGATTGCTAGATATGAATCGGATGAGCCCCAGGAAGTACCTTTCTTCGCCGACTATTCGCTGGGCGTTGAAGGGCCATCACGCGTCCCTCCTGATTCTGAGTTAACATTGCTCCTGATTCACCCTAAGGTCTGTCTAGTTCTCCGCCCTGCCAATCGGTCAGTAGCTCCTACTATTGTAAAGGGTGTACCGGCTTGGGAACGCGTAGGCATCGCAAGAATATCAGATGCATTGTTGAATTACTATCATATTGACTGGATGAGTGAGTCAGAAGTAAAAAGGTTTCACATTGTATGAGCTTAGCAGCATGGAGTACAACCAGGGTGGCGAAATGTGCGTTAAAACAATGGAAGAAAGATCATCAGAGTATCGGCGATTTATAATTATAAGATCCCTCTACAGATGCCGTCACCTAATCATGTACAACTACTCCAATTATATCAAGGGTCATGTTAATCCGTCTGTATCACCTGTTTAGGGCGCCGACTGTTCGGCCCCTATAGCTGAAAGTATAGTAGTTTTAACGTTTATACTACTCTAAATCCTAGATAAAGAAGAGTTAAAAGTATTAATAAAGTATAGAAAATTAGTTTTCTTAATATCTTCAAGATGAAATACAAGACTTAGAAATAGTTACTATTCATTACAGTATGCATGCGATAATAGCCGAGCTATATAGGGGGGCCGAATAGCCATCACGGGGGGCCGAATGGTCCGTGCCTTGTTTTGAAGTCTCTAGATAAGTTACACTGCAGGTCAATGATAGGTTGCGTCTCAGCAAGGCTGAGGGATCCCCGAATGCGCTATGCTATTGGTTCCAACATGTTTCAGCCGAGCAAGGCAGACTCATGGTGCAGCTATCCACAAGGATATGGTGTCGTGTGTTTATAACATGCTCCATTGCCTGCCTCAGTCTTTCGTCTACAATGTTCTTGCAATCTTCCATCACTTCCCTTCGGTAATCTCTCTTAGTTCTACTACCCTTGATTAGCTGTTATTGACACTCTCGAATGAGAAAATGGGTGACCCTTTCTCAGCAGCCGGAACCGCAGTCGGCATCACCTCTCTCGGGCTACAGGTGTGCCAAGGCCTGTACCAATATTATACAAAATTTCGAGGGCTACACGACGATATCGATGATATACTGCAACGTGTCGAAGGCCTTCAAGGGCTACTGTATAGCTTGGGGTCATTAAGACCCGATTTTGATCGTGTTGACGACAGCGAGGGCGATTTGCAGCTTCACATGTCTCTAAGAGCCTGCGAAGAAATTGCCCAAAGATTGAAGAGGATAGCCCTTGAGTTTGGTGGAATAGATGATCCTAGTAGTTTCCAGGATCGCTTTAGACTGGCAAAGAAGAGACTATCGTGGCCTTTCCGTAAAGATACTCTCATGGAGCTGCGAGATACCCTTAGCGGATTTCAGGACAATCTGGCCCTTGCTCACCAAATATTTGCTCAAAAGCACACCTCGCGAAAGTTTGAAACTCTCCAAGGAACTACAAATGGCCTCGTATTTCAAACTAGTCTGGTGAAAGACCATTTGATGCAAAATTCAATAGCGATTCAAACAGTTCAAGATAACATCCAAACTCTTTCAGCTAGTCAACGAGAACGAGCCTTGGCTAGTTCTGTGGATTACTCAGACCTTCGCACTCAACTCTCCCTCCATACGATGACAATTGAGAGGAAACTTGATCTATTGGTATTTAAGCTACAATCTCTTATAAAATCACATCAACTGATCGAGTTACTAGTTATCCGGTGATCTATCAATGAGTCGCGTATCCCGTACAACACCACGCGTCCTAGCGCACGAAGCTCATATATCCGAGCACGCCCAACTCCAACCTTGCAACACGCTAAAATCACATGGCCCTAGTCCTCGGGCCACTAGAAAGTCTATAAAACCCAGATCAAGCAAATGTAGATGTACTCGGCTACCCAGAAAACAACAAACATGTTCAAACCTTTTTCGCGTGCCAGTTTTCTCGGAAGTGACCGCCGGACACGACAAGAGTTGCTCCAGTTTCGAGGATGCAAAATTCTCAAGAACAACAGAGATTCAAATATTGGTGAATAACTATCGGGTTAAATTAGGTTGGCAGGTCTCAAGATACAGAGGAGAGTATAAAATCCAGCCTATGCTAAGATATCGAGCTGTGGTTGATTTGGATTCTCCCGCTTTCAAAACTCTCTCGAATGCTCAGGATCGCGTTCTATGTGGACCTAAACTATCACACAAAGAGCTTTCTGAACTACTCAATACAGTCTCTTACTCTCTGCGGCGATGTCTGGGTACTTCTGCTAGTCCTTTAGACATTTCAGTCAAAGGAGATGGTATAATGACCGTTAGTGTAACACCCCCACCCCTCATTTAAACACGATCTAACGTATGAAGGCGGCCTTGGATTTTATAAACTATCTGTCAATGAGGGGCTTCCAAGATACTAAAGCTGTTTGTGACTTCATCGACATGTGTATAATTAAAGGCGTCCCATGTGACGATATCGATTCGGACGGAAGGTACCTAGGGCCCTTTTCGATATAGCATCGCGCTAAGATTGAACAGTAATGCCACCACATATTGGCAGCAGGCGTGTATGGCAGACTGCTTTACTTGCCGGGACCCGTATTTCCCCAGTAAGTGGGAAGTCCTTCATCATCTAACCCAACGGGTGGACGCCTGGTCTGCATACGCATTACATCACTCATCGGGTTTATACCACCCCTTTTGGTTTGACTACATGCATAACCTTTTGTCTCTGGAAACCGCAAATGAGAGTAAGCGTCTCTGAGACTGAACTCTTTACATAAGACTCTAATAAGAAAAAAGAGCTAGATGAAGAAGATTCGTTGATAGGTGTTATCCTCACGCGTTCAGAGGACAGATTCTTGGATTATGTTCGATATGAAAGTCTGGACAACCTTGTGGCTACACTCTCGAATTTGGTTTACTTGAGACCCTTAACATGTTGGTTGAATGGAATGGATATCTTAATATCGCAAATGAAAATGGGAAACATCGACTATCCACATCTACTTCGAATACTACTGGACGGAGCCTCAGAATTTGGCAATTCGGAATGTTTACAACTGCTGCTTAAAAACGGTGGGATACCAGTTGTAAAACACTGGTTTTCGATATGTAAGATGATATTTGGTCTTCCAAAATCTCAAGCCGAAACTTTTAGGCAGCCGCTTCTGGACATTGCTCGAGGCTTGCTGAACGATTTTGACAGTGAGCTTTCAGACGAAGAGACGGGTGAATCTAGACCTAAGAGCACGCCCCATCAGAAATTTCAAGGTGGTAATCTCTATAACTTTCGTGCTCACGGTCTGCTCACGGTAGAATGCCTATGGACTGCCGGCCACCGCGACGTTAATAGAGTACAAAGCGACCAAACCGAATACTACATGTGTATGTGCTTTATAACTCCACTGTGGGCCTGTCTACTTCCTCAACTTTCATACGTCACCTACGATGACCGGTTCATAGTAGCAGAATGGTTCCTGGAGAAAGGCGCCGCTGCTGACTGGCTGCACCCACTACTACGCACGACACCTGCACATCTATTCGGGCGGAGGCTGTCATTTATTAAACCAACCTTACAGCGCCTTGGTTCATTTCAAAGAGTTGGCTCTTTGCTCTTGGCAAGTCATACTGATTGTTGTACATGTCATTGTTCAGTATCACGAAGTGGGTGTCGTGTGATAGGATGCGCAATACAGAAGTATTGGCGAGTCCCTCGACCAGAATGGGAAAATGAATACCGAATATCAACGTATAGAGAGCATATTCGACCGTATGTGTTCGCTCTCTTAGATATCCACAGAAGTGTCAAGTGGATGAGCTCCTCTGTCCTACGCGCGTTGACCTTCGACGAGTTATCACTCACTCACACGTGCTGTATCGACTTAGTATGGCCAGAGTGGAGTGGAATAACGCGACCTACCAAAGAAGAAATTAGAGAGATTCACGAAGCTGAACACGAAGACATCAAACTCCTCGACATGCTTACAAAGGAATTCGAGTCCAAATGGGACACCTATCCTGGAACCTTTACCAAATTCTTCAAAAAGGTGTGGAAACCAAGAATGAAAGAGATTCGCAACCAACAGAAGGATCTTGGAGAGATCTACCGTGAGGTAGGGGTGAGATTGCGCCCAGTTGAGGACGACAATAGTTCAGAATCTGAAGATGAGGAAGGCATAGATAGTGCCGACTCCTCTGAATCGGAAACCGAAAAACTGTGGCATGATGCAGATGAGAGCGAGCAAGTAGAATCAATTTGATCGAAGAAGGGAAATTCTAGTACAAGTGCGTCTAGGCATAAACTTGATAAAAAGGCACAGCAGGAACAGAGTTAGAAAGCGTGAGATTTTGAAGAATAACCAAATCATAATTGTTTTATTAGCACGCTTTAGACTCGATTTACATAAAACAATATACTTAAAATGGCCTTTCTTCCAACGTATTTCGTAAACTTGAGACTGAACATCCTATGCTATAGCAACAATATATTGGGTTGAATCTTACTCCCAGTGAATAATTGATCCGGCCTTAACGCATGACTTTCTTTGAACACGCCATCTTTTCAAACAGTAAGTCCAGTTGACTAACCAGACATGTATCCTCTAAAATGCTCATAGTCACTCTTTAAGATCCCTTTTGCCGGGACACATTGGCATAAAACAGGTGTTGCACCAAGAGGGAGGAGCTACGGCGCACGAATCATTTTCTTGGACAAGCCAATTCTACAAACACATCATATTTGTACACACCCACCACATACTTTTACAAGCCTACTATACACTATCCCAACCTCTCCAACCCATCCCTAGCCCTCCTAACCACCTCTCTAACCCTCCTCCTTTCCTCCTTCGCCTCCTCATCCCGAGTCCCAAGCCCCCTCTTCTCCCTCTCCCTATTCCCGATAATCAGCCTGACCACTTCCTCCGTCCTCTTCAACGTACGTCGCCCTTCTTCCCTTAACATACCTTCCCAGCTCTCCCTCGCGCCTTCCCACAATTTCTGCATGCGGCGCAGCGAGAACATGAGGCCTAGGAAGCCGACGGCGGAGGCTTCGAAGAGGGAGAAGGTGGGCATAGAGATGTAGAGGAGGGCGCTAAGGGCGGAGGAGAGGGAGGTTGTGCTGAAGGTTTGGAGGAGGAGGCGTTGGGCGAGGGCTTGGAGGGGTGGGATGGTTTCGGCGATGATGGAGGTGCGGGCGGCGGCGATGTGCGAGGGCCAGGGGGTTGGTTTGTAAACTTCGGTTGAGATATCTGTGGTTGGATTATCGAGCGACGGTATTGTGTTGGGTGTAGTAGCTTCTGAGATGGCGTTGAGGGGAATTTCATCGGGGAAACCTGCTTGATTCATGCGTCCAGCGAGGAAGATACTATTTTTTTCTGCGCTAACAAGCCATTTTCGTTCAAGGATCTCAGAACTTATCATTGATACGTCGTCGACTCGCCAGAGGAGCTTCCACCATGCAAGTTTGTGCCAATTGCGTGTTGAAAATGCGTCGTCAAGCTGATCGCGTAATTCCGTATGCGACTTTTCGGCCCAGGTTTCTAGGTGATTGGTAACTGATGCAGAGATTTCCTGATCACTTGGAAGTAAGCTGAGCTGCTGTTGTTGTGCTATATCCTCTTTGGTGATTTTGGCTTCTATGTCGTCAAGGACAGAAGATATAAATTTCTTCATGACCGGCTTGATGGACTTGGAAGGCTGGACATCTTGGGTAAGCCACGTCGTGAGCAAAGGAAGACCACTCTGATACCAGCCCTTCTCATAGGTGACGGCATTTTGAATAGATTCACGGAATATTGCGAGCGCTGATGCACCAGCATTGATGTTGATGGCGGCACTTCCGCTCTGTGACACTTGATCTGTCTCTTCTGAGGGTACTGGCAGATTGATGGCAACTTTCATCAAGTCATTCAAATCTTCAGCACTATCTGCAGAGAATCGACCAAATGCAATAGCGCTGTCCAGGCCTTCCCCGAAAATCAAGGCCTTGTGAACTGGGTGCGGTACTGGTACACCACTCGCAGATGTAGTCTGCAATTTCGGTACGAGAATCGACTCTTTGAAGCTCTCAGTCGCGGATTTTGCCGCATTGGGAGCATCGGCGTTAAGAGTTGAGACCAGTATCTCGAGGTTATGTGACCGCAGGACTCGCGAGGGTATAGATAGCACCTTGTATAGCGGCGTGGGGGTATTAGAGTCCGTTCCATCGCCATATCTGAGCCATTCGTCAGTGAATACTATTATTGAAGACTTCCAAGGTGCACTCACTTCAACAACACAGCTCCCTCATTTTCCTCCCCAGTTTTCCCAAGCTCAATTTCCCAATGCTCTTCCACCCCCAATGGGTCGGCGAGCAATAGCCGCGCCAATTGCTGCGTACTCACTTGACTATTCAGCCCGAGCACTATCCTTCAAGTCAGCCAAAGTCTCCATATCTTATGCCATAGGCCATCCATACCAGCAACTCTCGTGACTGCATCTTGCGCCGCCAAACCCTGCAACGCCAATTGCAGTCTATTTATATTGACATACGTCTCCGCAACACCGCTAAGAGCCGATAAAGCATTGTGCAAATCCTTGTTCCCCGGTGGAATACTGGGACGCAGATTTATTGCGGTTGGCGAGACTTGCGTTGATGCGGAGCGCGCACGGAGGTTTGCGAGAGTGGCACTTGGCGTATTGCGACAGCGGAGGGCCAGAGGTAGTCGTTTAGTCGCTTGGCCTTTGATCAGGCTCGACAATCGCGGCGCAGTGGCCACCCATGGAGGCATTGGGCTGGAATAGGTACATTGCTACAAACCATCATCATGTCAAAAGTTGACGTAGGACCTGTCGCGGAGCTATCCTCGGGCCGCCATGGCTCGTGCACACGTACATTGAAGAACGCCCTCCTGGTAAATCGCATTGCATGGACATTTCAATTGGCCATAAAGGTATATACGCTTCAAAATTTGTGGGGATAGTTTTGATTCAACGAAAAGCCAGCTACTAGAGCCGAAGCACTGGGGCCAGCAAATTACTACCGTTCATCGCGAGGTGACACCATCTATGTGTTGGGGGATTTGGCCTTCAATAAGCCTGGCTGCTATGATCACACACCACTGGTGTATCAATCAATGAAAATCTCATACTTCTTGCACCTTTCCCATCGGCCTTCCAACCCGGACCTGAGCTTCAACAGCATTGTCCGATCTCGAACGTCTTAACGGCACCTAGCTTCGTTTGTTCCGGGAAGATCCGGATGACCTGTATATGTCAGCCCAAAGCTCGTGTTCAAAGCTCGATTCTTACTCACATGCTGATTCGTCTGGCGACGGTTGCAAGCCCTGTATCGTTGTCCGCCTCCTTCGTGGCCTTTTCGAGAGCCTGCTCTCGGCTGATTTCCTGAGATTTTCGTACTTCCTCGTGGCTCGGTGGTAATCGTTCGTTTTGTAGATCGACCTTGCGCGCGTCTTCAAAGCTGTGGATCGCTTGCTTGATGCCTTCTGCGCCGAGCATGAGCGTACCGGCTGGGAGTCGGCCACCGGATGCTGTCTTCAACTCAGTAACACGCTCCGATTCTTCACGCAGCACCTGGAATACGCGAGAAAGTCGACCAATAGCCAAAATCTTGTTCTTGATAGCACGTCGCTTGAATTCGGTGGATTCTGGGTCCAAGCTTGACAGAGGTGGCGATGCTGGCCCGGATGCCAGAGAGCTTGGCGTCTCCTCTTCGAGCTCTTCTTTAGAGCATGTGTTCAGGATTGCAATGAGCATGTCGGTAACTAGTGAGGGTTAGTCTGAGAGCGAAGCAGAGACCTCGTTGCAACATACTCTTCTCGCCAACGAAAGGCAACGACCATGTGAATACATCCATAAAGTTAGGTAGCCAGTATGGATGTGGTGTGCAGTCTACCAAAGTTAACCAGTACCTAAGATTGCAGTTTCACAAACTTACTAAACTGCCTAATGTTCATAACATTGTTCTCGTACTTGAGGACAGCAGCTTTGTTGTTGTACACATCCAGGTAGTTTGGCGCACTAAAGATGGTCATCACACTAGGAAAACCAGTAGTCCGAGTCTTCCTGTACATGCGGTATCCAGCATCTTGAGCTTCGTGGGCGCGGATAATGGAGAGTAGGTTGTTCTTTTCGAGGAAAGCGCATGCAGCAGGGTAGGAAAAGAAGTACGAGCAGCCTCGTACGTGGTTGTGTATGAAAAAGTCATTTGTCTTTTCCTGTCCGAATTCCTCGAGAGGATCAGCCCAAAGTATATCGCACATCAGGCCATGTGTGGGCGGTTCCCGGAAACGATCGATCTGTAACGGTTAGAAATATTCCGGCGACGAGCTCAAAGTTACATACGCTCTTCAAATCCTCGAGGGTATGGAGCTCAGGGCTCAAGCCACCGTGGATACACAAGAACTGCTTGTTCATGACAGCAGCCAAAGGCAGTGCACAAAAAGCGTCCATGCAGGCTTCATAGACTGCCTCAGAATACTTGTGCTTACATTCGAGCTTGAATGTGAAATAATCGGTCAAATGTCGGCATTCGTGGTTGCCGCGGAGCAGCCAAAGAGTGTTGGGATACCAGATCTTCAAAGACCACAGGTAGAGAACGCACTATGGGAGTCAGCTTCTGCAGCGCAACTAGTGGCGCGCCTCATACCTCAATACTAAAGTATCCTCGATCCACGTAGTCGCCTAAGAAGAGATAGCGCGTCTCGGCAGGGTCACCGCCGACCTCGAAAAGCTTCATGAGGTCGTAGTATTGGCCATGGACGTCACCACACACAGTGATGGGGGCGTCCATTTCGAGCAGATTGGGCTCAGACCTCAGAATCTCGGCGCCTTTTTTTATGATCCATAGCGCCTGCTGCTCAGTCAAGCGGCCTTCGCGGTAGAAGTGCTGCTTAAGAAACTGAATGTTGGGTTTGGTGCGGTCTTGGGGAGAGAAGAATTGCTCGTCAGTGGGCGGGTTGAAGGCAGGAGCTTGAACGTCTGAGGGTCACGGTGGGGTCAGCTGAAGCCTAATTCGAATCTGCAGTCGCAAGCATGGAGGCAATTGCTACGCCAAGCTATACGACTATGGTGGCCATTGTACCTTTGCAGACTCGTTCCAGAGTGCTCACTTGCGAGCCATCTTCCATGGTGTGCAGCGTGAAGTCGATCTCAGGCAGCGGCTTCTTCTGCTGGACTGCGCGGATAGCATTGTCCATGTACTTTGCCTGGTCGATGTCTTGCTGGTTGGTCTCCATGCTAGGCGAGCTGTGCACGGGGCCGGGAGCTATAGATATGGGGTGTGGTGGGGGGAGGAATGGTGTTTGGAGGTAGGTTGGGTTGGTGCTGTGGCGCACCGAGGAGCGAGTGGCGAGTGGCGAGGGGCGGCAGCGGGTGAAACGGGCGCCGAGGCTCGATCTAGACTTTTGGCCCAGGGGAGAAAGAATGCAGTCTTGGTGCTCGCAACGCTCAAATGGTCGTGAATCGTGTCGCGTGCTCGTTGAGTGTTGGCGGCAGCTCCAAAGGGCTGAGAAATTAGGTGTTGCTCCCGCAGAAGAGGGGACCTCCGCCAAGCGCGTGCACCAGACTGCGAGCCGCCGCCCAGGTACCCAATCAACATGCCCGTGGAACGCGACGTCACGACCGGTGAACCGTCTTCCTCACTGCTGCTCCCGTCATCCTGGCTCCAACTAGGGTGCGGCACCATGCAATCATGCTTCATCCCACCAGCATCAGCCCGGCATGTCAGATCCATCTTGACAGTAGTTTCGCACATCTTGCCTTACCAGAATAACCATCATCATTCAGAGCGATCACAGGCATGGGACACATTTGTAATGAATGATTTTATCCATTGTTTTGGTACTCAACAGCGTGATATTTGTGCGACAACGTCACCTACAGCTTCCTCGTCATATACACAAAAAGGCGTGCTTGACCGCTCAAGGCCAAGTCACGAAAGAAAGTAGAACGCGATACAAAACAAAACGCCCAAGCAAGACCCAAGAGGTGTCTATGCCGACAGGAGGCCATGGTATATGAACAAGGAAATCCAAAAGCCCTAACCAATCTTACATTGCATGTAGCTATCCGATCCCATTTCCTCCAACTCCAAACGATGCGCGGGGTATAAAAGTTTTCCGTTGGCAGTGATGCCGGTATGTCGCTTAGAGCATGCGAGCGGCGCTGAGGCGGCGAAGGTGGCCACGGGGGAAATGGAGATGGCGCTTGGTCGAGGCGACAACAACACCACCTGAGCAAGACATGCCGGCGGCAAGATCCTGTGCAACAGCGCAGCCACGGTTGCAGAGGCCAAATTGCTTGTTGCCAATGCAGACAACAGCGCCATCGTTGGTGCAGGGAGTGCACTCGCCGCTGCTTGGGGTGGTGTTGTTTGGTGTCTCCGGGGCGGCTGGTGGGGCTGGTGGGGCTGCCGACGGAGCAGGCTTGGGGATAAGGGTAGTGGGCTGAGCAGCAGGAGGATTGGGTTGAGCAGTAGGACCTGCGGCAGGAGCAGACGAAGCGCCGGGAGCGAAGACGCCACCTCCAGGGTTGGATGGGATCTTCGACTCCGTGGGTCCCTTGTAGGGTGTTCCTAGAGAAGAGGCAGGCTTCCCACTAGGCTTGGGCTGGGAAGGCGCAGAAGGAGCACTGCTTGGCTTGGAGGGTGTGGTACCTTGGGACGGAGAAGTACCTTGGGATGGAGTAGATGGAGTACCAGCGGAGGGGCTTCCGAGCTGACCGTTACCCGCACCCATTGCATTCATCTTCACACACCCAGCACCCGTCAAGGTCTTGCCAACACTAGGGCTGGCTTTGCCATTGACTACGTTCTGGCCTGGGTTGGGATAAGTGAAGTCTTCGTTCTCTGCAGTCGAACAGCTTGTGGCCGGGAGGTTGGCGACAAACATGTCAGGGAGCGGACCTATGGCAGACGCAGCACTTGCTGTGGAAGCAACCTTGGTGCTGTCTCCAACTTGAATTGGTGCGCAATTCATGTAGAACTCGCGGTTACCAACCTTGTTGATCCAAGTCCAGGCAAAAGTGTAACGACCTGCGGGAATATCGCTTGGCATCGTCACGGGGTACTCATCGGAGCCCGCTTTCTTCAGGTCAGGGAGCGCGGCATTGCCTGGATAACCTGGATCAACATTGCCTGGTAATGTCCTGGTGGGGCAGCCTCCGACTACACTTTGAATGACTTTCCACTGAGTGTCTTTGGTTGGTTCAAGATCAGTGGTGATGGAAAACTGGCAAGAACCGCCACCGTGGACCGCAGTGCCATAGAAAGAGACGTTCTTTGTCTGACCTGCGTCCCACTGATTCATAGAAGTGACAGCATAGACACCAGCACGCTGTTTGCAGGGGAAGTCGGCAGGGGCCAGAGGAGAGTTGTTGAGGGTGTCCACACCATAGGGAACGGGGTATTTTAGAACCATGTGCGCGGAAGCACTAGCGGCAAGGGCCGCAATGGTGGTGATTTGGGTGAGCATAGTGACTGTAAAAGACTGTAAAAGTTGGGTATCGTATAAAGACTCGCTAGACCTGCTGAGCGATGGAATGACTGTGAGGATACTGTCGCCTGAAGTGTGCTGGGTGGTGCAGACTTTATCTGGGGTTGGCTGAGTCTAGCTCTTCAAAGATTGACAGCGAAGAAATGAGTGTGATATCTGCCACCGGCAAGATACTGCAAAAGACAAAAAAAGAATGGAGGAGGAAGTTTCCAAAGCTGCTGTGGTGAGCGTGTGGTGGAGAAGAAACACCCTGCGCGACCTTTGGACTATATATCAACCATAGAATGCCAGCCGCCTCCCTACTGAAGAAACGAGTGCGTGTAACCCCCGGTCTAGGTGCCACAGCGGATCGCCATCTAGCACAGGCTATTCGACGGCATGAGACATCTGAAGGCGACCTCCGGCTCGCATGCCCGTCGTGGTCTAGCGGCAGGGGTGCGGAGACAGGATGTGTGGTGTACCAATATGCAAGTGGTCTGGCTCCAGCATTCTCGGCAGGTACGCTTCTCCATCGATTGGCTGGATGATGTTCAGATGGGAATTGTTTCTGAAACGACAGAGCGGACGTGGCCCGGATGAGTTGCCATTGGGGCGAAGCACTGTCCAGGGGTCGACGTCAGGTTTGAAGTCTGCGCCGGCGGCCTGTGGCCCTGCGCATTGGAAGCCCCTATCGATAGGAGAAGCGAGGGTTGTGGCGGCCTAAAGTGGAGTCGTGATCGCCTCTTTTTAACCTGAAACGACCACGGTCTTTGCGGCTAAGGCTGTCTGCATCTTCATTCGCCGGATAGCAATTCTCAGCGCACACTGGCGTACTCATCTTGGCCCGCTGACGACCAACCGACTTGCGCGTCCTGCATCTGCTGTGAATAGCCCGGACTGTGTGCACCGCCGTGGTCGTAACGCAAGCGCGAAGAGTGGTTCCTGACCGCCACCTGTCGTGGCCACCGTGGAAACGTTTGTGCAGCAGCGATATTGCAGGGTCTGGGAGGCAAGGGACTATGCAGAACTTCATGCGTTCAAGCATGCCTATCCTTTCTCATGCGCATGGTTCTTATTTTTGGGCTGCCATCGCTTTAACCGTCGGTCGCACTCCACACAAGATCCTAAGAATACAGTGCTCTGAGTCTCCTGCAATATCAGATCTGTCAATGTATATTGGGCTGAGTACTTAGACCGCTCTATCTTCAGCATTGCCTACCGCTGCAGCACCACGCTTGGTTGCACAGCGGTGCCGCCGCGTGCGACGGCTTCATCAGCGCGAATGCAGGCACCGAGAGGCTGTGCGTTGTGGCGGTCGCTTGTAGCCGACAAGATCGTCAAGGTCAGCTTGCGATATCACCGCTCCATCGCATTGACCGATGGTCTCCATTGATTGGCCTCACAGCCACAACCGCTTGTTTTGAGATATTTCTCACGACAGTCAACAGCTCGGTGATTGACTGAAGAGACAGCCCGTACCTTCTCCATAGCTGATCAGTGGGCCGAGGAAGCTTGGTTTCGGATTCTTCTCGTGCATATCCGCAGCAACAGACATTGGTCAGTCGGCCGCCCAGGTCGTGGTCGTGGCAAATAGGATGGCTTGAGCAGAAACAACCATGACAAGCTGCCGCCTATCGTAATCCAACCTCCGCCACCTTGCGGGCGCGAATGCAGTTTCGAAACACTACAAACCTGCTGACATCTCCTTATATCAACTTAGGAAGCGCCATAGATATGCAGGAGAAGAGCATGGTATGCCTCCAAGTCCAGTCGCAAATATTTCTTGTAGTGTAAACCCCTTATGTATCTGCCTGACGGGCAGTTACCGTGATGTTCATGATTCGATCACACCTAGTCGGTACCTGGCCAGTGTGACATTCTCGTAAAAGCAGCAACCAAGGTCCTACTATTTCTCATCTCTCATAACGTCTGCCGGCTCCTCTGAAGAAGCCCCTTCTCGGGGCCTCAATGAGATCAACACTATGATCCATTTCGATTGCGTTGTTGCGCTCTCCCAATCTCCACTTCGCGACTTACCTAGACAGTGAGTGCGTAGCAGTGCGCCCAAGGAACCAGCTTGACGAGTATTGCACCGTAATTCCACTTCATCTCCCGTCATGTCCACTCGGATGTCTGGGATATGTCATCGATTCGTTCCAGAAATCATTTGCGACATATGTGACCGAGCTCTTAGAAGCCAAGCACGAATGTGCTGTAGTAAGGTTTGACGAGGCTGCGCCAGGCTCCCAAATGATCACAGCTAACTTCCGTGCAGACCACAGAAGGTTCAGATATCATGAAATTTTCAACATCCATTCCTGGCTTTGAGAACAGCTTTGGCGTAGGAAGCAACTGTTGAATAAATCGTGCATCATTTATGCAGTGATGAGAGACGCAACCAAGATATGGCCAACAGTGAAGCTTCCCACTTGAATGCTAGAGGCAGCCGATGCAAGTTTGGGCAGCGTCAAGTTGTGCTCGATGTCCGCTTACGCAAAATAGGCACCTTCTTCTCTAACCAAGTTGTCCTCCGCCGAGATTTCACAAACGGAACCTTTTCGATACCAATATGAACCCGTCCATCTCCTCCACCAATGAAGCTTCCATATCCATACCGTGCATCAAGCTGATCGAGATGCTGTGCACGCCCCTTTCGGTCGAGATGCGACGTGCCCCGCATATCTTGGACAGCTGCACTGGCCGCGAATAGTGCAATTACAGAAGCAATTGAGGTCGGCAGTCGAGGCAGATACTGGCCAGGTCGGCGTGTATAGACCCAGATTGCTACGATCGCATAGGTGCAGAGAATGGCTTCGGAGATGATGAACATGGGCTTTGACAGGAAGAGACGTCGTTCTGGCTCCACTCTAAATCCTTTTAATGGTGTTACATTTTCGCCAGCAGGGACGAATAAATGTTTTTTACTGGTTCCCAGCCAGATTGCGAAGAGCTTGGAGTATGCTGCATTGATGGGTTTAAGAATCTTATCCAGGTTGGGAATAGGTTGGCTAGGATCCACAAGTTGGTAGCTGTTGCTCCCACGAGCCGCGAAGTAATTGATATAATCTGATGCGAAGCTGTCGTTATGTAGCTTGATCTGGCTAGGGAAGAAAAATTGGTTAGATTGCCAAATGAGATTGCTCGGGCTGTTGTTGAAGAGGTTTGGAAAGTCGTCCATGACATCGCCCCCTAACAGGATTCCTTCCGCAGGACGTCGCAGTCGTCCACTTGCATCAACATGAATATTTGCGCGTCCGGTCAGTAATTTCGGTTGACAGTACGCAAAAAATGTGTTTTCGGTACGGATGGTGAAGTTACCTAACGGACACAGTCCTGATGGCATCCTCCCCCAACCTAGGATTACCGGGGTCTTGCAAATCTCATTATCTTGCTGTGTTGAATTCGGTGGAGCATGAAGCCTTACAACAAATTCGATTGCTGTAGGTGTGTTGACGCATTGCTCGATTTCTCGTATGGGCGGATCATAACCAAGTTCATACTTGGTTATATCACTGCTGCAGCGAACATTTTTCGAGCTGCTAGGGATAGTCAAATGGACTTGCATTCCCTCCTGAGCAAAGGAGATTTTGGTAGTGTTCCCAGATTCCAGCGGCTTGCAGTCCAAAGCTGCGCCAAAGGCTTTCGTCTCGGCTTCAAATTTAGTATTGTTCAGGATGTCAATCTTGTTATCTTCGGAAAACAGTGGCAGATAAAACTTAGTATCGTCTGTCCAAGCAGGCAAAGACGTGTTTTGTGCGACAATTGATTCGGCCGTCATGAGGAAGTCTTCTCCATCACCTCCCCGCCAAGCACCCGATTTGTAAGATCCGAGCGAGCGCCCCGTTTCGTCTGGTCCTAGGCTGCCATTGATTGACACAAATCTCATTTCGTAGGGTTGTCGAAACGATGCCGGATGCCGAATGTCGATCGTTCCTTGGTTGAACAGACCAGCAAAGGCGATAGCGAGTAAATTGGCTAGAAGCGCCATCGCACACACAGCGGCAAGGACAAAATGCTTGGATTTCAGAGCCTGTATGACAACGAGCTGGGGTGGAAGGGAATTGTAATTGGCATCGATTGATCGAGATGCTTTGGCATTGCAATCCTGCAACTCCTCTAATGGTTGAAGCATACAGAGTAATCGGTTGATCAAAACCCACATAGGTTCGATCAAGGTAGCAATAGCAGTTGGTATATAGTTCTCGAGGATGTTTTGTACGATGGAGTTCGATGAGGGTAGTACCAGTCCTGTTTCGAATTAGAATATCGGCTAGAGAGATACACATGCCGGCCAACCGCCCTGTAGAATGTTACCTAACGACTTACCATTGGTGTATGCCTTATTATAAACAACTCCTAGTGTGACAGCAAGAATTAGAAACAGACCAATAAAGGGAATTGCCATCCGGAGGCTAAATTCGATGGGTCGAACAGGTCTTGCAACGCTGGAGGGGCTATCCCGTCGATGTCCTACAGAGGCGGCGACAGGCCCATCAGTATCTATGGAATCACCATGGATGAACTCAATAAGACTAAGAAGAATGAGTTAGATCTAGATCTTCTTTCAACAGAATGTAATTTACCTGGTGCCTGCTTCGTCATTGATGAGCTTATAACGTTTCTCTCCAAGGATCTTATGCATGTCGTCCATGTCACAGCAATCGAGGTCTGAGAAGTCTGTTAACAGTGGCTCGTTATCAGCCACCAGAGCCATAACGCTTGCTATTGTGTTTGGGTCTGTCCGTAGGTTCCTTTTTCGGATAAATGATAGGATTAGCAGCGCTATCGTCGCTACCGAGACCACGCTCAAGAAACCCACGACAATATGTACGAAGACAGGTTCGAGTACAACTGCTTCGGTTATAATTTTTTGTTGGCCCACAGCCTCTTTGATGACTTCATCACCACTGCCCAACACATCCACCATCACACGAGCAAATAGAAGTCTATATGCTTCAGCATATGCTTTACTCAAAACTCTCCAGTCGAGATACTCTTCTAAATGGCGCGTACTGGTACACAATGCCATTCCTACCATGGGCATTACACCAGGATCGGTTAAATTCGTGTCCAGTATAATATCTGTGTATCTCGGAAAGTGGAAAACAGGCAGATTATTGCCACGTGTTAAAATACCAACAGATCCTTCATTCATGATCGATTCGAAATTCGTATCGTTGAAAACGTACCATGCAAGCCGTTTTCGATCCTCAAGAGGTACCAGTTTCAAAGGCATTCTGGTGGCCATATCAACGGTAGCAGAGACCTCCTGTTGCCAGTAACGTGGCTTACAAAAAACAGCAGTGATGTTTTGAGGATCTTCTCTACGCTTCTGCTAAGATGTCAGCACCGTCAAGGTGGAGGAGGGTGCCAAAGATAGCCTGAAGTTCGCTCATCAAAATGTTATCTGAATGTAAGTAGCTTAGAATGATCAGGAATCTATATGAAAAGGGATTATCTCACCTTTGTCCTTGCGAATGAGGCGAAGAATGTCGAGTTTTCTGACTTTGGGCAGTAACTACTCAGATACCAATTCGCATTATTCCAGTTATGGTAGCCAATATACATGGCCTCATAATCCTTGACAACGAAGGATCCGTCGTCCCCTGAATCGGCGCTCCCCCACTCATCTTTAACTCTGGCACCTACACCGCCGCTGAATGCACAACCTCCCGTGCTGTTGAAATAGATGCTTCCTGATTTGTTTATGGGTGTTGGATTCTCACATTCTAGGTCAAGCGTGTACATAGTCGTGGGAGCGGTGTATGTGCCCTTGTCGGAAACGCTACTCAGGTTGTCTCGCGGTTTGAAAGGAGCCAAGGTGTAATTGCGCGCCATGAATGGAGGTAGAGATTCGTTCAAAGCTACGATACCGAATGTCGACTGGGCAAAACGGAAAGTTAGTTTGTTTGCCTGTTCTCCAATAGGCATTAAACTTGTCGAAATATTGAAGGTGACGTTGGTAGAGTGTGTGACAGTCCGAACTGAGAATATACCGGCTTGTGTAGGTACAAGGCCCCAAGTCACTAGGACGACAGCGAAGGAAGCCCAAAATACAGGCCAATGTCTATTAGTGTCAGCTTCATCGATCACTGACCTGTATTATGGGCCCGGTAGATAGCACTCTTCCCCATATTCTGCCTAACATCTTTCAAAGGCATAGAGGCAAGACATGCTCAAGTGCTCGTAAATGGATGACTAACCTGTCTCTAAGGGCTTTGAGTGGGGCCAACGGGATGAAGGAGAAAGGGTAATGCAAAAGGAGAGAATCCTTTCCCAAAGCACCGTTCTCTTTGCTCAGTTGATAGTATGGCTCTAGTCTCTTCGTTTCCAAGTCGATCCATGCCCAATAAATGCTGAAAATAATAGCAACAATAGTGGGGAAGTATCGGTATAGGAAGGCTTTGCTCAATGGTAAATCGTTGATTACTGGTGCGAATATAATTCCACTGTTTTGCTGACTTTTCCACAGCAGGAATTCGAGAGTTGCGATCAGGGCCCAACATATTGTGATAGTAAAGATAAGGACTGGTGCTCGAAGGGCCGGTGATTTCCAGAGTTTTGGCTCTAGACAACGATCAGTAACCAGGCTATCTCAAGCTTTCTCTAGTAGGTAGTACGAACCATGGACCTCTGTGCAACGTGATAGAATTTGGCTTCTGAGTGTCTGTTTTCTCGATGGGGCACTTTGTTGTGTGGTCGATCCAGCGACTGCAGTACTACTGTCCATGACAAAAGAATGCACTTGCAGAACGCACAGCAGAAAATGACGTGTGATAGGAAAAGAAAAACAATCAAGTTGCAGCGAACTGCTCAGCGTCTACAGGCCAAGTACCACGGATAATAAATGGTGTTGGCTTGACTCCAAGCGCCCAATTGGCGCTGCTGCGCCGCATCAGCCAATGCCGTCCTATCACCTAACCTCATTTAGGAAGGGAGTTGCAGAAAGGCGCCTCGTGAAATTGTTTACCGTAGAACTGGGACGATTTGTCCAATGCGAGAGTGCATAGCTGTGACAAGTGGACACGCTGCCACCGTTTGGAGAAAGAACTCGAGGATTATGGTGGTGTTCGCGCCACGTCCAGTCTAGCGGTCATGGGTAACTAGGTTCCGCCCCTGTTTTACTTATTTTGAGTAGCACAATTGAGGCGAGGTAAGGCAGACAAGAATTGATGGGTACATTCTTCGGAGCCCACGTTTAAATTTATTGGAAGAAAGGTGAATATTTTTTGCAGATGAAAAGAATCTCGTCCTCGGGTTTGCGATCATACAAGCGTGATGAACAGCAAGACTTGGCATGGAAACAATGAAAATCAATACCAGCCATGAAATCACTACCGGAAGGCACCAACCTCTCTACGCCTACAACGAATCAGTAGGAGATAAATTAATAGGAGTGGGGAACTCATACCACCACGTCCGAAAATCCACTGTGCCAACATCGATGCCCAATTGCTGGAGTGCACTTGTGTCAAGATGACAGTCGTACGACCTCACTGTCCCACCATTTGGCCCCTCTTTAGGTGTGAACGGGACCATGCCATCGAGTGGTAGGCCCATGATCTCAGCAAATGTTTGACAAATTTGCCATTTCGTCATCTGATCCCCAGAACTGAATTGTAGAATGCTCGGTAGGTCGTTATCCGTGGAAGTGAGGTACAGTTTTGAGATCTCCCGGCAGACTCGTCCAACGTCCTGAGTATTGGTGGGAAATCGGAGAGCATAATCGTCGACCTGAATCTTCGGTTGACTTTCTTCAAGCTTCTGAGATGCCCATAGTTGCGACAGCAACACGTTAACTGCACTTTCTTTTGGTTCGTCGCAAGATCCATATAATACCGGAACCCGTAGTACCACGACTTTATTCTTATCACTTGTTGCACTTGCTGCTCCCAGCACAGCCTTTTCACCATCAAGCTTTGTTTGGCCATATATATTAGGTGGGTCTGGGCGAGAGTCTACCTTGTACGGAGCCTCGCCGCGCCTTCCAGAAAAAACATAATCGGTCGAGATATATATCAAAAAGATGCCTCGAGCGATAGTAGCGTTGGCTACTGCTCGGCTTGAGTCCACATTGAGCTTCTTTGCAGCCTCCGGATTCGCAGTACATAAGTCTGGAAAACGGTTCGCAGCGCAGTGCACAACGACGTCAGGCTTAACTTCACCTAGTACTCGGTCGATCTCTGAATGGTCAAGAATGTCGAGCCTGATTACATCAGGAGGACTACTACGGCTGAGTCCGGTTCCAATTGACTTCCAGTCATCTAGGAAGAATTGTCGCTGAACCTGCCGCCCCAACAGACCACTAGCTTTCATAATGGTCAGCCAGTGGGACGACGAAAACTGCAAGAGGCTTTACCTCCAATGATTAGGGCAGTCCTCGTCATACTTCTGAACTCAAGTTGAATGAGAAGGTCCCAAGCGAACTATAGAGCTAGACAATAAGTAGATATTCGAAAGCCAAATGAGGGGCACTTTAGTATCTCAAGCTCCAATGAAATGGGTAGGCAAGCTGCTGTGAAGGAGGCTTAACTGGCGTCTGTGCGTCTTCACGTGATATCGAGTCCCCATGATCCCTGCTCCGCAACCGCTTGACTGCGTGCACAACAATTGCTTCACCATCATACTTTGCTGCTGCCACCATGTCGACCATAACGCAACAAGCTTCCCAAAGCTCATACCCGTGTGTTGGATTTAGAGCATAATTCAAACTGACTGACTAACAACCACCAGGCCCATCTTGCCTAAAGACTTTAATGCTAACCAACCTAAAACTATCCGCTTATACCCTCTTAGTAACTACACGTTCGGAACAAAAGATGGCCAGCCAGAAGAAGACCCCTCAGTACTTGCACGACTCAAAAGACTCGAGGAACATTATCAAGAACATGGCATGCGACGAACATGCGAGGGCATCCTAGTCTGCCACGAGCACAACCATCCTCACATTCTCATGTTGCAGATTGCAAACGCGTTCTTCAAATTGTAAGCTCTCTCAATTGGTGGGGGGAAAAAATGAGTAGCGCTAACAGCGTGTAGACCCGGCGACTACCTCCGCGCTGAAGACGACGAGATCGAGGGTTTCAAGGCAAGGCTGAACGAGCGCCTTGCGCCAGTCGGCACACAATTCACAGGCGAAGGCGTCAACGACGAGTGGCAGGTCGGCGACACATTAGCGCAATGGTGGCGGCCCAACTTCGAGACCTTCATGTACCCTTTCATCCCCGCGCACGTTACCAGGCCCAAGGAGTGCAAAAAGCTCTATTTCATTCAACTTCCACGCAGCAGTACGTAGAATTATCGGTGCTTCGGGCGCTCCCACTAATCCGTTTGCAGAGGTACTTAGTGTCCCGAAGAACATGAAGCTTCTTGCCGTCCCTCTGTTCGAGTTGTATGACAATACGGCACGATACGGTCCACAGCTCTCGGCTATTCCTCACCTTCTTTCGCGCTACAACTTCGAGTTCGTCGATGAGGAAGGCAACGTCGCAGCCGTGACGCCCGGCGTCGGTCCTCCCGAGGGCGATGTAGAAACGAAGGTCCTAGCAGGCGGTGACGATGTCAGGATGGATACCAATGGAGATGGCACAGGAAGCGATATTACCCTGTCGTAAATACCCATTTCCTCGTTTTACCCAGGGATGTTTGTGGGCGTATTGCATGGGCGGTGTCTGGCGTTCTACGATCGATAGTGCTGGAAATACCATGATGACCTGGTTTCGCATGTCGAATCAACAACAGAGGCAATCTTGGTGCTGTACTTCAGTAAGAAGTAGTACTAGTATGTTTTAGTAGGCAGTTTGAAGTGAAGATGGTAAATTCACTGGGCAATACTACTCATAGTAAACTACAAATGCCACTCCAAATTGTATAAATTTCTTCAAATTCGCAACATTGTGGGCAATGTATCAATAATCCTATGCTTGCTATAAAGTGTACTAGCTGCGAACAAAGCACAAAGTAGTGCAATCTCACGTCCAGGTTCAGGCATGAACAAAATCGAAGCACTTTGATGTCAATTACCCGAGTAGTCTACAGTGACTCTGAATGATACTTTCAGCATATGGAGATAATGAAGTACGGACCTATTTCGTTAGTGAGGGGTATAGCTTATTTGATGATCCTCGAATATTCCACTCAAACTCGTCGAGTCCCCCCGCCCCCCACAAGAAAATACCCCACTTCGAGAAAGCAGGCAACGCTTACGCAGACGAAGACAATAGCGACAGACTAAAATCACAAAAACCCAATCATCCAAGCTCTGTCATACATTTTAGACAAAACAACCGCGACATATACCGCATATCTTTACCAAAAGCAGCAACCACCTTCAAACAAAACAAGGCCGTAATATTCCCTACTCAAAGCACAACACCGCAAGACCCGAGATCCAAGCCCAACACATCTCTAGCACCCCTCACAACCCTAACCCTCATTAATAAAGATCCTCACCCAACCTCGGCTTTCCCCCCTTCCAATCATCCTTCTCATAATACCTGAACACCAAATCATACCCATCCAAATCATGCACGATACGATCGACCCTCCGATACCCCTTGATGCCCTCCATGCGCCTCGCCTTATCCACACTCTTCTTCTCCATCTTTTCGTTCTCGGTAGGCTTAGCTTCAAACAGTGTGACAGAGAAGCGGCCGGGCTTGAAGATGCCGACGACGTGCTCGACAATATCAGCGGTTTCGCGGCCGGATTGGCGGGCGGGCACGTTTGTTTCGAAGGAGGCGTAGGAGCAGTGGGGCTCGGGGGTGACATGCACTGTGAAGTAGTGGGTGGCATCGGAGCCAATTTTGGAGCCGGCGGGCGCACCACCTGGGGCGGGAATCACGCCGTTTGCGGAGAAGCCGCAGGGTGTGAAGAGATAGGCATCGATGCGGGCGTCGGGGTATTTGGAGGTAGGGTACACGTCGGCTAGGCCGCATGCCTCGGAGACGACCGTGCCCAGGGTGTGGCCTTCTGTGGTTAGCTCTTCGGGGAAGGTCAGCTCCTCGTCCGAGTTGAAGCCAGAATGATCGGACGATGTCTGCTCAAAGACATCGAAGCTATCATCGGAGGTATGGGTGTTGGCAGTTGATGTGTTGAGCACGGTGGAGCCCCCAAGGCTCTCGCACCTCTCCTCAGGAATGGAGCCCAGGGATTGAATGGCGTTCTTACGCGCTTCACGGGCTTTCTGGAGGTAACGACCTTCCGCAACCGCACTTGCGTCCTCGAGGTAGAATTGGCGAGCATTCTCCACATCGAGGTCAGTCATCAACACCTCCAGAGTCTCGTCCTCCTCTTCGTCTGTAGCCTGCGCTTGCATCAAGTGTCGAGGGTGGCTCACGAATGTGGTTTGAGTTTCAGGAACGCCCACCGTCTCGCAGCCTGGGCTAGGAGGCGGAGTCAACTGGGTATCAGGCCCAGTGATGTAGAGATACCAATGTTCACCATTCATCTTGCCAATCATGTAGGCGCTGCCGCCCTGGAATCGTTGATCGAGGTAACGAACTTCGTCTCGCCAGCTGCGGTGAGGGCCACGCTGCTGGTCGGGATTGAGAAAGTTCTTCCTGCTGTAGAAGACGCGGTAGGGTGCAGCAGCGGGGGCATAGCCAGAGCCAGGCCGAGGTGCCACGAAAGGGAAGCCAGCGTCAACAGCGGCAATCTCCAGAAGGCGAGTGAGACCCCAAAGCAGGGTGGTGGTACCGCATGTCTTGAGCACAACCTTGTGAGGGAACACGAACATACTCGACTCAGACAAGAGATAGGCGTCAACATGCTCAGACTCAATGACGGAGAGCACTTTGCAATTGACAAGATCAAGCATTTCTTTCCATGTATTAGCGGGCACCTTCTTGAGCCCGAGCGGGCCCGCCTGGCCAGGCAGGTCGGTGGCAGAAGCACTGAACCATACTTCTAGCAGCTTCTCGGGGCCTTCGAAGGCATTGGAGGAATCAAGGTCGACTGTGGCTTCCTTGTTGATTGTCAGATGCGGGGTTCCAATATGAGACGATGGGGACGCAGTGTAGTGCTTGGGGATCTCAGTAGCGACCATCTCTTGGTTGTGTGGGCGTGGAACGCTCAGCTCGCTGCAGCAGATGGGATTGCTTGGTGTATTTATACTGGGACCCAGAGATTGAAGGTAGGCTTGGTATCAAGCGGGGGCGCAGTCTGCTGCTCAGACAAGCAATGCGGTGCTCGTCTGACAGGAGAAGGCCCGCGTGAGACTGGGATTGGAGAGGCTGGCGTTTGCCAGCAGCAGACTGTGTTGTATGTGACGTCGACCGTGGTCGATGTTAGGGGGGTCGGGCGGAGAGGGGGATGAACGAGTCTTTGGGCCGGGAAATTGTGTCAGTCGTAAGGTCCTCGCGCGACCAGATTCCGATACCCTGGAGAAGTATCGGGTCCAGCAGACGAGGAGATCTGCTTAGTGGGGTGAAATGGGAGGTGGCGGCAGTGAAAGCTGGGAGTAGGGGGTGTTATCGAGGCCTGGGCCAGAGTCAGTCCCAGTTCAGAGGCAATGGCAGTAACGGCGATAGCACTCACTTTGCGGGCTTGGACAGAAAGCGTAGAAGGTCCTCGCGGCGCATGGAAGGTTGGAGACGGGCGGCGGAAAACGGTCTGCGGGCTAGTACAGCCTATGCAGTTGGATTAGACGAGTGATTTGAGGCTGCCAGCTTGCCGGTGGAAATCGCGCACGAGGCGTAGAGGGACGTTTGCAGAGCAATGGCTGTTGGGCGCCGTTGGGAGCTGCGGACGCAAAGACGGTTGGTCAACCTGGGTTCGCCTGGCGTGGTCCACGGAAAACTGTAGGCAAGGTAAAGTGAAAGAGCAAACGGAGTCGAGCTTCACAGGCACAGTCTGGGGGTTTTAGAGCGTGGTGTTGGGAAGTAGAAGCAGGCGGTCGCGTGTTCGCCAGCCGAATTTTTCCCATGTAGGTGCGTTATTTGTTCCACCGCAACAACGTCACCGCCAAACACTGCACGGCTCACTCAGCGTCCAACACTTGTACCTCTTTCAACCCAACGCTGCACGGCGCCAAACTGCAAGCTTGTCTGTTCTATTGTTTCGTCATACGTTGTATTACCACGGCCCGGCCGGCCTGCAACTGCACATATATACCACCCACTATACCCCCGCCTCGCCCTCGTCGCCCTCCTCCAAAGATAGCAACACAAGGCTCTCTCCAAACCCCCGCACCCTACCACAACTGCCCAAACTTATATTACCGCGCAGCCGGCACCGCCTTTCCTGACCCACCAGCCGCATCAGCCGCAATGCACCATTTGCAAGTCTCGTATCCAGACCACAAACCGCCTGCATAACCACTCTTCCCACCCGTTGTGCCGTACCCCTCTCCCTCCTCCCGCCCTCTCTAGCTGCATGCTATTTGCTAGACTTGCTTCTTTGTCCGCTTGTCCCGGTCTTACTGCCGATTATGTGCTGCTCGTATACCTATAGCTGCTTTCGACGCTGAATAGCCCGTCCACGAGGACGCTGCCTTAACTTGCTGCAAGCGGAAGGTTCGTTAGCTTGCCGTTCGCCAGAAATGCTCCGAAGCACTCTCGCATATCTAGCACTAGAAGATCCGGCGCCTCCCATGCAGGGAGCGATGCTGGCCGTTGGTGCCGCTTGACCTGGTGCCGCTGTCAGTTATGTCTTGCATGGAGCATGCCTGTCGTTGTGGTACGTACCCATTCGATGTTCCAAGACGTTGCTCCCCACATGAGTGGCGCTGTTTGCCTGTTGTTGCGGCCACGGAAAGAACTGATTCCCAATGGTACTGCGCAGTAGTCGTTCCAGTGCGGAGCTTTGGTATCAAGACGGGCTTGACGTAGCCACCGCAGTGAAGATTCGGGACCAGGCAGCCATTGCATCATTGTCTAGTTGAGTATCTCTGTTGGCGTCCACGTATAGCCCCCCGCGTCCAACTCGCTTTGTTGTGTCCTCAGCGGAAATGCTCCGACGGTATCATCCGAGCCGGCTCGCTCGTGCGTGTTTCGAGCCTGTCCATTTTCCTCATTTGGTCTTCCTAGCTCCGCAGGCGAAAGAAACGGCGAACGTGACCGAGAAGTCCAAGGCAAGCCCGAAGGCACTCGAGTATGAATAATATCCAGCAACGCAGCGAGCAGACCGATAGGCGAGTCACATAGTGAGAAAGAGAGCGTCTGTGGCCGAAGCGAGTATAAACGGTGGAGTGTTAAACCAAGTGGCTGGTTTACATACGTCGAGTCCTGGGTCTGAGAGTGTTCAGTGTCTTGTCGAGCTTCCAGCTCCGTAGGAACATAACCAAAGCTCAGCAACGGCAGTTTACCCAGTGTGAGTTTTGCAATACGATACTTTAGAAACACCATCGCGCCCCTCTTAGGTGTCGGTTCAGTGAAGGTCGGGTTCGCCGTGTGAACAGCTAAGCAATGTTCAGGATGCCCTGATGCTAACGCACGACAGATACTAAAGCCCCTGATATGATCAGTGTCATCTCACCCTCATTCAGCCGTACTTACCATTCAATCCCATGAGCCACATACTGCGTGTACCCAAGCTTCACCATCAGCTGATTAAACACAGCCGCCGTCTCCCTCAATCCAAAATCCAGCGATAAGCTTGCATCGCTGAATCCAAATCCGGGTATACTGGGCGCAATCACATGGAAAGCCTGCTGCGAGCCCTCACCAATGCTTGGTAGTGAATGGGGGTCTGTCAGGGCATCGATGACCCGCTGTACCTCGATGAAGGACGACGGCCACGAGTGGCACAACAAAAGTGGGATCGCATTGGCGTGTCTAGACTTCTTGTGAACAAAGTGTATGCGGAGCGAATGTGATGCCGACGCGTCTGTTGCCGAAGGAATAGTGATATTGGTGCGAAATTGGGGAAGCACGGCGTTGAACCGTTGAACCCGGCTTCCTCGACTCGCCAGTCGTAGCCTTCGAGCCTGGCGTATTGTCAGTACGCAACGTTAGCCTGAGGCACTTCGGACCAGCAGAGATGCTACTTGGGCTCTTTCAACGTGTAGGGCCATGCACACGGTATATGTACCAGAAGTCAAGTAATGGTTCAAGTACCGTTTTTGGTGTGCCGTGCGCCCATTTTTGCGGCTCGGATAGCTCGAGTTCTCGTGGGAGGCGCGTCAACTCGAGCTTCTTCTTTGTTAGCTCAAGATACCTCAAAGATACCTGGGACTTGTTAGCACGGAAGAATCATAATGAGCAAGCAAAAGCACACACATGCATGCTGTAGGGCGTGATTGCTTCTCCTTTGTGTGCATCCTGTGCGCATCCATTCATCGTGATGTCCCCCTAAAGCCCCATATATTTTGAACAGAAATGTGGGTTGGTGTAAGGTCACTTTCAAGGCATCGAGTGTGTAAGGCTGGCAGAAATGACGGACTCGCAACTATCCCTAGGATTATTATTTTTAGTGTGCCCAATCAGGCTGGAGGCAGGCAATGGAAAAGGGCGCGTTACACAAGGTCAAGGGTTACGTGTTTCATGACGGTATTTGTATGTTCTAGATTGTACTTTGAATGTATCCACAGCTGCCGTTAGCTGTCTTCTCATAAGGTGTGGCGATGTGTGTGGCGTGCACTGCCACACTACACCTTGTCGCCGAGATGATCGGCAAACACCAAGTTCTAAACAAGCAAAAGCGCCCGACATATGCCCTTGAAACACCAATTGGTGCTATTCATTTATATTTCTGTAGAAAAAAGGTGAGTGGCCATCTTTTGCCTTACGACGAGTGGGGGTGACATAACTAGACGTCTCTAACCGTACCACCCCCTGTCGTATTCCCGGGCATGCCGCCGCTCGGTGGAGTACGCTGTGCTGCTTGAGTGGCCGCCCCACGTAGATTGAGACTACCTATTCGTTGCACAAGGTTACTCCCCACAGCATCTACAGCCCCTCGGGGCTGCATTAGCGAAGGTGCCTGGGCAGCAGCCTCTTGGACTTTGAATAACCTTATACTAGTGTTGTTCCAGACGCCGGCAGTGCCCTTGGCTACAAGCATTTCCTGTGCGAATACGAAACCCCACAGTAGCGACTCGTACCAACCGAGAGATAAGGGCGACCATTCGAACAGATGAACTCTAATAGGTGATGGCTCAATGCCGCGCACCTCCGTCTCACGGATTGTCGTCAAAGCCGCTGCTGTGTCATTCGAGTTTCCTGTACTGGGCATCTTTGGCCCCAGCTGAGATATCAGCATAAGCATAGTGTGAAGCGGCAGTTCCGAAAGCCAATTTTCGAGCTGAGAAAAGTTAGTTAGTGTTTTACTGAAAAGTGTTAATTACTCACCCAAGAAGCAGATGGCGTGAAGAACTCATTAGTGGCGAGAGCTGGGGTTGCCAGGCTGCTCAAGCTGCTAATACTGTTCTGACGCGAAAAGGCGGGTTGACCGACGGGCATCTTGCCTCGTGCCTTCTCTGACATTCCTCTGAGCTGAAGTGGGACAGGTTCGTCCATGGGCGATGCCATGGATGCGCTCCTGGAAGCTCCTGGTTGCGGGGATTGCGGTGGTTCTGCTGTGTGTGGATCCTCTGCATCGGAGTCATCGTCATCGCCGATTGTGAATGCGCTGTTCTCTTCAGGTACGTTGCCCAGCGTGGGCGTTCGCGAGACTGTAGGGCTTCTAAGGCTGTCGATTGAGTTTGCCCTCTGGATATCCCCGGAGCTTTCTTTGCGTAGCTGATTCTGACGCTCGATCTCTTCTTGACCGCTCTCGAGTGTAAAGTCACGCAAAGCTTGGAACCTTTTCCGGGAACGTACGATTGCGTATATGAGATTCGGGTTCTCTGGACTATATTTTAGTTGCTGGCAAGCATATTCATCGTCTTATTCTTACGTTGATACTGATGCTCAACTATAGCATTTAAAACTTCCAACAACGATTGGAGGAGGGTGTGGTTATTCTCGTTGGCAAACAAGAAGCTTGGTGACGACATCGATGCGAATAATTGAAGTAGTTTGGAGCTGCTAGCGCGACCAAGGTTCTGCACATAAGCCGCAATATTATTTAAAATGGCCAAAAGAGCGGGGTAAACAGCATCGAGCCTGCCTTTCCCTGTTGTGAGAAGAGTGTAGATTGACTGGCTAGGTCAGCATTAGTACGGAAGCACGGCAATTGCACGTACTGTGATGACATAGTCGGCATATGTACCGTGGAAATTGGGAATTCGTATGCTTGGTGGGAGCGACTCCTGTCCTTCGAAAGTCTTGTTGAGGCTCTTGCCGAAGTTTGGCTCAACACTGAGTGTTTGGAGCACGAACACACACATTCGCACAAGACCCTGTTTGGTAGGATCATTACGCTGATCAATCGCGTAGTATAGTACTAGAATGACAAAATCGTGTGCTCGGTCAGTGTCGATAATGAAAGAGCGGAAGCGTTTGTTGCATTGCAAGGCTTCCCAGAAAAGCATGATCATCTCAGGCGCCCAGGTCAATGACTTTTGGCTCCCTGGTAAATACGAAGTATTTGCTTGTAGCTGATTCATGTCAGCGAGCATACCTAAGAGAGGAAAGGCCACGCACAGGTTGGTTGAGCACGCGCGTCATACCATCGACCAAGAACTGGAAGTCCTGTGGCCTGTGTAGACGGCCGAGAAAATGACGAAAGAAATTTTTGGGTGCTGGGCCATTTCCAGGCTCCGGTATGGGGTATAGAATGAGTACCAATAGCAATTGTAAGCAGTAAGTCACCAGTATTTGTCTCTGATCTTTGAACACGACATGATCGTATGGAACGCGCCATGTTGCAGGGTTGTATTTCAGCGTCTGGCTAGGTTAACACGGGGTAGTAGCTTGGGATAATGTACTTACTGTGTTCAGTAATGAACACAATACTGATAGAACAACCTGCTTCTCAGGACACGTTGCTATGTATGTGATTGCTTTGACGCCCTTGACGGGCAGAATTCCAGAAGACATGTACATGGATTTGCTGGCAAGGGTAAGAAGGAGGCGCAGGATTTCGGTCCTGTTGCTCTCAAATTCTTTGGTCGAAGCGACTGGAGTGTTGCAGCCAACACCGCTCTGCCATATTGCATATGTAACCTTGTTTTTTCCGGCGGCTACCCTGGGCAGTGTGAAGTCGGAGAAGAAGAGTAGGTCAATAAGCGTATCGATGATTTCCTCTGCGAGCGGCTTGGCTGTCTCAAAGTCGTCCTCTTGTGCCACGGGCGTCTGGTCTGGGTCGGCCTCGTCGAAGATGACTTCGCTTCGAACAAGCTGGCCCCGCCGACTGCGCTTTCGCCGGGCCGTCCAGAAGAACTGGTCTTCCCATTGCTCGAGGTGGTCGGCCTCATAGAAAAAAGGGAGCAAGCGTGTGAGCACTCTCACGCAGTTGAGGGCATCTCGCTCAGGCGCAAGCTCTGGGTCGGGAAAGGAGGGGTGGTTCCGGAGAACAATGAGGCGCGAAGTGACGGCAAGAACTAGGGTTTCGAGGTTGCCGAGGTTGTTGTCGCGGGTGCGGCGTATGTCAGCAGGCGAGAAGAGCGAGAAGACATCTTCGGTTGACTCGGGTAGTTCCCAGAACTGGTCGAGTTAGCATACGGTGGTGCATGGCCGGTGGAGGGAGGGCAGCCTACGCCTTTCCAGTAGTCATCATCCGCAGCAATCTCCTTGGGCTCTGACAGGCGAAAGATGCCCTGCTTGAAGGTGAGTTTTGAGTCGGACGCGCCCATTGGTATGCATGTCAAGGCCTATGTGCGCATCGTATGTCGTGGAAAGGCTAGCGGGTCGAGTACACAGTAGATATCTTGGCCGGGGGCTACGTCGGCGCTGGAAACGCCGGTTACCTGCCTATCTATCCTCACATGCTTTCGCGACCAAATGGCGTCAAACACAACACGACCTGTGCTTTTACATGCATCAGAATACCTATTTCTTGGTTCGCCTCTGCCTGAAAATGCACGCGAGCACATCACAGATTACATAATCAACAGCCACCTTGACACAGCCTCTCTTGTCCATATCCTACTGCCTACCCGCCACGATAACTTTCCAACGTTCGCACCACCATCTTCCCATCCTCTGTAAAGCCGGCTTCTTAGCAACCGTCACGAAACATGCCTCCGAAACGAAAAGCACAAACGGCGGCTGATGCCGAGGCGGAGGACGGCTGGGATGATCAGGACGAGGGTCCCATGAGCGACCAGGAAACCTTCGACCAACTCAAAGAGGAGTTTGATGTCAAGGCAATGACGAAACGAGCACGAGCTGGTCGAGTCAAAGACGCTGCGGCAGACCTCTTCAGAAAGTCGGATCAATGGAATGCCCCATTGAAGCCTGACCACCACAACCGCCCGTTGTGGGTCAATGACGCCGGCGGCATCATCCTCGAGTCTTTCCATCCTCTCTTTGATGAAGCTCAGGACTTTTTGATCAACATCGCCGAGCCGCAGTCGCGTGTCTCCAAGATGCACGAGTATCAACTGACCACGCACAGTCTCTTCGCCGCTGTAAGTGTTGGTCACTCTAACAGGGAGATCATCGACAAGCTCGACAAATACTCCAAAACTGCACTTTCGGATGCCATCATGTCCTTTGTTGAGAAATCTACGTCTGCATTTGGCAAGGCCAAGATTGTATTGAAGAAGACGCTTTCTTACATCGAGAGTGAAGATCCGAGCATCCTGCAGAAGCTTTTGCGCGATCCCATCGTTGCCGAATGTCGAGCTGATGCTACTGACGGACTTATAAAAGAAGCTGCACCCAAGATTGGTCAGATGGCCATTCCAGGTACAAAGATGGCGGCTGGCGCAAATCAATTGGCACAGCAACAGCCACCCTCAGAGAACCCAGCACCGAGTGATATGATTACCTCGCTTAGAGAAGATGACGATGACGATGAAGTCGCGCAAGTCCACTCATTCCAAATCAAGAGTGAAGAGCGAGAGCGAGTTGTCAAGCGATGCCGTTCCATCGGTCTACCACTCACAGAAGAGTATGACTTCAACAATGACGAGGTAAACGCAAATTTGGAAATAGACCTGAAGCCCCATGCCCAGATTCGATACTACCAAGAAAAAGCCCTCAGTAAGATGTTTTCCAATTCGCGGGCACGTTCAGGCATCATTGTGCTCCCTTGTGGTGCAGGTAAAACTCTGGTTGGCATTACAGCTGCATGTGGTGTCAAGAAGTCCGTCATTGTGCTATGTACCAGCGCTATGTCAGTAGTTCAGTGGCGAGCAGAGTTTATCAAGTGGTCCAACATCAACCCAGAGGATGTTGCCGTCTTCACAGCAGATAACAAGAACAGCTTTCCCCGCAATGCAGGTATCATCATCAGTACATACTCCATGATCAGTAATGCACGAAAACGATCGCACGATGCCGAAAAGGTCATGCAGTTCATTCGAAGTCGTGAATGGGGACTGCTGATTGCTGACGAGGTCCACGTCGTACCTGCGAATATCTTCAAGAAAGTCACATACGAAATCGCCTCTCATGCAAAGCTCGGCTTGACAGCCACATTACTTCGAGAGGACGATAAAATTGATGATCTCAACTTCTTGATTGGCCCCAAACTGTACGAAGCCAATTGGCAGGAGCTTTCTGAACAGGGACACATCGCCCGTGTGCAATGCGCTGAAGTGTGGTGTCAGATGACACCTGAATTCTACACGGAGTGGCTCAAGCCCTCATCGCTACAGAAGCGAGCGCTGCTGTCTATCATGAATCCACGCAAATTTCAAGCGTGTCAATTTTTGATTAACTACCATGAGTCACGAGGAGACAAGATAATAGTGTTTTCGGACAATGTCTACGCGTTGGAGAAGTACTCGCGTAAACTAGGTAAAGCTTACATTTACGGCGCAACTCCACAGCAAGAGCGACTACGTATCCTGGAGAACTTTCAGCACAATGAACTAGTCAATACCATATTCCTATCCAAAATCGGCGACACCAGTCTTGATTTGCCAGAAGCAACATGTTTAATCCAGATCTCGTCACATTACGGTTCACGCCGTCAAGAAGCACAACGACTAGGCCGCATCCTTCGAGCGAAGAGGAGGAATGATGAAGGGTTCAACGCTTTCTTCTATTCACTGGTATCCAAAGATACCGACGAGATGTACTACTCCTCAAAGCGCCAGGCCTTCCTCGTTGATCAAGGCTACGCATTCAAGGTCATTACACGTTTGGAAGGCATGGAGAACTCGGAGAATTTGGCATTCGCCACCCCACAGGAGAGACGTGAGCTTTTGATGGATGTCCTGCTCGCAAGAGACGAAGACGCAAAAGAAGAGCGGATCGAAGGCGATGCTTTTGGCAGCAAGTACGCTTCCGGCATGAACAAGAAGAAGAAGAATGGTGTTCGGAGAGCGGCTGGAACCTTGTCTGAATTATCTGGCGGCCAAACGATGGCTTACATGGAGTTTAATAAGAGCAGAAATAAGGAACTTAAGGGCTCTAAGGGTGTACAGAATGCGTTTATTAGAAAACTTGCTAATTCATCGAAGAAAAAGCCTTGATAGATTTCTGCAATTTGGACATTATGGGGGTGTATTGGCGCATTTGAAATATCATTTGATGAGTGCTTTCAGAATAGAATAATACAACACAGTTCTGCTGAGTGCGTGTGAACATGTAAAACAATGTGATAACATGTGCAACAGTATTGTAGCACTTAGTAGTATCAAGCTACTATAAGAGCTGTACAGTCTTGTATCTGTGATGTAAGCGCTCGCGCCGGCGTTGCTCAGGCTCAATGCCAGAATGTTTTTCATCATGGGCAGCACGTTGCACACCGGTCTAGACTGTTCGGCATCTGCCTCCATAAATCGTATTAGTGTCTCTCCCTTGTCACATTCTTGACCTACGTGGATCAATAATATCAACATGAGGTCGGAACGCACTGCGCGCTAAGCTTATATTGACTAATTAGTTGGATTAGCATGTGCTTACCTCCTAGGCGGACCCCGCTATGCAACCAGCATCGACCTCTTCTCCTCTTCGGACTCTCACCTAAATATACATCATCTGTCATTGGTGAAACCATATGGATCCGCTATCTTTGGAATTGGGTCTCGCAGACCGATCAGTAATTGTCACAGGGGGGGCTGGTCTGATTGGGCGAGTGGTCGTGGACCACTTCCTCGCAGCAGGCGCAAGAGTTTCGTCACTCGACATCATTTACGCGAAAGACAAGCCCTCTAGACAGGATCCGGCGCGGCCATCATTCAAAGCAATTCATTGCGATGTCTCCAGCGAGGAATCAGTACAGCAAGCCTTTCTAGCCGCGACTCAAGCACATGGCCCAGTCGAGATCTGCGTCGCGCTAGCGTCACTTGACCTATCGGTTCTTGAACCTTCAGCATTCGCTGACGCATCGTACAGCCAGCTGCAACGCGTTCTGAATGTGAACGTGATCGGGACCTGGTTGACAGCACGCGCGTGGTTCCAGATTCTTGAGAAAGCCAAGCGGAACGGCATGACCTTGCGACATCCAAATTTGATTATCATAGGATCCGAAAGCGGTCATTTTGGTGAGAGACGGAATGCCGAGTACTCACTAGGGAAAAGTGCCGTCCAAAACGGATTACTGATGTCGCTAAGAGCCGAAGCACCAAAAGTGTGGCAAGGTGCACGCGTGAATGTTGTTGCCCCAGGACCAGTGCAGACAGATCGTTGGCATGAAGAGTGCAGGCAAAATCCCGACCAGCTATATCTCGAGGCCCAGGCGACGGTAGATCACCCCATTCTCATGTCTCATTCTCATCAACTTTCATAATGTTCAACAAGGATCGTTTAGACAACACAACTAACAATTCTAGACTGCGCTATGCGAGCCAATTCCTGTCAAGGCTGTCGCAATGGCTATTATTTCACTAGCCAGTCACAACTTTAGTAGCCATATCCATGGCCAGATAATTAATGTGGATGGTGGAAAACAAGGAAAGGTCATGTGGTCAAAAGAAGAGGTAGTCACAACCGCAATCAACAATCAACAGCTGTAAAGAATGCAGCAAAGTCGACCATGTCACACAACCCATCCTGTCATTTGACAGTTAACTAATTGTAACACAATGTAAATTGGACAGATTGAACAATTGCCTGGCGAATCAATGCAATCGATCTCCAACACAGCCTCCGAACCCAGCACTATGGCGCAACGTTCCAGATGCGCCTTGACATGACACCCCGACTGCTTGTAAAGGCAGGTCTCAAACAGGCAAATGCCTAGTCATTGATACACCAATGCCTTTTGCGCGGAGCATTCCTTCCGAAGGCTATTGCTGCGGACTGTTGTTCCGGGCTGGGGCCAGGGTAGTACATCCTACGTCTGGTTTGAGTGTAGCGGCATCTACGACTTCAGCCACGGAAGACCATCAACATTGAACCGGGTCTAAAATTTTCCGATGGCATCTCGTGGACAAAGCACTTCCTCGGAAATAGTATCTAGAGGCGTTCACGAAGTCTTGTCTAGACTCATATTTTCATGTTGCCACAGGCAGAGTCAAGCATACGGAGGTATGTTGGCGGGTGGTGGCTGTACCCACAAGTTTTGGAGCGGGCAGCAGGCGGCTGTCGGTCTTTCGCCTGCGGATGATAGCAGAACCAGTCTACGCGAGCGGAGACGGCCCCGTAACGGATCGGCCACCACTCAAGATCGAGCGGTTGCGTATGCGTATAGCGCTACAGCCCGCAGCGTGCCGGGGTTGTAGGGACACTAGGGGGACAGTCTATCCCAAACAAGCAGACGCATCCTGGTATTAGATTTGCCATGTTGTGAGTTGTACTTGGGTCGAGCCATGAAGATGCAAATCCGGTGTATGCTCCCGTCAGTGGGTCAGTAGGCATTTCTCGTTCCCTCTATCCCTGCCGGTCAATAGCACCCTGCCTAAGCGCCAGTCACCCCTTCCTCTCCTGCCGCTAGGCTTCCCTTATAGAAAATCCTGTTCGCTTGCCTTACAACCTGCATCTCGATTTGCAGTACCCATGGCCTTTGGCAATACCATCTTACTACTGCTGACTCGCGTGTTGCTAGCAGCGTGACCCCAAATGTTGACCTCTTCTTCTTTTTCTTTTTCTTCTTTCATTTAGCTTCTTCAACCTGCCCTCCGCGGCCAGAGACCCTTGGCCATCCCCCGCCATGGCCAACTTCCGTGCTCTGCAGCCTGCTCCATTGGACGAAGAAGCACCACACCAGCCGCAGAGCAGGCCGTTACTAACACAAAAACCAAAACGGACAGTGACACTAGGCGCTTGTGTTGCGTGTCGCAAACGGAAGTCCAAATGCGATGGTAACCGTCCTGTTTGTACGTGTTGCACACAAAAGGACACTAACTGTGTGTACGAGCTGGGCCCAAATGAAAAACCATCGCAGGCCATGAAGCGAAAGAACGAGGAGATGCAGGGTGAGCTATCGAACCTCCGCCAGCTTTATGATTTTCTTCGCCTGCGACCTGAGCACGAGGCAATGGAAATCTTCAAGCGCATCAGAGCAAATCCTCCCGATACCTCTTCAACAAAGCGCATTCAGGACTTAGCAGACTTTGTACGCCACGGTGAATTACCCGTGCAGCAGTCCTCCCAATCATCACCGCCAACCCGATTACCCCCGTATCATGATCTTGGAAAGTCCGTGACCCTACCTCCCATCCGTTTAGCTTTGAACAACCAAGACTCCCGCAATCTACCCATTGCCGAGATGCTACCTATGAGTATTGATGGCCCAGCCACCCAGCGTCGGAGACATGTCTCTGAGATAGATGTTTCAGCTCGGTAAGTGAGCCTGCATATGTCATGTAGTCACCTTTGACCAACCATAGTCTAGATAGCCAGAGCCTCCTTCCGTCTCGTACTTCGATAGAGTCTATTCTCTACTCATCTTCCAGTGCTATCGCGGACGAATCTCTACCAGACCCACGGCTAGCATCAGCCAAAAACTGGACGACTGTGACAAGTAACGTCAGCTTCATTGTCTCACTTCTATCCTCGTGGACTGCTATTGAGCATTCATACTACCACTTCTTAGACCGGGACGCTTTCCTAGATGACATGGCAAGTGGACGAACAGACTTTTGTTCCGAACTGTTGGTGAATGCCTTGTTGGCCAGCGCCTGTGTAGGTCACTTTATCTTTAATCTTCTCCTACAATATTTCCAATCTTTGACCCGGCTCTTTTACTGACAATAGGCCAGTCCAACTCTTCGGCAGTCAAGGATAGAACCGAACCGTTTTCAGACGGGTCCTTTATGACAACATTCTACAAGGAAGCTATGCGGTTGTGGAAACTCGGAGATGGCATAAGTAGTTTGACTAAGATACATGCTGGGATATGTCTCTGTAAGCCCAGCAGTCTCAATACCGTCCCTTGCAAGACGAACATGATAGCAACCCGCCCACGGTCAATTGGTTGCACGCATACGCCATTTGTATCATCAGACTGACCATCGATGAACTCTAGCTAACATATATTTCACAATAGATCTAGTTCTCGGGAAGCTTGGTAAAGACAAAATTGGTCATTCGTTCCTCGTGGAAGCTTGCCGAATGAGTCAAGAACTCGGTTTATTCAGGTCTCAGACTTGGCAGCCTTCCTCACAGAAGCCCTTACACGTCCCACAGGAAAAATGGAGCAACTCGGAAGCCGTTACTGCTTGGGGGTTATTCAACTTTCAACTGTGAGCCAGGAATATACCACGGCGACCCGCGAAACACTATTGACAAAGTCCAGCAATATGTCTCTAATTTACTCATTCCCAGCAATCATACAGAGTGTACCGCATTTTAATACACCACACCGATCGGGCCCGGATAACCGAGGTAAGACGTGTCGCGTTCTCAAAGCAAAGCAGGTATTAAATAGCTTCGTAGCACTGTTCCACTCAGAATGCGCCAAATATACGATCATGCTTGACGGTGCCGCCATAATACACCACGCCGGTAGAGGCAGTGAGCATTCACATGATTCTCCAAGTTTCGAACAAGCGGAAGCCTGCGTTCTCCGTCTGAAATCCTGGTGGCAATCACGCCCACCAAGCCTACATCCTGACAAAATACCATCAAAAGAAAATCTTATGTGCGCGTAAGTCCACTACCGTCTGATCATGCGGATTGAGCTGAAAATTTCTAGAATGATGTACTACGTAAATATCATCAACCTCCTCCAACCATTTTCCAGCGGCAATACTTCTACCATCCCTTCCACGCCCTCTTTCAGTCGCGCGCGTTCAGAAATATCTACCTCACTCAAGAAACTCCGGTGGCTGTTGGCTATCCATGAAGTACGCCACGGTTGGTCCGATGCAATTGGGCTTGTCCTACATCCTATATCGGTAACCAGCTTCGGTAGCTTGGACGAGATCGCACACACCTACCCTAATTCAAATGACGCGGAACGCAGTGAGCCTTATCAAGGGTTATTAGTATGTCTGCGTGCACTGGGTGCTTTATCACGCTACAATTTCTTCGCACAGCCGCTCTTTCGACTGCTCACGCAAAAATGTCAAGGAATGAAATTACAGATGCCAGTGGAACTACAGATCATAATAAACGATTATATTAGCGATGAGTGGACAAAGAAAGCAGCTTCTTTAGTCAGCTCACAGTACATCGCAGATATTCGAAGAACAACCCCAGATGTCAGTAGTGCGAGAATGGATGCGATCATCTCAGACTGGGACAATTTAAGTCTCGAAGATAGGGGAAAGGGAAGGCCTGACTAAACCTGGAAGCGAAGAAGTAATACGAAGTGAGCAATCTTCTCCCTCTCAAGATCTCACTTTGATAATCATGTAATTCCTTATTCTGTACCTTTCGTTGTGATATCCTGGTTAGTCTAGTTCCGAAAATTCGCATTTTAGGCCCACTCAGAGAGCGTCGGCCATTATCGGCCAACACTTCTTATTCCTTTTACTCGCTCCCCACATCCGACTTCCACAAATGCCCCACAAAGTTCAACGCCTTATCTTACGCATTATACATGAAGATTTTCATGGAGCCCTAGTAATTCACCGCTGGTTAATCGGCCCGGTTCGTTAGTATCCTTGGCACCAGCTCGCTCCTCCGCGACGAGGAACTAACTTCTCGGCCCTATTTCCCTACGAACTAGACGCCACGCACAAAGCTGGAACCGACCGTACCACCTCACCTCACATGCATCGGTGTCTCGCTGAGCCACTATCACACCCTGCATACACGGGCGGTTGAAGATTGCGGAGTGAACGTGATTGGCGACATTTTGCATTTGATCAGCCGAACGGAAGGTCGCTCAAGGATTCAAACATTATCACTGAAAACATACTTGATGAAAGGAATGTTTTATGTGCCTGTCGATATTAACTCAATATTATTCTCATAGACACCGAAAAGCGTTGTGAATTCTGTTGTACAGGGATGAAGATGTCATGACAACGACGTATAAATCCGCCTTATACCCGGTAGCCCCGAGGATGTGTTAGTAACACAAGGAATTTGACAAGTTATGCGAACCAGCAGAATGGAATCCCGAAACACTTTGTCTCCAAAACCTTGGTTCATGTGACGTGATCGGAATGCATAGGACTAGACCGAGAATGCAGTGATGCTCGGCATGCCTCTCAATGCCCAGATTTGGTAGTTGTTCGTCTGCTCATTCCTACGTTTTTCAAATCTCATCGTCTCATTGTTGCCTATCTACTTCAGCAAAAGGCCGACGCCCCTGATCTTCTTATTGCCATTTCAATCCTGACACCTTCCAATCTCACAATCAGTGGCCCCGCTAGTGCACACATTTCGGCAGGATCCGCAGTTCGTGTCAATGTCGAGCCGGGCACAGCCATCGGACGAGTTACCGCAAACCGATTCATTTGCTTGGCAGGGGCGGACTGTTTCAACACGCGATTAGGTTACAATTATAGTAACCGTTGGGGTTACGGTGCCAATAACAAAAGGAACCTAGCGTGCTCGTTGGTTTCCGGTGCGCTCTAGGAGACTAATGCGAGATTAAGTTACACATACTGTGATGGTAGTAACATCTTGCACAGTGAGGGTGATTGAGTTTAATGGGCTGAGAATTTGTGAAATGGTGGATGTCAGCGATATGGTGCAAGTCGGTGTTGCTGATGTCAGACTGAGACACTTGCATGCGCTGGAGGCGACATCGCAAGCAAAGTATACGACGGCTGCAGGCGCTGTGGAACATGATGGGCTGGGTGGTGGCGTTATGGGCGGTGAGGGCGAGGGCGTCAGTGTGATTTCCAGTGAGCTAGAAGCGCTACTAGACACTAGGCTTGAAGATGGAGTTGGAGTGGGTGTAGGTGTACTTGAGGCTGGTGCTGGTGATGCACTAGTGGATGGGGAATTGGTGCTTGAAGATGCAATGCTGCTTGAAGGTGCAACGCTGTTCGATGTTGTGGACCTGCTTGAGCTATGGACAAGACTGGGCAATGGTGTAGAAGAAGGTTTCTGATGGGGATGTGAAGGTGGCCTATGATTCCTGGCGGAACTTAGTCGATGGGGCCATTCTGAAGGATGGCCTTGGGCTGTAGTAGTCGAGTATGGATCATAGTCCGCTGAGGTCGCCTTGGGTTGGTGCCAGAATAAGGGTAGTCCACGTCGAGCCACCTCAGTCGTACACATGTATATAGTGGTAGGTCTAGGAAGCCTCAGCAGGATAGCAGCATATTTATGAATACCACCTACATAACAGTAAATTGAGTCTAAGTTACAGAGGATGCCGTAAGGTAGGAGGTGCCTTCACGTACAATAAGCGTCAAAAGATTTGTCTGAGTTATGGTAGTGTTGCTAATCGTAGTTGTGAGAAGTTCTGTGACTGTCGTGTACACAGGGTCGGCAATTGTTCCAATGCTAAGAATGGAAGAGCAGTATCGCACACCCTCATCTCCGACTCGCAGTAGGTTCGTGACTCCTCCTAATGCCATACAATCAGGAGACACGCTTGCCGTGCTGGCAAGGATAGGCAACAAGCTCGATATTATATTAGCCATTATGTTCTATACAAGTGAAGGGCAAAGATAAGCGATTGAAGGTATGCTGTGGGTATTGAGATCCGGTAAGCCTGCATCGTAGATATATGCGAGCAAAAATAACCATGATCGTTACACTATTACCCCCTTCTGAGAACATCCTTCACTCTTCAAGTTCTTCATGATTGCGATTGACTTCTTGAGAGTTGACACACGCACTATCTGAGAGAGTTGAGCTTTAGTTATAATTGTGGAAATTGAAAGAGCGGCTGTCTGTTGATCATTCGCTGCGGTATTCCCAAAGAGGAAATAGATCGATCACGCACCATACAATTTGGGTGGTCCCTCGGCATTTGAAAACCTTTCTAAACTACTTGCAGGTTTGTAAATGGCGAAGGCGCACTGTTTTCGTCAGTGGCTGGCAGTTTAGACACGGAATTCAGAGAACCCGATCAAATCCCTCCGACGATTGTGTATGCTGACTTGGGTCCATGGGTCGCTCGTCTTTATGTGTCGAGTGATGCGTAGCCAGCTGGAGGCATTAGCATAATGCAACCAGGTAACTATGTTAATTATGCCGCTGAGAGTGTCGAATGGAGGCGCTTGTGACGATTCTAATCTAATATCGGCGGAGAAAGTCGATGTAATTTAGACCTTGAAACTTGGCACTTCTATTGAACACAGGTTGAGGCAAATCACAGCGCTAGGAAAAGGCTCTTTGGAGTGGACAGCTGACTTTCAAGTATTATCAGACCCCGTCTTGACTAGCCAAGTTGCCGGGTCTTACCCATCGCTTGTTGTATATAATTTCGTGTTGCTGAAACCAGCTCATGCGGCTGTTGTGGTGAGGGTGGTTTTGTATGCTGCAGCTGCTTCTCTAAAGCACGTCTTTCGGCCAGCCCTGAGATTTCTTTCTCTTTGGCTTTCCATAGCAGCCATGTCCCTACAACAACCATGGCAGTAAGGACGAAAGTTACAACAAAATATAGCCACAGCCATCGAGAGTAAACTTTTCCATCAAGATTGGAATTGAAACTGAAGAATGTAGTGCTAAAAAATGTTGCGGTGAACGTTGCAGGCAGAAAGAAGATGGTAATTGCTGCAATCACTCGCATCACGGCAGAGTCTCGTGATGTAGACAGTGCAACCTCTTGAGAGCTCTCGGCAAGCTTTGTGCTCGTACCGGCCAAACCCAAACTGATGGCCGAATCTCGTTGTGCTATACCACTGTAAACCTGTGATGTATCAGTAGCGTTTCCATAATACTTGGCCAGTCGCCTACAGTTTGCACCAATGCCTGGGACCTTTTAGCCAGATACTCAGCTCGATCGCTAAGTCCAAGGTTCCAGGAGCGTAATTGTGCGTGTGCCTCAAGTAGGATTTGCTCCGTTTCAATCGCTTGCTCAATACTTGTACCATTTTTACTCGCTTTTAGTCGGTACTGCTTTGCCACTTCATCCATGAAGTCTAATTGACGTACTGTGTTCTTGCACGACCAGCTAACATACGCCAAGTTCGTGTTTGCTGCATTCAAGTCTTTAGAAAGGGTGTTGTAATCGACACTCGTTGGGTCAGGATTGTCATGATGATCGAATCGAATGCCCAATTTTCTTTCATTCCAATAAATCTTGTCTTGCCAGAGATTGAGTGCTTTCAGCCGTTCCTCAAGATTGAACTGAACGATGAGGCTTGGTATCAAAAATGCAGTTTCTTCCACTGCTCCATTTTCGATACTCTGTATGAAGCGGTCGTAGTTTAGATGCGCTAGGCCATGTACAAACAAATAGACATGCTTGCTAGGAAAGTGATAGGTAAATGAGACACCTATGCAAACGGCGTTTATAGCACCAGGAATGGATTGGAATACAAAGCCTAAAACATCTGTCAGTTGAAAAAGTTGTTAGCGCCTGTCACTTACTGAGATATTCGTTGCGAACGGTACTATTGGAGATGTTCTTTGATATTTCGGGTGGCACTTGAGGTGTTGTGAACACACACGTCGCAGTTTTGTTGACCAATAACTGAGGATATACACTTGGAATCCGCGCAAATGGAGCTACGCGGGAAAATAGCCCTTTGGGCATCGAAATTGGCACCATACTCCCATCATACTCCCCAATCCGCCTGGACCGACTGAAGGGTGGTTAGAGAATAAACCAGCAAGGACGAGGAAATTAAAGTGGAATTCACCCACAATAGTTTGATAGTCTCATGCTTTGGGAGGATATTACGTTCGGGGTTCTAGCACAACAAACAATGAGTCTTACAACCGAGGTCCAGTATCAGCGGAACTTGACTTACCCCAAAGTCCTTCTCAATATATGTCTCAAGTAACTCTTTTGTAACTTCTCGTCTTCTTGGCATACCACCACTTATCACCTCGATCAATTTCAGTGAAGTCTTGTCCTCGATGTCTTCCCCTCGTTCGAATGTTGAAGGAGGGTACATGCATTGAGCAGCACTTCGGTGCGTGGACCCTCTCTGTATAAATGACATTTCGGCCATGCTCTAGAATCTTGGGAAGTGTTGAGAGAGAATAGTGTAGGTTGTCATATTTGCGTAAGGCTAGATACGTGGTTGTCAAACTCAGGTTCCCCCATGGCGCAGGGCTTAAGCGAAATAAATGTTACGCTGATTGGTGTCTAAATATAGCAACCAAAAGGCTGTGATCTGTTGCACTTCGCCACAGGATAAGTTGTAGTAGTACGTATTCGGTGGCCTACTATTTCATGATTCCCGCTCTTCCCTATGCACTATTCGTCACCTGGGCGCCAACACAGGATTGAGGCCGAGGTCTACAAACTGGTTTTGTCCGGGTGTTAAAAATCAACGCCTTCTGTCTTGAATTATGTTGTTGAATTTATGTCTAGCTGACGGTAGGCATTTCATCATTATTGTATTTTGTATAGGTCTACCAAAACGAGAATCACGTGATGTACTCAATCATGGTCAATTTACCCAAGCATTCTTTGCTGAATTTAGATGACGTCTATCATAATACCTAAATAGAGGTATGATATAGATAGATGACATAAGGGACATGAATTATGAGTAGCGTTTGTCTTACCAATGCATGCATACTTTTATTATGAACGAACGTGCTTGGTGTAATCGGTCATCACTATTACTGGAATAGGCTCTTTTGTATTTAAAATCATATCTTACTATAATCCTTATCATACTCATTTCAGAAATAAGTTCACAACTAGCTTTTAGTTTCTCAATTAATTTAAGCTTAACCCTGTGAGTTGAAGAACAACATTGTTGACCAGGGAATAGCATTAATACATACCTACGATATGAGCTCAGAGCCAAGAAGTCTGCATAGAACAATTTTTGGTGTAGGCAGTTCCGTCACTACTCGGACCTTCACTCACGGTTATCCGCCCGTGACGATATGCGCACACAATGAGCTTAATGATATCGAAGCTCGTGTTACTTATAGGCAAGATGGCTCCATTGTCATCAACCTTTATAATCGCTGTCAAGCTGTGTCAGAAGAGAACAGGCCCCAATTGAACCTCCTAGACCCATCACCCACCCGTGCACCGCCTCCGAGTCAGTAGGCTACTATTTTGCGGTCCATGCCTTCGTCTCCTAGGATTTCCCATAGCGAAAGTGCTCGCATAGACCGGCTTCTACGGACTATCAGCCATATCGATAATCAAACAGCTGCACAAATACATGCGGTAGAATGAATGAATACATCAGTGCGACAACCTCCAACTCACCAGCGAGCTGACATGGATCAGATACCACTACCACTACAAGCCACGGAAGATGGATCGACATGGGCGTGAGCTTGGGTAGCACCGGAGTGCTCAATGGAGGTACAACTTTGTATATATTACGACATACTGGGATGCCCGTTGAGATAGGAGACAGGCGCCGACCCGCAGTCGGTGAGATGAGTTAAATATTGTAGTGTAGTAGAACCGCACGTGATCAAAGAGCATTAGGTTAGCATAGCGGCTCCGCAGGTGGCCATAAGTAGGACCGGATGAGGTGGATAGCCACCGACACCAACTCGTCATGTAGCTACTCAACCCATATTATCCCAACTCATCTCACCGACTGCGGGTCAGCACCTGCCCCCTGCTTCTACGTGCATCCTACGATGCCACAATATATTGCGCTGAGTGCTACATGGCGAGTTAGTGTCCGTGTCTCTCTCCCCCATCTTATCTCACTCGGGGTCTCCCTACAGAGCCACAGGCTGACCTAATACTCCCTAATCACATGCGTTTCTACTACGCCACAATATCCTTTCAGACCTCCTAGATTACTGCGCATAATTTCACCACAACCTAATTCGGTTGATCACTGCAAATTTTATATAAATCTTAACGACCGCGAAGCTAGAATCCATCACCTTCTACAAAATTGACGAGGTAGCGTCATTAGAAAGCAAGAGACAATGGAACTTAGCAAATACATAAAAATAAGTCTGGACTAAGACCCTTATTGAAGTCAATCCAGAAAATTGACTTGAAGTGGATTCCAAAGTTATTCGTGTGAAACTATTGCAAAAGTTGTAGCCTACTAGGAAATTTATGCCAGCTATACGACCGTATTTGTAAAGGACGAGGCTGTTACATCTCGATGAATTATTGGCGGAATTAGTGAAGAAAACAGACTGGAAATGAAAATTGGGAGCTACAATGTCACTTTATTGATATGCAGGCAATATGATATTGTAATAGCAGAGTGCCTTTCCTGACGAAACATGTAGCTAGGTTCAATTCTTTCACCTACTTTACAGCGCCCTAAACTAAGCAGCAAAGCTCAACGACGCAGTTACATTGACCAACGGCCAATTGATACCCTTATCAGCGGCTCCAGTATTTCCTAGGCCCGCACAGTTATACAATCCCACGGGGTTGTTCTGCGTTGCTTTCAAATACTGGAGATCAATACATTGCTCTAAAGAACAATTAGTGCAGCCTAGATTTTGCGATTGTCAATCTTAAATAAGGCTTTATTACTTACGTGTACCTGGTGAGGCTTTCAGCGCGATTCTCCCATCGGCCATAGCATTCCAAGTCTGTTGTTCAGTGTCGGCGCATTCTCGCAGGTAGATATTCGCCATATCCTTCCATGCACTCTTTGCGCCGGCGTCCATACACAACTTTGTGTCGGCCAGTTGGATCTTTGTTTCATTGGCTTTGATGTACCATTGTTGTTCGGGCTTCGAGGTGAGTGTTTGGCTGCGCATGTTAGTGCGTTGTGTTCTAGAGCAAGGTTGAGAGGAAACCGACACAACAAGAGTACTTCCGTTCGTTCGGGATTTGGGCACGATGACAAATTTGGTGTCTTGTTTGGACGTGATATAGACTTTGCGATAGCCTTCAGGAACAGCAACCTGTGCGAAGGCAGAAGCGCCGAGGGCGAGAGTAGTGAGTGTGCTGAATAACATTTTAATCGTGAAGTCGTTGTGAACAAGGATCGAACATCAGTGATCGAGAAATGTGGGCACAGGAAGGTTTATGGCTGTGGACTAGTGATCTTGTGATTGTCCAATTCTATCTCAATTAAGCTTTTACGTCCAAGCTTACATCTGCTTGGTTCGCTGAAAGATCAATATGTGGGTGTTTGTGGGGCCAATTGGCATACTTTTGTTTTATTCTCCTAGCTGGGGCTCGTCGTAAGAATCCATGAGGAGCAATCTATAATTTTAACCGAGCAGACTCTAAGTTGTCGGTAGTTACTGGCCACTCTATGAGTCCTGTACTGCCGATGCGTATAGAACTCCCATTTCAAGCTCTTTTGAAAATGCAATAACTAGTGTCAGGGAAACCCAGCGTCAGGTGCCTTGGGGCTCTAACCTTGGCCGCGGCCTGCCTTTTTCTCTGCGTGTCTCTTTTCCCCTTCTTCCTTCAATTTTGTATCATCCGCCCTATTAAGTTCAACCTGCGGAATCAAAAACCAGGTTGTAATGAAAGCTAGTGCATTCAAAGCTGCACTGATGATGAAGATGATCCTGAACCCTTTAACGTAGGCGGACCTCAGTTCAACACGTATGCTATCGGTGCGGTCATCTCCATACTGATCACGGAAGCGCGCAGGTGAGTTGATCAGCAGCTGAATAGCTGCTTTAGAAAGTCCTTGTGGACGCAAGGTCTCACGGATTGCGTTGTTGATGATTGTGCCGGAGATGGCAAGCCCCAGGGTACCGCCAAGGTTGCGGATGAAGTTGCGAAACGATGTGACAATCGCCATTTGTTTTCGTTCGACGCCTGCTTGCACGGCAATGAGCGATGGTTGTAAGGTGTTTCCTAAACCAAAGCCTGAAAGTAGCGCGAAGCCGATTTGCTTGCCAAGGGCTGGCTTGTCGAGAGTGGAGAAAAGGCCCATGCCGATTGCCCATACACCCCAACCAACGAGGAGACACTCTCTATATCTCCCAAACCGATGAATATAGAGGCCTGAGAGTGTACTGAATAGAGCTTCTTGGGGGTTAGAATGTATGATTCGCAGCATGTGGGGTGACTTACTTTGAGTTAGGGTGATCGGCAAAAGTAGCGCGCCAGCCTTGATTGGCGAATAGCCGCATACCAATTGAGAGTACGCGGGAAGGTAGTATACTTGGACAAGAAACCCCCAACCATTGATGAACATGGTTATACTTGCTCCGTTGACAACTCTGATTTTAAAGATCCTCACTGGGGCTTGTCAGTCTCTGTCTCGGTATCTCAAAGTGAGAGAACTTCGTACTAGGTACAAGCGGTATCAGAGTGCCTTTCCATTGCCAAAGGACGAAACCTATGGAGACTACAATACCAATAACGAGAGTAGCAATGACGTGAACCGAGTTCCAGGCGTACTCTCCGCCAGCCCAGGTTAAGCCGAGCTGTGTCTCATTAGTTCTCCAAAGTGCAATCTGTTCGATGTACGTACCATGAGCACAGTTGATCCTGCTAGTGCAAGAAATGCCCCAAAGAAGTCAATAGCTTTTGCCTTCCTGATATAATTAGCAATAAAAGCATAAAAACGTATGCACTCACTTCTTCCAATCTCCGTCCACCTTCCTCAAGGGCATGAAGAAGACGACGCAGGCAGTTGTGAAAACACCCAAAAAGAGGTTTAGGCGAAAGATCCACCTCCTGTCCTTATGTTAGTAGTTATTGGATACTGGCTTACTTCAAGTCGTACCACGAGTCACTCCTTTGTGATGCCAGTGCTGCTCCAATAGGAGGTCCAATGCCATGAGCAATAGCGACCACAGACCCCTAAATCATGATCAGTATGCACGAAACAACTAGAGCCAACACACTCACAAGTATGCCTTGATATTTTCCTCTCTCACGTAATGGGACGATGTCACTAACGATCAACTGAGCCACTGTCATAACACCCCCACCCCCCACGCCAGTGAATGCGCGGAAGATGATCAATTGGATGGAAGTCCTAGCAAGTGACGCCGCCAAGGAACCAAAGAAGAAAATGCCAATCCCGGTGATGAGGAGAATCTTGCGGGACCAAATATCTGAAAGTCGTCCATAGAGTAGCTGGAAAGATGTCGAGGTCAGGAAGTAAGCACCCGCTATCCAGGCACTTTCAGAACTGGCATTCAAATCCCTGCTGATAATTGTTAAAGCAGCAGCAAGTGTTGTTTGGTCCATCAAGGCGAGGAGATCGACACTCGCGCATGCCAAGAAGATCTAGTCAAATCAGTGTTTGGATACTACGAATTCCATTTCAACAAGATGGCATACCGTGATGATGACCTCGACCGGGACATAGTTTGTTTGCTCATTGAAATCAGGTGGTGCATCTTTCGACTTCAAAGTAGGACCCGCGTCAGGTGAGGGCTGTTCCGTCGGCGTTGTAGACGGACTGTCCAAGGGCTTATTATCGGGCATGGTCTACAGACGAATTGAAGTTGAAGTGTGTGTTTCAATAGCAATGAAGCGAATCAAAATATTCAAGAGGGAAGGAGAAGAGACTGAAGTGACACCACAGGGTAAAGGAAGAAGGGCCGAAGCGGCATGTAAACCTGGACAGTGGGAAAGGCGTTATCCCGGTTGTATATTTCCGACCCGGAGATCTTGAGTACATTCAAGCATCTATGGTGGGGCAAGCCTTGAAGCCGGGGAGGGTTTGCAATACTAACGCTAGTGAATATTAGTATGCATCAAGCACTGTGCGGCATACGCCAGCTCATGCTACCGTTCCCTTCTTTTGGCACCCCTCAACAACATCTTTTACTGAAAGCATGCAAGTCGGCTTGAACATACTTTGTGGATACGCAAGGCTTTTCGCGGGTGTGCAGATCGAACGGTAGATGCTCGAGGGATAGACCTGTATCATCATACAACGTTGAAATGTGCAAATAGAATACTGGCGCAATTGGAGCATACTCGATGCCTAGAGATTGGATCTTTGAACACGAAGCTTGAGCTTCTGATCAACCTATGTTATCTAATCCTAAAATAGTATAGTGGCAACTGGCACGTTGACTAGCGTCGATGCCACCCTAGACAACAATGTGCTCAATCCCACGCGCACAATTCCATGACCCAATAATCCTTTCGCGGAGACACAAGCCGTGTAATGCCCTTGTCATCAGCGTTTGAGTACTTCTTGGCGATTGGTGAGAACCAGACCCATGAGCCACTTACGCACAGTCTTGAACATGGCTAATTTTTGCCTCAATTGGGGGTTGAGACTGTATGGCGAGTTGGTTGTATCGGGTACGTCAGATGCGGCATGAGTGGTTCTCTGTAAAAGGTTGTATCAACATAAACTAAAGTTCACATAGGGAAATACATTTACCTTAAATCCACCTGGGTAGGTAACTAATGCTAGCTTAGCTGAATTGTATTGTCCTATACAATACAACCTATGTTTCTAAAGGCCTGTGGAAGCCACTGGGCGTGCTCTAAACATGATACAAGCCCGTCTGCAAACCCTGCAGAGCAGCAACGGGTTCTTCCTGGCGCTAAAAGTGCGGCACTATGAGTACCGTAATAGACAGTTCCACTAGGCCTAGTAACACGGGTGACAGGTAGGCAAACAGGCATATGATCTACTCTGTGAGCTATTTCTCGCTTTCGATGTTGACTGTCGTCATTTGGGCATTTAAAGGCAGCTGCACCCTAAGTTTAAGTTTCTAGTGTCAACAGCCTTTTCAAAAGCTCCGACAACTTTAGAGCTTGGATAATGGCTTCCATCAATCCTCTCAATGTTTATTCTGGACCAGATGCAGTCCGAAAATACTTCGACCCTGAAACCCACCCATTACTGCCACTCATTGAAGTACCACAGACGCTAAACCCATACCATGAAGATGGTGTTCGGATTTTCGCCAAGATGATGTCGATGCATCCGGCAAATAATGTCAAGATCATGCCAGGTAAGCGGCATAATGTACTATCTGAATTCGCAATTAACCATTCATATAGCCATGAACATGCTGGAGAAAGGCGTCATCCCCGGGGCCACGAAAACGGTCGTCGAGTATTCGTCTGGATCCACGGTGATTTCGCTGGCATTGGCCTCGCGTGTTTACCATGGGATACATGATGTGCGAGCATTCTTGAGCAACAAGACCACGACAACAAAGCTTAGACTCATGCAATTCTTCGGGCTTGACGTGTAGGTTCACCGCTTGTTCATAAATGCTCTAGCTAAAAACAATTAGCACCCTGTTCGGAGGCCCATCGCAGCCCGAGCCGTTGGATGCGAGAGGTGGAATATATCGAGCACAAATTTTGGCACAAGAAGACAAACAATGCCTGAACGCTAATCAGTATGAGAACGATGGGGTACAAAACTTGCTCAAAAGGTCTCGAGTCAAACTAAAGCTAATCGCTTCCTAGAACTGGCAGTCACACGTCAAATGGACCGGCCCGCAAATCCACAAACAACTTCCTGATATCAACGTCTTGTGCGCAGGGATGGGTACGGCCGGCACTGTGACTGGCCTCGGACAATACTTTAAGTATACTAAGCCTTCGGTGAAACGGCTGGGGTATGTAGCGTGGCAAGGTAGCTGCAGACAGAGCTAACAGCCTAACAGGGTTTGCACGAAGCAGGGTGACAGAGTTCCAGGGCCTAGATCGTTCGCACTTCTCGCTCCAGTCGAATTTCCTTGGCGTGACTCTGTAGACGCCATCGAAGAAGTGGGATCACAAGAGGCCTTCAGTGTCTCTCTACAGCTTTGTCGCGAAGGTTTGATTGCCGGCCCTTCGTCGGGCTTTAACCTCCAAGGTATGTGAGCAACAAGAAATCTTGTATACAAAGCTGATAACCAAAGGTCTACTCAACTACATCGAAAAGCGAAAGGCGGTTGGCGATCTTTCCGAACTTGCAGGTGCTGACGGATTGGTGCGATGCGCCTTCATCTGCTGTGATCTGCCTTACCAATATATTGATGAGTATTTTGATAAGGTGAACAGCAAGGAGTTCCACCCAATCAAAAATCAGGCAAGTACCTTGTTTCGCTTGAAAGCGTGTACTAACAAGTCCATAGAATCTTGCAGCTGTAGATCTATATCGATACGACGAGGCCTGGGAGCTGCAACCTACCGAAGCAATCACCCAGTATTCTAAAGATGACTCGGCATCGCGTAGTACTGTGCTCATTGATCTACGAAAGCCTAACGATTTCATCGCAAACAACATACCAGGATCTTACAATCTGCCTCTGCAGAGTCTGAACTCAACCACCCCTAGTCCATTCTTTGATGCTGCTGTCATGGAGCGCCAGTGGAAAGAAATTGATAGTATGCTCTCTCTGAACACGATCAACGCATACGATCTTTCGGACAGAAATGTCGGCGTTATATGCTACAATGGCGATACTGCTCGGGTCACTACGAGCATCCTTCGCGCAAAGGGCATAGCCGCCAGCAGCATCAAAGGCGGATTTCAAGCACTGGTCACACAACTACCCCATTTAGAGACGAAAGGTTCAGGGTCGTTTCAGCAGTGGTCGAAGGCATCCGAAACAGGAATTGAGAATGTTGCAGCAGATCTGCTGTCAACCAAAGCTGGGCCTGGTGAGGTCCTTGTGCACGCACCCTGAGGCGTCCCCACTCGGCTTCCGCCTGTCAACCTTCCCTAGATTGAAAGCGACTCTTTCGGCATCGAGCGATCTCGACACCACTCATCCTGCATTACGAATGGCGTCCCAGTATCTTATCCTACGATGATTTCGATTAGACTACATATCATTCAGGGTTTTTTTCTTTATTTCCAGTGTGCAATTTGGTTTGCGAGAATGATGTCATTATTCCAAAAGTGCAAATTTAGCGACTAAGTGTGCAAAACCATCACTCCTGGCGAACGGCGAATACATACACTGTATTTCGAAAGCAAAATATTGAATCCGATTTTTTCTTAATCAGAGGAGTTGCTCCTTCATTAATACTGACCATGGTCTTGATTTTATAGTGCAGTCTAGAGCAAATATGGGAAGTGTACCGTCAAATGCAACAATCCGCTAACATAAGGCGGCCGGACTTTGTATGCAAGCTCCGGATTTCTCGAAGAAGGCTCACGGCCTGAGAGTAGATATAAGAAGTCTTTAGGCCCATCCTGAATATGCTTCATCCAGGTTTGAACATCAAGCCTTTCTTTTCATCCTTGTCGAACCTCGTCTATCATACCATTCAACACTGCCAGAGAGCTACTTATATCGCTATCACTATACGATCATGTCAGCAATCGCAAAGGAGATCGTCCTAGTAACTGGTGGTATGAACCTGCCCTCATCCCAATAAAAGCGCTTACCCATCCTTTACAGCAAACAGCGGCATCGGCTTCGAAATCGCACGTCAGTTTCTTGCCAGGGGAACATACCATGTGCTCCTGACTGCCCGCTCTTTGCAAAGGGGAAACGATGCCATACAAGACTTGAAGTCCCGCAATCTTCCTGGAAGCATCGAGTTTCTTCACCTGGACGTCCAGTCCGACGAGCACATAGCCAATGCCGCGACCCACATCCGAAACCACCATGGCAAACTCGACATCTTGGTCAACAATGCAGCCGTCGCGTTGACTTCTGGTCGCACGGAACGTGAGGTGTTGCAGGAATCGTTCGACATCAATGCAACGGGGCCGTACTTGTTGACCAAGGCGCTCATCCCGCTGCTGCGCCAGTCAACCAATCCGCGCATTGTTAACATTTCTTCTGGGGCAGGGTCGCTTGGCCGCCGCCTGTTTCCCGAGTCGCCAATGTACAAGATCCAGGCCGTGCCGTACCGTGCAAGCAAGACTGCATTCAACATGATTACCGCCTGTCTGCATGTGGAGTACGGCTTGGGCGTTGAGCAGGTTGATGGCGACAAAGCCGAAAAGGAGGCTGTAGCAGATGGAGGAAAAAAGACAATCAAGGTTTTTGCATATGATCCGGGTTTTACGGTAAGCAGCCTGGGCGAATACAACAAAGTCGAGTATGGAGCGAGGAGTGCGGAGGACTCGGTGAAGAGTATCATGGAGGTTGTGGATGGGAAGAGGGATGGTGAGGTGGGCAAGTTTATTCACAACACCGGAGAGTATCCTTGGTAGACTTTTAGGCATCCCGTCAACAATTGAATCCACAGCATGAAAGTGTCATTGGTATTGTGTGAGAACTGCTGTGGTGTTGCAATGAACGAATGTGTAGACGACATTGGCGCAGGTGGGGCGGAGCATGGCGAAGTTGATGAGTTTGTGCCGTGACGCAGAGGGAGATTTTTGAGGCGGTGGTGAAGGAGGCGAGGGAGGCGGTTGCAGCGGGCAATCCGGCAGGGGTTGTTGGGGGCTTTTATCTTGCGCATATGCAGGAAGGGAGAGGAGGGGACACAGAGAGAAAGGGGCTAGGGACATGGCGATTCTTAGGTTGGAGGAGGAGAATCTTGATGAGGTTGTGAAGCGTGTTGATCGAAGAGCTACAAGGGCAGCAGTAGACACATTTCACATAGGCTTTTTCAAATAGACTATCTCCTACATATATATATATATATAGTCCTTACCCCTTTATCTCCACACCACACACCCTTTCCCAACCTACTTTACCTCCAGCCTCAACGCATCATACTGAACATACACACTCTCCGGCAACACCGCACTCTCAGGCGCCGTCGCATTCGCCGGTAAACTCAGCACAACCTCATTCTCCCCAACCCTCAACCGCGCAACCGGAAACACAAACCGATGCCCCGTGGTATAACACGTTGCCGCACTCCTCACCGCACAACTACTGCTCTGCGTCCGCGGAATCACCCACGTCTCCACGCTCTCCCCATTCACGATGACTCTATACGGTAAATCTGCCCACTGCTTCCCACCCGCGTCGTCATTGTTCCCGGCGGATGTTTTGACGCCCGCGAACTGCACCGTCAACGTCGCCACGCTGCGATTCGCAATTTGGGCATCCACCAAATCAAACGCAATGGTCCAGTTGTTCACATTGGCGTAGTACGGCTGTGGACGCAGCGAGTTCGCCTTGCCGCCGAAGACGCTCCAGTGCACGTAGTTGAGGTCGCGCAGCGGGGACTTGCCGACGACGTAGCGCACGCCTTTGGGGAAGTCGTTGACAAAGTCGTGGACGGCCCAGTAGAGGCGGTATTGGCGCGGGTGGAGTGGGTGCGTGAGGTCTTGTTCGTTGCCGTGGCGGAACTCGCCGCTGCTTTTGTCGGGCGTGCCGATGCGCCAGAGCTCGGTGCCTGCGGATTCGGGTGTCCATGTGGTGGTTATAGAGGCGAGCGAGCCGGCGGTGATGGAGATGTTGTCTTGCTCGTATTGGCCGAAGATGTTGTCGGCGTAGATAGTGAGGCGGTAGGTGCCGGCTTTGACGGAGGGGATCGTTACGCTTCCTGAGGTGTCAATGTCGGCCCAGTATTGGTATGCCTTGTCATTCTTGTTATTGTCTTGGAAATTGGCACCGCTAAGGGATAGGACGGCGAGAGGACGGGTTGCGCCTTTGGGGAGAGAGACGGTGGCTTTGAATGTCCCGCGGCCAGATGAAGGGACCAGGTTGGGTACGTGGGACGCAATACTATCGTAGAAGCGCGTCCAGTTCGTTGAAGCCATTTTGCCCGCATTATCCCTTAGATCCTGTAGCGACGTTCCTTTCGCGCCTTTATTAAAGTAGTAGAATTGCTTTCACGCAAGTCAGCAACACGTCCAGATCCAGACCGCACACCCAAAACACCTACCGGTCCAAACGTCCTATCAAACCCATTCACCATCTCCGGCACCCCATTCCCATGATGATTCGAGACCAGGTAATTATACACGATGCCATCAACCGTAAGATCCGAATGCGTCGGCCCATTAAAATACGTGTCCTTGGTATTCATCACCAGCCACGCGCCATACGCCGTTCCATCACTCTTGCTCCCATCGCCATACATGCCATGCACCTTCTGGTCGCGCCACTCCTCGGAGAACATATATTTCGTAAAGTAGTCAGACATTTGCTGCACATACGGATCATTCCGCTTGCCGCCCACATACCACGACGCATCCTGCACAACCGGCGCATCAGCGGTATCCGGCAGCGGAGCAAACATGTCGTCGCTGGACGACAGATGGGTCCACACGGACGCCGCGGGGCGAAACAGCTGGCGCAGCTCGCCCAGGTCGCCGCCGCTGGGCGTCTGCGCATTGCTGTACTTGACGCGGGCAAACACGTGCAGGCCGGATTCGCCGTCGCGCAGAAACCAGTATTGAGACAGCACTTTGCCCGTGTTCTGGTAGTCCTGGCTCATCATGGCGCCGGCGTAGGGCGTGCCGGCGCCATCGGTGCCCTTGAAGAGCTGGTAGGTTGCGCCCTTGCCCGGTGTCCAGAAGCCGCTGTCGACGCAGTGGCAGTCGAGGTAGGGACCGCGACCCGTGCCGAGCAGATCCTGGCCATCAAGGGAAAGGCGAGATATGGAGCCGGAGGATTTGGATACGGAGAAGGAGAGCCGGTCGTTGGAGATGTTGATTGCGGTGCTGTCCTCAGATGATTTTATGGCGGCGGATGCGAGGGACGCCCAGAGCGGGAGGGAGATGAGGGTGAGCAGCATGGCTGTGCGATTGTTCCGGTGTGGAACTCATGGCACAAGGTCGTCGTCTTATATCTATCATCTTGTATGGCTGCTGGATAATTTAGTATTCGGTTTAAGTAAATCCCGATGCCGCGAGGATGGAGCTGTCACGAGCTGGAATGACATGCCTGGAGCGCACGGTCCTACTTTGTCGTTTCCTGTTAGAATGGTAGTGTGGCATGATCGAATTCTCAATTGTTGCTTTGATCAATTACCATCAATCTCTATGCATTTCTCTCAAAACCGTTGCTAATACATACCTCACGCCTTGATGGGCATTACTTCTTTTACATCGAATTACAATCAGCTGGGATGGAGCTGGGATACTAATTGAAGCGCAGCTATAGTGCGGAGCTAGAAGTCCATAAACGGCTATTTTGTCAACGGGAGATCGACGTTATTCCGCCAATACATATGCCCAGATGTCACTTGCGCTCTTTTGGCACAAAGGCGGACACCAAATTCCAAGACACCCTAAACTTTTTCTCATGCTATCCTACATATTGAATCTCCCAAACACCCTAGATACCGTACTCCACTCTGCGCCCACTATCTCCCCTACTGCATATTCGCCCCCTTCCCTTCCCTCCCCTCAATCCCCGCCCCAGACCCCTCCTTCGAAACCTCGTCCACATCCTCCCCCAATCTCTCCTCCCTCTCCCTCTCCCTCTTCCTCTCCAACTCCCTGACTTTCTCCGCTGGACTATCCTCAATCAAATCGCTCTCCTCATTCAACCCACTCCACTTCGGCAACCCGTCCGGCACATCCATAACGCGCTGCCCATAAAACATGTGACACCTAGGTTTAAAGTACGCCTTATCCTCATCCGTCTTAAAATGCACAAGCGACGGGAACAAGAGAATCATGTTGCGGCCCTCGTCCATGATGGGACTGTGGCAAAAGGAGCAGCGCACCTTGCACGGTAGCTTGTGCTCGATGGACTTGGACGACGGGTCGTACCACTCGAGGTCGTGGTGGCCGTTGGTGAAGTTGATGTCTTCCTTGTGGAAGATGGCAGCCCACTGGAAGGGCGCGGCATGCTGCGTTTGGCAGGTTGTGCAGTGGCATAGTTTGCTGTCGAGGGGCTCGCGGCGGGAGAGTTGGTAGGCTACTTTGCCGCAGTGGCAGCTGGCGTCGTATTTGGCGTCGAAGTCTTTCATGTCTTCATGCACGCGGTACGGTGGGCGTTGCTTCCATTCGGAGATTCCGGTCGTGGATTTGCCGCGGCTTTGGTCTTTGTCCATTTTGATGGCGTGGGAGGAGGCGGGCTGGGGGAGGGTGAAATGGGAAGTGAGGAGGCGGACACGGGGAATTGCAGAAGAATTGGACAGCAGGGGTAGACGACGTAATGCAATTGAGGTTGCGGACATGGGGCTGAGTAAGCAGAGGCGGTCGTGGATAGGTTTAGAATGTGTTTGTTCGCAGACATCATCGATAGTTATATGGTGATTACGCGGTGATGAGCCTTGACGTCACCATGATTTCGTGCGCATCAACCTCGACTCTCCACGGGTATCGATTTTCTACAGGCACCGATCACCTTCAAATGTAGCGCCTGCGCTATTGCCACCGTCTGGCTGTAGATGTGGGATCAGGGTGCGCCAATAATGCAGTGCTTTTGATGCCTCTCCTGGGTCATCATACTCGCTAGCGCCCTTGGACCATAACAACACTGCGGGCCGTTACCGCTCCAACCGTGATCCAATAGTCTTAGCGATTGCAAATGACTTGAAGCGACTTTTGTGATATCCGCCTTGCGCTGACCTCGTTGCAGTTGCTAGTAATATAATATAACACTCCTCCATCGCCACGCTCATGCCCCCTTCAGAGCCTTCTGTGCTTCTTTTATTGTCAGACCAAACACATTGATCAGATAGTCGAGTCTATATTTCCGTTAGATGATAGCAAAATGACTACATGCGGTTCCAAACTTACTTGATATCCCCCGCTATTCTCCGCCGCACAGCCTCGAATTCGACCTCAGCTTTATCTTTGACCGCATCTTGCCTCTTGGAATTGATCGTCTTGACGCGAATCTTGAACTTCCCACTCACGGGTCGGTGGTCTGAAACCTTGATGCCATCATGTCGTCGGTAATCCACCTGCTTGATCCTACCCAAGCCGCGGTAAAGCAAGCGATCACACCATGCCGGAGACCGCTGCTTATCTGATGTATCGTAGTTGTCAGTTCCAACGTCATATTTGTAGGTTGGCGCGAAGTTGATGGGCGCTTCATTGAACGCACGAAGACGGAACCCAGGATTGCGCTTCCGTGATAGCAGTAATTGATCGCGATCCAGCAGCTTTGCAAGGTTGCCTTCTTTGACTGCTTGTATCACTGTATTTCGAGGCATAGCATCGATACGATAATTCAAGTCGCCGTTCAGGATACATATCTCGTGATCAAGAATCATCGACCCGTCGCCTCCGCCAACGAAGAAATTCTCACAATCGGCCGGCGAGCGGTTCTTGGGCAGGGGTGCTTGTTCCATGATGGAAGCTGCATCGTTATTGCGATGCACTGTTTGTGTCTGGCCGGCTGCGAGATGGCAATTGATGAAACATAGTGACGAGTCATCGACGAAGAAGCGGACGATAAGCGCGCCCTTGTTGCCTACTCTTCCACTGAAGCCCAGCTTAATCTCAGCTGCGCAAATATCGCGAATGTTTGACCGCTCAGAAGCCTTGACAAAGACGCACGTGAAGAGGCCCACAAGATTTGCTGTGTGGAGCAGCACGTAGTTTTCGCGAGGGCTATATTCATCCAATATTCGCACGAGATGGTCTCTCCAAGCTCGATACTGATGTGACATGTGTTCATGCTCTGAATCTTCCTTGTGTTTTTTCTTCTTGAAGAAACTCTTCGCTGTGATCTTCTTGTTCTCCAGGTCCACCAGTTCTTGAAAGCCGAAAACAAGAATGTCCGGCGGGTCTTCTGGGTCGAGCAATTCTCGGTAGAAGTTGCGGTCTTGTTCATTACCTCTTATGGCGGTGGGCTTCGTTGCACCCGCGTTCCAAGTCATGACTCGCGCCGTAAGCTCTCGAAATTCGCAGTACTCTGAGTCGCGTTGCTGCGTCAGGTTTTCTGATAATGTCAATAATTGGCCATGCAATACACAATCATCACTTACCAAGCCAGTCGTTCTTCAGCATACCGTCCCACAGACGCAGCATCATGTCAGTACCTAGCGACGCCACTTGAAATCTATCCAGCTTCCAGATACTGGTACGGTCGGCCGCTATGTTGGCAATAGGCTTCTCATGCGCTTTCCAGTCCTTCAACACTTTCCACGGTGTGGATTTTGTGTCATAAACGTATATCATTCCCGTACTGTAACCGGCCCACAGGTAGTCACCAACGCCAACAAGTGAACTGATCTTGTACAAACTGACATTGACAATGCCTAGGCATTCAAAATCCTTCTTGGAATAGATTGTTACCTTGCCGTCAGTGTGGCCAAAGTATACCCGATCAGGTTGACTGCTGACTATAGCGCCTGAAGTCACTTCCCCTACATTTGCTTGTGAGAGTGTGTCCTGCGTCATCTTTTGAAAGTAATTGCTGTCTCCGGTGCGCTTAAAAACTCGGATTTCCTTCATAGACGCTATCCACAGCTGTGAGCCGGAAATGAGGGAGAAGGTATGGCCACGTGGTATACGGAACGTGAGAGGAGCTTGTCGTAGAGAAGGCGAGCCTGTGTCATCAGACGGCCAGATATGCAGCGTTCCATCATCATCCACGGACCACATTTCTGATGCATATCTGAAGATTTTCACAATGGCACTCCGCGAGTGCGCGTTACTCTTAGTATAAACCACGCTCTGTGTTGGAATGTCGAGTTCATGCATATCGCCAGTGTTTGTGCCAAGCCATAATCTCTGTCCTTCATCTTCTACGTCTTTCGCAGGCCTGAACGCTACTGCCGTAGCTTTGACCGTGTCGCCATGGCTCAGGTTCATCAGCAGCTTCCCAGTTAGAACATTCCACACATTCGTCACATATCCTGTTGTGCATATGTAATCTCCACAAATGGCAAATAATTTGGTATCGTAGCCCGTAGCAATTCCAGAAGTGTTGTTGGGAAATACAGGTGGACGTCGGTTGGCCTGTGAGGCGTCGGGGTAGTCGGTCAGAGCAAGTGTAGGCTGTTTTTCTGGGGCGTTGTCCGATTCGTCGGAGTCGTAACTGTAAGGCTGTGCTGACGACGTAGGGGCCGGAGCTGGCCGCTTCATCTCCCCGGAGTTCCGTGGGGGGGGACGAGGGGGAGGTTCCAGGGAGGACTTGGCAGAACCAGGAAAATTGGAACCGCTCGAAGTCTGCACCCTCCGGGGCGGTGGCATGAACTTGCTATTGGCCTCGGCAACAAGATTAGCTGGACGCCCCTGATCAAGAGATCTCCGGACTGGAAGGTCAGGGGGCGGCGCTCGTTGTAACTGCACGCTCTTGCGCATATCAAAGTTGTCCTTCTCTCTCCGAACTGGCAGACTGGGACGGCGATCTGGCATATCACTTGGGGATAGCAATGGAGTTGGGATGGCTGGCTGCTGACTTGGTGTGGCTCGAGAGGTGGTTGGTGGGGGCACGTCGGCCACGGAGTGGTGCGCAGGGGGAGGCGGAAAATAGCCGTCTTTGGGGCCCATGTACTTTGGTTTTGACAGACCTGGTATTGGGGGAGGAGAGGGCTCGCCTTCACTGCTACTGGGAGGTGTACTAAATGGAGAAGGATGTTCAGGCTCAACCGAAGCTTCGGGGGCCAAAGTCGCACGCGTGGCCTGATCACCTGAATGTGACTTGCCTGGCAGCTTAGGCTTCCCAGCTCGATTTATAGGTGGGGGTACTGGCGGCGCTGAGGCGACAGATCGCTCCCCCTTGCGCGGATCAGCGGCGGGCGCAGGAGCCAAGTTGGACGGGAGTAGCGGCTTCGAGTCCAAGGAAGGAGTGGCATCGCGACTGGGCAGCTTGGAGGACCTGGTACCATTCGCAGACGAAGTCGAGGCCGAGGGCGAGTCCAGGGCGGCATGTGAAGCGGGTCGCGAGGGACGGGGCGAGTGGACCTGGCCCTCGATAGATTTGGGGGGTGATTTGGGCGACTGGACCATCACCTTGGGCGGCGAGGTGGATCTGGTGGGCGACCTTGGGGGAGAGAAGGCCATCATGGAGGTAGGTCTGGGCTTCGTGCTGGTCCATGGCAGGCGCATGGTGCTTGCCCGCGGGGTAACCGAGCCGGCGCCATTGAGGCTTGCCAGGCTAGGAGAGACTCGGTCTATGTGCTCTCGTGGCATGTCGAGGGAGATGCGCCCGTCTGACCTCCTGCCGTCCTCGGCGACGGCCAATCGATCGGCCGGGGCGGGCGAGCGCTGGCGCGGGGTGGCAGGAGCAGGCGGGGCGGCCTTGTTGGCACTGAGCATGTTCTCAAACCGGGCGCGGAGGTCAGAGACGGGCTTCTGCGTGCGGCGGTCAGCATAGGCATATACAGACACACGGATGCCGGGCAGTGCGTACAATAGACGAGCCGTCCATGCCCTCCTCTTTTGCATTCTCCATTGTGTATGGGGCCTCGGCGTCAGCCAGCACCACAGGGGATCCTATAGCGGCTCATCGACCATTGGGCAGTTCTTCCCATTGAGCGCAGGCGGTAGTGTGGTGGTGGTGGGCAGTCAGGCAGCGCACAGCCACATGGGGACGGTCGCCCGCTGCGTAGTCGGTGGTGGGGACGCGTATACGTAGACTGCTAAGAATGCTGTGCAGCAGGGAGCACAGGCAGTTGTTTGGGCCCGCACGTGAGCCCAAGGTTGTCTCTGCCTGCCTGTATGCCTCTCTGTTTCTGTGTCTGTCTGCAGAAGGGTAGGTCAGTCGGCGGTGGCAGTCGGCGGTGTCGGTGCAGGCCTGTAGAGGTCAGCCGCTTGGGCCAAATCTCCTGCTGCCAAAGACTGCGGCAGGACGGACAGGGCACATCACCAGGCACCCGGCGAATAGCAAGGCGAGTCGTGCGAGTCGTGCATACCTGCATACGTACCCCGTCACCAGTCCAGTGCACACAACCCACACTGCATTGCTTCACCCGCCCCGGACACAGCCATGTGGTGAGCATCATCGCCAACACCCCGCCATCGCCCGCTGACCCAAAATGCCCCTCCCAGCAAGCACGTCCTCAACGCCCAGGTGTCCATCCGCTCGCCCTGCTGTGCGTCCGCCTCTGTTTCTGTTTCGCGTAGATCCGACGCTTATCAATGACGCCCAGGCAAGAAATGGTTCGACTGCGCTGAATGCCACCAAGAGCAGGCCGACCACCCGCTGATGCAAACCTTCGACATGACCTTCATCTGCAAAAAGTGCAAAAAGGCGTTTAGAAAGGACGCCCGCGAGTTTGAAGACGCGTATGTACTTCGTTGGACAACGGCACGAGCCACCAGCCGTGTTGTGGACCCTACCTAGCTGCCTGTTGCTGAATGAGGGGTAGTGACGAGTACTGCCCGCACTGCGACAACCATTTTGTCCTGGACGCAAAGGTCCCCAAGGCCTCCATTCAGGTCGAGGGCGAGGATGCGCGCATCGACTCGAGGTCTGCACCACCATGCATACTACCTATCCAGCGCTTATACTTTGCAGAATGCTCAGGGACGACCGCGTGCAGCAAGACGCCGCGCGTTCCATCTTCGACGTCAAGGAAGCGCCTCACAAGCTGGGTTGAGCACGGGGAGGGCGAGAGAGGGAAGGAGCATAGACAAAATTCACCGCCAGGCCAGCCCAAACGCCGAGCCGAGCGACATCACAGTGAGCAGCAATGGCCTGCAGAGCAGGAGAAGATGTGTGCTAGATATGCCATGTTTTGAGCGCTAGCTGTTCGTGTTGATGCCATCAGTCGTCATGTCCTCTATCCTCTACACCCTAGGCACCTGATCCTGACCCTGCCTCAGGCGGCGTGGGGCGTGTTAGAATGGCGGCCGTGCCTGTGCCGGGTGTTCGTCCAGGTCTCCTGCTTGCTGCCTCTTCTTGCTTCTCTGTGTTGATATTCTCCACGTACTTCTCAATGTCCTCCACCGGCAACATCTCTAGGGGCTTGCCAGGTGCCGTGATGGCGATTTCAATGTTCTTGGCACCCGTCTGCACCACCTCTAGCAGCGACTTGACCGTGAGTTTGATTGTCTCTTCCCGGTCCATGCCGTCCTTGTGGTTGCGCTCAAGGAACTCGCGGACCGTCTTGCTCGACCGACCAATGGCGTTTGCTTTCCTATAGCCAGTCAGTACATTTCGGTGCATGTTCCTTTCTGATCGTCTTACCATGCCGAGTAGATACCAGAGGGCTCGGTCTGGTACAGGCGCGGGGTCTTGTCATTGGGGTCAAATCCAACAATCAGCGTGCTGATGCCAAACGGCCTAACACCACCACTCTGCGTGTACCTCTGCTGCACACCCGCAACGTACTTTGTGATGTACTCTATTGACACTGGGTCCTCGACGGTGAGACGGTGTGATTGCGCTTCCAGGCGTGCCTTGTCCACAAGAATGCGGGCATCAGCGTTGAGTCCAGCGAAAGCAAGAGCGACGTGGGTATCAACAAGGCAGATCTTTGAGGGCGTGATTCGGGTATCCTGGAGTTTCATCGCAGATCGCTTTTCACAGCCCAGCACTACAATATCCGCTCCTTTGACGCCGACAGCACAGGTTCCTACGATAGTTCAGCATAACCAGAGAAAGGTTGCTGCAGGAGGGCGCGCACCTCGCTTTACCGCCTCAAGGGCGTACTCAACCTGGAAGACGTGTCCATCAGGACTGAAGACTGTCCACAGGATTAACTACTACCACAACCAAATAGCCATGTTTGTACCTGAGAGAGCTCGATCGTAGCCGGACGCCATTTTAATTGTGCAGCGAGAATATCAGAAGCTCAGCACAACCAGTCTTTGTATGATGGATGAGTTCAAGAGGCCAGGAGCAGCGATACCAAGTGAGTGAAAGTCGTCAAGGCCCAGTCGGAGCTCTCGCAGCTGTCCGCGTCGTTGCTCCCGCCTAAACCGCCAAGACTATGGCTCGAGCAACCCCTGCGCGCCATCTTATGTCATCCCCATATCCTTCGATGGCGACATAATCCCCACACTCGCTCATTGTCCCTCATTGTCAATCATGGCGACTTCTGTTCGTTTTGCTTCTTCCCTGCGAAGAACCGCATTGTCTTCTCGTGCCTCTTCGCGGCTTCAATGTTTGAGAACTCCGTCTCAGACACGATGGAACAGCAATACCCCCAAACCCACATCAGCGACTTCGGAGCCACATCAGCCAGATGCTGAAGGTGGAGTCAAGGGCAAAGCGGCGCCCACCAAAACCATCAAATTCACTTCCGAATCGTGTGTTGCCCTAACTCGATCTGCTACTAAAAAAATTAATGCCAAGCAGCTACCCGCAACTTCAAAGGGACAACAAGTTTGCAAAAATCACAGAGGAGCATGTTAAATTCTTTCAAGACATCTTAGGCTCTAATTCTTCTGTAATAGATGGGGTTTCAAAAGATGCGTCTGAAGATATTGAGGCTTACAACAGCGATTGGATGCGCAAGTTCCGTGGCCACACCAAACTCGTACTGAAACCCAGCTCGACGGAACAAGTTAGCAAGATCCTGAAATACTGCAATGACAATATGCTTGCAATTGTGCCACAGGGCGGTAATACTGGCCTCGTTGGTGGTTCCGTGCCTGTCTTCGATGAGATTGTCATCAACTTGCAAAAGATGAACCAAATTCACTCCTTTGACGAAGTGTCCGGTATCTTGGTCGCAGACGCTGGTGTCATTCTTGAGAATGCTGACAACTACCTTGCCGAGAGGAACCATATATTCCCACTTGATCTTGGCGCAAAAGGGTCATGCCAGATTGGCGGCAATGTGTCGACGAATGCTGGAGGCTTGCGGCTACTTCGTTATGGAAGCTTCCATGGTAATGTGCTAGGAATTGAGGCTGTGCTCCCAGACGGAACTGTTTTGGACGACTTGTCCAAGCTTCGAAAGAATAACACTGGATACGATTTGAAGCAGCTATTCATTGGCGGCGAGGGCACAATCGGCATCATCACCAAGATTTCTATTATATGTCCACGGAGATCACCTGCAATCAACGTCGCATACTTTGGTCTAGAAAGTTACGAACGTGTACAAGAGGCATTCCGTGAGGCAAAAGGCCAGCTCTCTGAAATCCTGTCAGCTTTCGAGCTCATGGATGGCCGAACACAAAAGTTAGTCAACAGGGTGACTGGTAAGACATTACCGTTGGAGGGTGACCACCCCTTTTACTGCCTGATCGAAACCAGCGGCTCCAGCCCGGAACACGATGGAGAAAAGCTGGAGAAATTTCTAGAACACGTCCTTGAAACCAACGTCGTGCAAGACGGTATCCTTGCGCAAGATCAAACACAAATACAAGAACTGTGGTCTTGGAGAGAAGGTATCACTGAGTGCCTCGGCCACGATGGTGGCGTCTACAAGTACGATCTCTCAATACCCATCAATGAGCTATACGACCTCGTCAACGAAACCCGCGATCGCCTCACGGATGCCGGCCTCGTCGGCGCCGACGACTCACACCCGGTAGTTGACGTCGTTGGATATGGCCACATGGGTGACAGTAACCTCCATCTCAACATCCCAGTGAGACGGTTCGACAAGACTGTCGAGAAGGCGCTCGAGCCTTGGGTCTACGAATGGGTTCAGAAGAGGAACGGAAGTATTAGTGCTGAGCACGGTCTTGGGGTGACGAAGAAGCCTTATGTTGGGTATAGCAAGAGCGAGACGATGATCAAGTTGATGAAGCAGATTAAGGAGCTGTATGATCCGGTATGTATTGTGTCGTGTTTACCGGACATAGCTAATGTGGATGCAGAATGGCATCATGAATCCGTACAAGTATATATAGAGAACTGTAATGTCATGTTGAATGTTCGTCACATCGATAGGATTACTTGTACACGCCCCCCGCCCCCACTTTGAATCTCTTATCAATAGATCTAAGTTGAGACATACCTTATATTTTGGTTTGCGATTGTTGTAACGACTCGAAGCTCATGATTGTAGGGAAGGCGATTTACACACAGCGGTTCTAGAAAACCTGACATCCCACTAGCCTTCTCAAAGCAAGTTGACTGCTCCTTCCAGCCAAACATGTGGAATGCAAAGCTACACTGATACCTACGCAAGACCTTAGGGGTCTATCCAAATATCTCCATTACACTACGGGGTGGCGAATGTTGTCATAGAATAACCAAGCAAATTATATAATGCATGGGATATCTGACCCATTCGCGTGTTGTATCATCGCTTGACCCAAATCGTGAAAAGCGATATTCGCACTCTAGTTAGTCTTAAAGCCTCCTTGTGTTCCCGACGGAGATAGCCCCCGAAGAAAGGGAGTGTGGGAGCGGCCGTCTCGATCAAGACGAGCGATCCCGGCCGATCAGTTGCCCCACCTGCACTTGCTCTCCGCAACTTTTTGGTCCATTCCACATCACTGATTCCTACCTGCAATGACTTTGCGCCCTCCACCACCATCCTCCCTTATACCTTTCCCTGCATTTCGCGATGGAGAATATACGGATAACGGATAAGATCAATGCGCTGCCCGATGGTGCCAACTACTTCTCGCTCGAGTTCTTTCCGCCCAAGACGTCCATGGTTTGTTTGCCCCACCGTGCCCGCGAGCAGTTGTTGATGGCGACATAGGGCTTTGCGAACCTCACCACCCGACTGGAGCGCATGTCGCGGGCTCTACGCCCGCTTTTTGTTACCGTCACGTGGGGCGCTGGCGGTTCGACTGCGACCAAGTCCCTCGAATTGGCAGAAATATGCCAGCGCCAATTGGGACTTACAACATGTCTGCACTTAACATGCACAAATATGGACCGCGGCCTCATCGACGATGCGCTGGAACAGGCAAGGGCGCTGGGAATACGCAATATCCTTGCTTTGCGCGGTGATGCGCCGCGCAGTGAGGAGTACAGGGAGGAGGGGCAGTCGCCCGAACAGGATTCCAATAAGGACTTTACCTGGGCCATTGATTTAGTCAAATACATCCGGAAACAGTATGGGGACTACTTTTGCATTGGCGTTGCTGCTTATCCTGAAGGCCATTCAGATGAGAGCCATCCAGAGCATCAGGACCCGACTTTCGACCTTCCGTTCCTCGTGGAGAAAACAAAGGCCGGCGCAGATTTCATAATGACGCAACTCTTCTTCGATGTGGAGGCGTACGACAAGTTTGAGAGGATGTTGCGCGAGCACGAGAGCGGTGTGTTCAAAACCATACCAATTATCCCAGGTTTGATGCCCATACAGTCGTACAAGATTCTACTACGAACAACAAAATTATCTCACGCCAGGCTACCGTCAGATATGCTGGCGCGGCTAGAAGCGGTCAAGAGCGATGATGAACTAGTGAAGCAAGTGGGAGTCAAGATCTTGGATGAAATGGTGGAGCATATCAAAGCGAGGCCAGATGTGGGAAGGAGAGGCTTTCACTTCTACACACTCAATCTCGAAAAAGCAGTATCCCATATCGTCGAAGATACCGGTTTGATACCGCTAGAGATTATGGACGGTGACGACGAAGCTATCATTGTTGAAACCACTCCTGCCATCAATCTTGTGCCCCCACCGAACGGAGCAACAACTCGCGAACGTCGTCGCCTCTCCTCAATTAACTCTGGTCCTCGTAACAGAGTGATAATATCACATCCATCCGCCACAAAATCCAGCAATCACTCATACGAAGCCTTGGAAGAAGAAGCCGGTATCCCCCGCGGACCCGTCAACACACGTGCAAACACCCTCGCCATCTCCGAAGGCGAAGGCTCTCTCGGCCGCGAAGCAACCTGGGACGACTTCCCTAACGGCCGCTGGGGCGACGCACGTTCCCCCGCCTTTGGCGAGATAGACGGATACGGCCCAACCCTCCACGTCTCCACCCCCCAAGCCCTCAAGCTCTGGGGCCACCCCACCACCCCCTCCGACATATCCACCCTCTTCCAACACCACATCCAAGGCACCCTCCCCGCCCTTCCCTGGTCCGAACAAGGCCTCTCGCCTGAAACCTCAACCATCGCCCCGCACCTCCTCGCCCTCAACGCCAAAGGCTGGTGGACCGTCGCCTCCCAGCCCGCCGTCAACGGCCTCAAATCCACCCACCCGGTCTTCGGCTGGGGCCCCAAAAATGGCTTCGTCTTCCAAAAGCCATTTGTCGAGTTCTTCGTCCCCGCCGCTCAGTTCGCTGCCCTCAAGCCCCGTCTCGACGCCCACGAGTACGTTACCTACTTCGCGGGCAATGCCGCGGGCGACTTTGAAGCAAGCAATGAGCACAGCGTTAATCCCGTGACCTGGGGCACGTTTTCCGGCAAAGAAATTGTCACCCCGACGATTATTGAGGCGGTCAGTTTTCGCAGTTGGCTCGAGGAGGCGTTTAGTATTTGGCGAGAGTGGCAGCGTGTGTACCCTGTGAAGAGCGAGACTGCGAGGCTGTTGGGGGATTTGAGGAAGGATGTTTGGCTTTGTAATGTTATTTGGGGAGATTATGTTGAGGGTGATGGATTGTGGGGGTTTTTGGGCGAGGGGGTGTGATGGATTTAGTTGAGTTGAGGTCGGAGTTTATAACGTGTTGGAATAAGTGATGAGCTAAATGAATGGAATGTCATAGGATAAGATATATATTGTTGTGTTAATGTAGTTCAATTCGTGTGTATGGTATGACTTGAATTTTCGTAAGCATGGTAGGCATGGTAAGCATGGAGGGCTGAATAACGAAAGCTGGGGGCCAAAAAGACGCCCTTTCACGGGTATGGTCATTCAAGAGCTTGGCGCATATCAAGATTTGTTTCCATCAGTTGATTGATATTATAGTTCGCTTGCTCCATCGCCCCCCCTCAGACTATAAATTATCTTTGGAGGCGTTTATCTGAGACTCACTTGTTCGTTCATATCTAGGGCGTCCAGAAGGCTAGAACGCCTCGAAGATGATTGGACCACGAAGCAGGCAATATGCATGGCGCAACGCGGGACCGCTTGAACGTTAGCCCCAGTTGCGGCCTTGTATTATCTCCATTGTCATTACACCTGAACAACGACATGTTCCAGTTACGCAACCGCGATGAACAACCACCAGAATGAAGCTGTACATATACAGCGTCGCGTCACTGGCAATCCATGGAGTGCCTTTGGGCCACATTGGTCCGTCGAGGGTTACAGAGATCCTCCAACGGATAGCCTCACACTACAAGATGCATTGACGGCCTGGAAGCGGATGTTTGGCAAGTCTCAGGTTGCTCTCAACACCAAAGATCCTGTACCCTTCCAACAAGGCGCCTTTCTAGGAAGTGGCGGCCTTGGAGCCGTCTACGAAACTAAAATCGATGGTATCGCAGTAGCCTGGAAACGAGCGTACAGTCGACGTCTCACCGAGTGGCACCAAAACGAGGTCAAAATCCTAGGTCAAATGACCGAACAACGGCACCAGCATATCGTCAGCTTAATCGGTTCTTACACTCACCGCCAAAGAAATGGATACGAACTCGCGATCTTGACATGGCCTGTCGCCAGATGTGATCTCTCTGTTGTACTTCGCGAAATTGACCTGATTAATGAATGGAGGAGACGCGATGAGCCACTTGACGAACACGACTGGTCGACTACGCCTACAGAAGAGGAAAAGGCCGCGTACGACAATCTGCTCAAGCTTGAACAGCTGGACCAAGAACGGTCACGAACATTCACGTGGCATCTTCGAGAAAAAGTGCGAAATGCAACATTAGAACGCCTAACCCAGTCAATTGGGTGCATTGCTGAGGCAGTAGCGTATCTCCATAAAAATAGCATCCGCCACAAGGACATCAAGCCCTCGCAGATATTATTATCGACCGATGGACTCTGGTTGACTGACTTTGGATTTTCCAAGGACGTTTCACTGCTAACAAACAGTGAGACAAGCGGTGGCGACAAGATAACACTCAGGTACCACGCTCCAGAGAGGGCCCAAATGGGCAAATGTGGACGGCCGGAGGATGTTTTCGCTTTGGGCTGCACATATCTCGAAATGGGCTACAGAATATATGGCGAGAACCCTGAGGAATACTTGAACCCAAATGGTGTTCCACGGTGGTCATTTCACGAAAACCTTGATTTGGCCGATGCATGGCTATTGCCTTTCAAGAGAGGTGCCGGCGATTCGCGTTTGCTCGGACATCTAGTAGAACGGATGATCGCAAGAAATCCTCAGAATCGACCATTGATTAATGACATTTTGTTGGATCTATCAGTACAGCCCTTTGATTTTGATAGCGACAGTGTCTTTTTTGGACCCTGCTGTGAAAAAGTCGTCCATAAGTCACACCCAGTTGTAACCACTGATGACGGCGAAGACATTGTGGAGCATAAATATCGTGAACAAAACGAAAGTGGACAACTTGGAAGCGAAGAATCTGAAGGCCCAGATTGGGAAAAGTTCTTCCCTGAGCCGGAGAAGAACTCGTTCATTATTCAAGAGTTTCTTAAGGCGGTCAGTCCGTCACGGGCAGCAAGGACCAATATTAAAGCAAATGTTTCGGAAGACGTAGAAAATGAACAGAATGAGGATGGTGGAGGGAAAGAGGACAAGGGACAACAAAAAGAAGAAGAAGACGAAGCAGGCGACGACGATTTCGATCCAGGGTGGTACGATGCGGACTGGGAACATGACAGTGACCCGTATTCTTTCAAGTTGCGACGATATCTCACCTCGGACATTTCATCGCCCACCTCAAGACGACCTATACGTAACAGAGCTATCTATAAGGGCCGTCCTATAGGCAAGACTGTTTCAGATGCATCTGATGAACGGACAGACACAGGTAAGGATGATCTATCGCTGGGAGAGGAATCGTCCATGGCTGATTTCATTGATGATGATGATATTGATGCTCCGCTCAATCCCAAACTACCTCCCCCCAGAAAGCCTCCGCCTGAGGTTCAACAAATGAGTTTGCACCGGGAATATAGAGGGACCAGACTTCGAAGTCCTCCACTCCCGGAAGCACATGAGGATAGAGGGAGTGGTGCAGGCAAATCAGTGCACCGCCAGAAAGACACAAATGATGGCGCTAATAACTCAAATACCAAGATATGGAGTGAATCCATGAGGGGATCACGTACAGAGCGTTGTTACGATCCAGGAATCCAATGGCTGTTTGCAAACCACCAGCAAAGTCTCTCGGAGAGTCGGCATGGCCTTTCGCCGCAAAAAGAAACTGTAGCTTCAAATCTAGCTAACACGCAGGTGACACGACATATTCCTCCTACTCATCGGCGACATCTCGACGTAGTATACCCACGCACATCGATTGGGCTATATCCAAACACGCCGCCTGTACATCCAGCTAACACGCAGACGACACGACATACTCTTCCTACTCGTCGGTGACATCTCGACGTAGTACACCCACGCACGTCGATTGGGCTATATCCAAACACGCCGCCTGTACAATATCCGATCCAGCGAAACCCGTTTGCATCTTTTCCTCAATCTGGTGAACAACTCGCGCAGCGGCCTCTTCAGAATTGCTCTGCCACAAACCAAATCTATAGTGTAAGTGCATCTCAAAGTACCTAAGTATCGAGACTTATTCTATTTGCAGCGGTCAGATGCATTCCCATCCCGACCGCCGCGGGTCGTGGGACGCAATATCAGCCCTATAAACAGGAATCCGCCGGTGAGCAGAGCAGAGCACACTAGTTACATGAGGGCATAAATAAAGGTACGGATAGGCTAACTACTAACCCTACAGCTCCACCGTCTAGTACAACAACGCTAATCAGACTGACGCCAGAAGAACGTGAAGCTTGTGCTCACGAATTCATCGGCGCAAGAAGACGAGCTCTAGCTAGTCAAAGACAACAGCTCCCTTTACCAGCTGAAAGTAGATTTGAGCGCGATGCTCTTTAAGTAATGTGTGGTCATGAGCAAGGATGATGCTAGGTTATCAATAGCCGTGCGTTCGGACGTGTGCTTTCAAAGTCCCATCAGTTTACTATGTGTTCAAGAAGAACGAGTGAAACTAAACATCTGTTTCTCGGTGCCAAACTTGCTGGCACACTGAGCAGAATCGTAGACCAGAATAGGGAGACACGCTTTAGCTCTGGCCTATCTAGACCTGTCATGGCCTACAGATTACTATACAAGGAGTCCTTGTCAAAGTGAAACGTAGTAAACCTGCTTGTTTTACACTGCTCGTCAGCTAAAGTTGAGTGGACGAACATGAGAAGGATGGGCGAAAGCTCATGTCGGTCTGGGGGCGGGGGCATGTTGGTCGTAATGTCAATCTGAGACTGTCCAAAGACCATTATGTCAGCTCCAGACATCAAGTTAATTGAGGGCACAAGAACGCTTACTTTTCTGGCTACAAGGCCCTTTCCTCCACATCCAACTTCTCGAAGCTGCAAATGCTTCTAGCAAACCCTGTTCTATGAGAACCTCGAAAAGCTGCCACTAAGACCGTATTGAAACTGATGGCGTTGATTCGTTGCTCCCGTATATGCTTAGGCGAGAAGGTCGGCAACGTTCATAGGCATCTCATCAATCTGAGTAGAGTAGTAAACTAAATAGTGTAAGCTTTGCAACAGTGCTGAAGAAGAATTCACTTACGCTCAATGTCACGAAGAATGCGAACATCCTCCTGTGTCACGAAGTTGATAGCCACACCCTTGCGTCCGAATCGACCACTTCGGCCAATCCTGTGAATGTAATTCTCACGATTTGATGGCAAATCGTAGTTGATTACAAGCGATACCTGCTGTACGTCGATACCACGTGCCCAGACGTCCGTTGAGATAAGCACACGGGAGTTGGCCTGACGGAAATCTTGCATAATACTGTCGCGTTCCCTCTGTGGCATGTCGCCGTGCATTGACGATACCGTGAAGTTTGCTTCGCGCATCTTGTCTGTCAACCAATCAACTTTACGGCGAGTGTTGCAGAAAATAACCGCTTGTGTGATGGTGAGCGTGTCATAGAGATCGCATAGAGTGTCAAACTTCCACTCCTCCTTCTCAATAGCAATAAAGTATTGTTTGAGGCCTTCGAGCGTCAATTCGTCACGCTTGACCAAGATGCGCACAGGATCTGTCATGAATTTAGTCGTCATCTCTAGGACGTCGTAAGGAAGAGTAGCAGAAACGACAACGACTTGTGTCGCAGGGGGTAGGTAGCGATACACGTCGTAGATCTGCTCACGGAATCCTCGATTAAGAAGTTCGTCGGCCTCGTCCAGAACCAGCATCTTGATGTTGCGCGTACGGAGATTGCGGCGGCGAATCATATCTGCCACACGTCCTGGTGTTCCAGATACCACGTGCTGGCCATAATCGAGCTTTCGGATATCTTCGCCTACATTGGTGCCTCCGATGCAGGCATGGCATTGGACGTTCATGTAATCGCCAAGACCCATGATGACCGACTGGATCTGAGTAGCCAGTTCTCGGGTAGGCGAAAGAACAAGAGCTAAACATTGTTAGCGGTATTTTGACTGTGGCAAATAGCGTTGTCGTACCTTGTGTCTCGCGCACCGCAGTATCGATAACCTGGAGGATGGAGATGGAGAAGGTTGCCGTCTTTCCCGTTCCGGACTGCGCCTGAGCAATGGTGTCACGACCCTTACAGACCTGTACGATTGCACGCGACTGCACTGCAGAAGGCGATTCATAGCCATAGGCGTAGATTCCTCGCAACAGGTTCTCCTTCAAGTGCATAGCCTCGAAGGTTGGCGCCACTGTGACCTCCTTGGAGGTGCTGAACTCCATCTTCTCGTCCGTATTTCGATCTATTCCGTCCGCCATGTTTTGTTTCGGATGATGGTCGTTCTCCTAGGTTGAGATTAGAATGGCGATGATGGTATTGAACAAGAAAGTTTGGAGCTCTCAGGCCAAGCTTTCGCGTCGGAGGAACTTCGGCAACGCTAATCACCTTAGCGCGAATCATCAACTTATGTCACCGCGGGAACTCAACTTCAATGCGATAACATCACCGTCCAAGGTTTGTACACTGATCTGTCTCACAGGTGGCTGCAATGACTCTTTTGGACGAACAGCGTCAGATCCACGAGGACCTGGAGCGTCTCGAGGATGCTTGCGCCGACCGCCTTCTTGAAGATCCGTCGCACGTAAGTATTTGCGCCGCATCTCCTGTGTCCTGATGCTGATTGCAAGCTAGAATCGCGATCGCCTAGCACGTGATCATGACATTGCGCGTTTCCTCAGCCAGATAGAAGCTCAGTCGAGCCGCTTACTTAAAATCTACGAAGATGTCGACGGAGAGAAGGAGGAGGAAGTCCGCAACCTTACTCTCGGTGACCCAATGGAGTCGTTCATGAAGGAAATCGCTCAGATCAAAGACTTCCACCGCCGCTATCCCAACGAACCTGTGGAGAACCCGGAGAAATCATACAAGAAGCGGACACCAGAGGAACGTGCGCTCTCTGTCGCTGCCATCGATTCCATGTTCACTGGTGAGGAAGGCTTTGGTCGTTACTTTGACCTAACCACACTGCATGAACAGTATTTGAACTTACCCGTTCATCAGCATGCGCGTCGCTTGACCTATCTGCAGTACCTCGACATCTTCGATGCTTTCTCCCCGCCGCAAAATAACATTCGTCGCGATCAGAAGCAGTCTGAGTCCTATTTTCAGTACCTGAAGGCACTGCAAGACTACCTCGAGGGCTTCATGCGTCGAACCAAACCGCTCGAGAATCTCGACAAGCTCTTTGCAAATTTTGACAAAGAGTTTGACGAAACGTGGGCAAAGGACAAAGTTCCTGGCTGGGAGGCGAAGGAAGCAGCAACGAACTCGGCCAGTGGCGAAACAAAGGGGGAAGGAATTTGGTGCTCAGCGTGTCAGAAGGGCTTCGCCAAAGAGACGGTGTATGAGGCGCATCTGACAGGCAAGAAGCACAAAAAGGCAGTTCAAGAGGGTGGAGATGGTTCGTCCAGTAAAGTCAACGGCCCATCGTCTAGTATTCAGCGCTTTCAGGAACGCGCGGTGGCTGAGCGCGAGTTTCGAATCAAAAAGCTCGCAGCCGCTATGCAGACTGAGCGAAGTGACACGAAGGTCAATGTTGAGCGAAAGCAAGGCATGACTGAGCGCGAGCGCCAACAAGAACTGGAACAACTGTACTCAGAGACGCCAGACGCCGCTGCAAAGGAGATCGAACCAGACTCAGAGGACGAGAACAAGATCTACAACCCTCTCAGGCTGCCTATTCAATGGGACGGCAGACCTATTCCATATTGGCTGTACAAACTCCACGGTCTGGGTGTAGAGTATTCGTGTGAGATCTGTGGTAACTTTGTTTACATGGGCAGGCGCGCATTCGATAAGCACTTTACCGAGTCTCGTCATGTCTACGGTCTGAAGTGCCTCGGCATTGGCAACACTCGTGCGATGCGAGAGATCTCCAACATAAAGGAAGCTAAGGAGCTGTGGGCTAAATTGGAGAAGGAAAAGAAGAAAGCAAAGTCAGTAGCCGAGAATGTGGTTGAGATGGAGGATACTGAGGGCAACGTCATGCCTGAGAAGGTCTATAAGGACTTGGCAGCCGCAGGCATGCTCTGATACGAGTATGCTAGGAGCCGACTGCTGCATCTCGACTTTGTTCCACAACGAGCACGCTCCGACATAGCCTCTTCACATTCGCTGTATTATCTTATCGGTGGATCAAACTGTTGATCTATTCCACAATAAAGTCTGGAACAATCCAAGGTACGTGCAAAGAATGTCAATGCCGCCACATTGAACATTTTTCATCGTTCGTCTTGTTATACCCATGGATTTCTTTTACTTTTATAATAAGTCAAATATAGGCACTACTGTATAATATCGGCGTTTGGGCTTACAGTGCAGATCACATTTGGCCACGGAAGTTGACTTATTTAAAAGGGTTGAACAGTGGAGTTATACAAGAATACCAAGCATTGATACCCATGGAGGGCACCTACCTAGTACTAGCATTTTGTATCCTTGGGGGCGAAACACCAGTACATAGCGGTGTCGCTCAAATCACAAAGCTTGCTAGCGTAATTGTGTCGACACACTTGCTCGGTCTCCGATCGTTTCAACAAAGGCCAAACATACATTTAAGCTCTATCATGTTGACCACTGTTTAATTTCCCTATCGCTCTCATCCTTGGGCTCCAAAGACCAAGGCCTTTCTGCACGTTTGTGAATAACTGACGATTTACCTGACGCATCTCTCTGTTGCACAGCTCCCTAATGTGCTTTATTTGTTGACATAATCATCATGTAAACAGACTGTTATATCTACCGGTGCCTTTAAAGGCACGGTTCTAGAGCTCATTGTCTCAGTTGGATTGTGGTGGTGCCAGGGAATTACGATGGGTTGATTGGCCCATTGATGTTCGCAAAAACTCACCCGCCTGTAGAGACACCTACCCACCTCCACTCCATCACCAACGTAGCAAGCTCTGAGCTGGTGCACTGGCAGCCGTGCTAAGATCGAAATGGAGGACTAGGTAATTACTTCTGGTCTTGCCCGAACTCGGCTGTCAGCAAATCACTCGAAACACTAGGTCGAACTGTCCACAGCTGCGCCCAGTGCTCAGTCCAGTTTACTAAGATACACAGAACGACTCAATTGAGTCGACCTTTGCCTGTTGAGATTTACATGCGTCAACGTGTACCACAGCAGTATAGTAAATGCGCATCACTTCAGCAAGCGAATGGTCTCAGCGCCGGATTCCCAAAACGAGGCGCGCCAACGCAAGACGATATGCATATCTCGGCTTAGCTCAGCTCAGATCTAATTCAGCCACACGAGCATCGCACCTTTGGCGCCAGACCTCGCTGTTGATGAGTTCTTGGACAACAGAATTATGTTCGAAAAGTCTGCTGTTACTTTCTTCCTATATAAGTTTTTCGAAACAGGTATCTTTCATACAAAATGAGCACATCCTCCTTGTGGTGTAGTGGCAACACGTCTGACTGTAATGGAATCATTGAATTCAGAAGCCCCCTGTTGTGAGTACTATCAAAGTTGCAAAGTTCGATTCACCTAACTAACAGTCAACAGCGATCCAGCGGCGAGGAGAATATCAGCTTAAACAGCCTTATTTTTGCTACTTTTGTTGAATGTTTGGACCTAAGGGTCTCGGCATGATGGCTGACTGTCGATGAGCTGAGTGTAGGGCTGGGCTCTAACCACCACTGCATCCAGCTCTCGCCAGATTAGCTTATTTTTTTGTCAACTTAAAGTCCCTCGTTCGACCCTGGAGGAGGGAATCTGGAATTATAATGTCTATATTTTTGCCATTTTTTTATGGTATCTCGCTCGTTGCTGAGAGTGAGGCGGCGTGGCGGTTGTACTAATCAGCTGAACGCAGATCTGCACCCCAGCACTCATCTTACTTGATAGCTATTTACGCAATTGGTTTGGCAACTTCGAAGTACTGTGAGCCTTGGTTTTCTTGCTATGTGTAAAATCAATGACGAATCTTTGACCATGCAGCCAGTCTCTTGCCATATCAAGCGCATTGCGCAGGACTTTTATCTCTAGTCTAACATGTCCCATGTTCTATTGCTGCAGCATGATCAATTTATTCAATATTTGCTATATGTGTTTGTCGTCACATCTACAAACCGAAGAAGATGGCTTACAAAACCGCCAAGTCGAGCTCATCCGTGTTCTGGCCAGATCACATCCACGGTACCTCGTGCGAACGCGGTACATAGGCCGGTTGATTATGTATGGTGGGTAGCCAGGCTGGACTGTGCTTCATTCTCCAGGTGGGCAAAACGTGGCACGTTTTACATGTGGCAGTGACTAACGTCAGACATCACTACGCCGCCGCGTTTTCCGTACTTAAGGAAAGCAAACCTGCCCTCGGCTTCACTCTGCTTCTACTCACACCAGCAAACGTCACCCCCTGGCCCGAGATGACTTGCATAAGCAGTTACCCGCCTCCCCATGTGACCATGGAGAAGTTTCCGCTTGCGCCTTCCGCTTCCAGCCATCGCTTTACGGCCCGCCCCACAACACCAACCGGAAGAACACCGTGCCGCAACGCGCCCTCTGCGACACCAGACCGCGGTTGCAGATTGTCGCTCAGGCCTCTCAGCAGGACACCGGCTATGGGAGCCCAGGATCGGACCTATTCGCAATTGGACCGCATCTCTATCGCATTAAATTGACCACGAATGACGCAGCTATGCCAGACTTCAGCGAACAAAGAACACCTCTGACATCCGACAATGTCCAAGCATGGGCACGCACCAACTTTTCTGTGCCTTTCCGTGCGCTCCCAAGATTCGCAAGACTGAGCTGGACTGGCCTCGAGGATTTCACCATGAGCAGAACTGTCTGGAGATCCTTGGGTCGTTCGCAGCACAAGCAGCTTCTCGTCATTGGTGGGTATGCGCCAGGTCCTGATATCGACGAAGAACCCACCGATCGTGTTGTCGCCCACGTCCATGCCCATGAAGCAGAGGTCAGCTTCTATCGCATCATCGAAAGCGAAGGCAGTCCCCAATGCGAGTTACAGTCGGTAAATTCAACAGCCACAGTGGCATTCCATGCGCCGTTTTGCCACGTTGGGGAAGATACCGGGGGTTCTAAGGCCATCCACCGTGTCTCTGCCCTTATCTTATATTATTTCCTGGCTGCCGGACATGTTAAAGAGCTAGTGCGAAATAAGTCGGACCCGACCATGTTCACCAGGAATTTCAAAGACGCATGTGCCTGGATCGAAAACGAAGGAGAACGCCCAAGCATGCCTCCATCACGGCGTTCATCTGGACTTATCCTGTCTCCACCTTTGTTCAATGGCGTTCCTGTGCGACCGAAGCGTTCGTCTACAATCTGTAAGTATCTGATGGTCGTCAAGGAGGTAATTGGTCAGCTGACAGCAACTTCAGCATCTGTATCCCAGTCTAATACTGAGGAGCTGCCAGCTCCTCCGCTAACACGGTCTGCTACTGATAGCATTAGCGTTAGGATCAAGCGTGAACGGGACGAAGACACTATTCAGCGACCAAAGAAACACCCACGCCGCACGCTCAGTGAGCAAATTGTAATTACGAAATTCCAAGATTCGATTCTCTGCTCAAAGAGCCCTGTGCCAAGAAGCCCAGCGCCTGAGCGTGTCAACAAAGCCTTAACCGACCGGATTCAAAGCCTCAAAGAAGCAAATGCAGACCTCAAGGAAGACTATGACTACTTAGCACAAGAAAAAGACGAGATACAACGACACATGGCCAAAGAAGCACGTATGCACTGTTCCCTTAAGGAAGAAACCGAGCAGTTAAGAAAAGAGTTATCAACGACGATGGCCAGACTCTCAAAAATGGAGATTGAACTAAATTCTCTGAGGACGAGGGTGGAAAGATCCGAGAAACAATCGAAGGATTAATGAATTTGTTATACCCCGGCCTACGGCAAGGCAAAAAGCCGGCGGGACGTTCAGCCCGAAGGGTTTTTTTTTGCATTTACTTCTTTTCACTTTTTTGCGTAAGCGATTGATTGATGGGTGGGACTCTATATGACGAAAGGCGTCAGGTGCATAGAGCAAGCATTCTGACATAATGGGACTAATGAGCACACGTTTATTTAGATTCATGAAGCGCGTTTTCAGCGAAAGAGGGTCATAATTGGATCGAAATGTTCATTTGTAATAACTTTGTTAAAGTTACCGTAAAAATTCGCCAAAGTGGCCGAAAGCTAGCAGGGGCTTTGATTTTAGCTGCTGATCAAACCTAAGCGCGCCAATAACAAAGCGTGCCAAGTGAGTGGCAATATCAGACCGTCTCGCACATAAAACCTGCTGTGACTCTGTCTTAGCGCATCTGCTAGTGTTAAATACTGGCTAGAGCCTAATTACCGCCCAATTTACCACCCCCAAAATGGCTTGTACGCCGCGTACGCTACTTACTCAGCTTACGCCTAGTTAAATCAACTCTCAGCGTTCTCTTGATGTCCAAACTGGGCGTAAAAAACGATCTATTACTGATTTACTCAGTACCACAACCCTATACAAACCTAATCTACTGCGGAAACGAGCCTGCCATTTTATATTAGCTAGAAAGAAGAAAGAGATTGTTGAGTACTTTATGCGCTATCGCATACACGAGCTAGATGTAGAGTTAGGCATAAAGCAAAAGCAGCGCTGCCTAGATAGCCTTGAGTGGGATGGCTTTATGAGGCCGCCGACGGCAAAGGAGGCTAGCTGCTACTTCTAGGTACCTGAGCGTACAGCCAAAAATATATAGGCGGCTAGGGACCATATTATAGGCTTGAAGTAAGGCTAACGAGAGGTGTTATTAGAGGCGAGGCTCGAGAGGCTACTAGAGCTTGAAGGTAAGCTCTTCTAGCAGTTTATTGAGTGGAGGCAGATAGGCTAGAAGGCATCTCGATTCTAGTTTTAGCGGCAAGTAAAGATCTTGTACCGTACAATATATAGTAATAAGTTACTCTTGTCTAATAGTGTTAGTATTTATATATAAGACCTCATATAAATACTAACCTAGAGAGACAGATTAACTTCAAGTTTTTAAATAGCTAGTTCTAGAAGTTTTGCCGGAGATGGGATATAAGCTGGAGGCGCCTTACTTACGCTAGCTAGCAACTCCCACCTTACTATAAGAAGCTAGTGAATAGCTTCCTCTAATTTATTCGTCGAAACTCTATTATAGCGACAAGTTTCTATATAATTTAGCGCTTTCAACTGTCTTGTATTGTGAATATGGATAAGGTTCCACTTCCATTTAAGTTTTTTGATAGTTATACTTACTATCTCAAAGGGGACTATATAGTATCAGCCTAGGTAGAGAACTCTAGCTAGATAAAGCGCCAAGCCACACTAGTGTTAACTATCTACGCAGATAGAGAGCCTCGCATCAAGCCGAAGTTAATTTTCTATAGGATAGATGGCGGTAGGATTTATATAGAAGAGAGCTATCTTTAGGACCCTCGGGTGTCTGTCGAGTTATCAGCTACTACTTACAACAACGAGGAGCTACTACTCAAGTAGATAGACACTAAGTTAGTGCCAAGCTTTAGAGGCAAAGAGGGCTTACTTGTAATAGATAGCGCTACTTTCCATAAAACGAGTCAAGTAAGAGCGCAACTCAGAGACAACCAAGTCATTCTTGCAGTTGTCCCTCCAGGATATACAGGTCTACTCCAGCCACTAGATATAGCAGTCAATAAGCCGTTTAAAACATTACTAAGGGACAAGATAGAGGCTATATTAGAGGCTGAAGTAGAGGCTAAGATAGCTAGCAGTAGTAATAAGGGAGCCGTGAAGAGCGCAATCTCTAAACGTCAGATTGCCGTAACAGAGGCAGTTAGGGATGCCTAGGATGAGCTTTGCAGACAAAAATATAAGGTTGTACAGCAAAGTTTTGTCCATACGGGCATTGCTATCAACCCTATTAGCGCCGACGATAGCAAGATCTCTATCAAAGATTTGGCTACTGACGAGATTGACTTTACTGGGTGGGAGCGCGCTGAAGCTGACGATTTTGAAGGCGTAGAGTTGAAGATAGAGGAGACCGACGGTGGCTTTGGCTGGAGCCTTGCTGATGGCGAGGAGGACGAGTTAAGCCGTAAAACGCGCTGCTACATGTCTCTAAGCAGAGGTGAACTAGTAGAGTTAGCTACTATCAGAGGCAAGAGAAGGTGTAAGAGTTGGAGCAAAGTACGGCTTACCGAGTGGCTCATTCAAAACGAGCCGGGCAGCTCTCAGGCGGCGCCAATCATGCTAGTAGAGCCGCAGGACGACGCTCTCCCACTCAATTCTGCAGAGCGCTAGTCTTGAGAGATCTCATGTGCGATGGAGCTGCTAGAGCTGCTGGGGCTGCTGGAGCTGCTGGGGCTGCTGGAGCTGCTGGGCGAGATGGAGTTGATGGAGCTGCTGGAGCTGCTAGGCGAGATGGAGTT